>JANRMT010062813.1:76951118-76973657 GCA_026402145.1 Polypterus bichir lapradei | reverse complement strand
AGTATAATTGGGATGTCAGGCTGCTATTTTAAGCTCTGATCCCAACATTAGGCAGAGTAAGGTTGAGCAATGAAACTTGACACACTAATCCATCAAATGAAGAAATTACATAAAACGTACTTTATGACTGTAATACTGGGGTAAACATGCCCGTTTAAGCCCACATTTTTGAAGTATCTAAAACTGTCTAAAAACAACATCTTATAAAACTGTAATTTAATTAAATTCTCTCTATTATAAAATAAAATCTTGAGACGAGACTATTGCCAAGAGATTTTTTCAAGTCACACCCTCCTCTCAACCACTTTCAACCACACCCACAGTCCTCTCATCTGTCATTCGTGTGCTTTTGTCAGACACGGTTCCTGCGCTCTCAGCGCTTATAAATTTTTATGTTTTCCTCATTTTAAGTTCCCAATAAAAGAAGACTTATTATGTCCAAATCTTTGTGAAGAATTTCATCCCGAAGGGTTATAATCAGAAAAAATTAGTACACGGGCAATTACAGCATCGAGAAACGATGAATTCAAACAAATTAATGTGAGAATTATTGATCGGTTACACAGCAAATTGGTTAAATGCATATCAATAGATTATGCTGCTGAACAATTCTGACATATAAAATTTTAACAGGCGACAAGAAAGGTAATGTAGTACATCTTCCGCAGGTAACATTAGACACCAAACGAGATCTTGATATGCCATTCATATTAAAACAATTACAGTTTCCCATTAGAATAGCTTTTGCTATGACAATTAACAATTCACAGGGGAAAACATTCAAAAAATCGGTTTATTTATTAGAGAGAAAGAAACAATATTCCCTCACAGGTATTTATATGTTACATTGTCACGATGTAACTCCAAACACGGAATCAAAATTCAATGCGATATTGACAAAAAGTTCATGAAAAAGATTGTTTTTACTGAAATTTTACAGTAAAAGTGTAAGTTTGAAAAGTATTTGTGTGTTAATTTCAAAGCAGAACAGAACGGAAACATATAACGCAACGAATTCCTCTAACCCAACATGAAACATAATTTTCAATTTATTATGTTTTGCTATTTTTTGCCATGGTTAATTATTTGCTGTAATGTAAAATAGTTAATTCTATTATGCATATGTAACAATTTCCATGAAAATAACAATCTGTTTAAATTGTACTTCCGCTTCCCCATACGCGAGCAGCAGATCCTTGAAGTGGCTAGCGCATATTGACCACCTGGGGGTTGGTGAGTGAAGTGAAGTGAGCAGGGGGCAGAGCCCCCTAGTATGGTAAAAAAACAAAATGGAAGTAAATACACCATCGAAGCAGCTGCATCTTTGACCAAATGTGTAAATATGAAAATTTGATCCTCATTCCAGTGCTATCAATAGAATTAGCCTAACAACTAAAACTGAAAAATACTCTTGAAAATTGTTTTTATAAAAAGCAATACAAATGCAACTTCCCAGTGAAAGAAACAAATGCCATGTGGCTTGGAAAATGAATCCTGCATCCTTGATGAGAAATGTCTGTTTGGTCACCTGCATCTTTAATGTATGCTTTATAGCCATTACCCAGAGCTTTTAACATAGATGGAGACTATGAGACCATACTTATTTTAAGAATTTAGATGCATTTTCACCTCCATCACCTTCTATAAAAGTAGAAAATAGCCACTGGCTTCATATGGATAAAACTACCCTAGCTTGGGACCAAAACTCATAAGTCCTTAAAAGTACTCAACTGCTGAGAAGCTGGTCTGCCTTTCCTTGTAAAGACCAAATGTCTCTTTTGAATAAAGGGACTAATGGATCACTGAGTTTGTGTAGGAGTTTTGTGAGTATTGCTTGTCTTTGATTTATTTTCTGGCTTCAGGATTCTTTTGCTCTGTTTATTAGATTTCTGTCTTTGGGTTATTAGGATTTGTTTGATTTAGATTGCCTTTAGAGTTAAATGCATTTTTTTTGCTGTTTTTCTATTTCATTTAATTATTTCTAAAGGTTTCTATTTGGATTGTGTTTATAACCCACAGTTTTACCATTTGTCTCCCTTGTAACACATATATTGGAACTTTCTTGGCATTTTGAACTTTAAAATTTAGTTCCCTGCAGGTAGTAGTTGGGGGATGGCTGCCCTGGGTAGGCCATATCTGGGCAGCTGGTGAAGATTGTTGTGGAAAAAATGTTCCTCTATTTTCCAAGAGACCTCTCTGTTTCTCGGAGACCAGATGAAAATGTGGAACAATTCTTTATTTGCACATAGATATACACAAATGTTTCAGTGAGTAATCAATAAAACACTTCATTCCCTTTAAAATGTTTCTATGACCATTGCCTTATCTAATATATCATGTCATCTGACTTTTAATATTCAGAATTCTACCATCTTAGCCAATCGACTACAGCCACCAGTAACATATACATGTCAATTCTTCCATTATTCTAAACATCACATCGTTAATAGGGGTGTCCTATGGGTTTTCCTGTTGATTATTAAAGGGGTGTTTGGGCTTTCTCACCAGTTTGTTCTCGCTTTTTAAGGGAGTGTTCATTAAACATCCACTTCATTTTAACCTCAGCAATTATCTTAGTGGTTCCGCTTTAGGTAAGGCAACCCTCACATGCTCAAGATTTAAGCTGTATTTAGTTAACACTTTAGTTACCTTCAGTCCTTTTTCTTATGTTTTTGATAATACATTGTTACAACTGCTTGAATTAAATTGCAAAAATTACCATTATTGATTAAAAATAATTGAGTAAGGTTCTGGCCTGCTTTGTGCAGTATTTTCAAAGCATTACACCCCCCTTCACCATGTTTGTGACTCCTTCTCACAACACGTTTTCATGCAGAATGAAGGTAATAAAGTTTCTTATAGATATACATCTATGGTGACCAGGACTGGAAAACAGGAAACAATATCAAAAATGTCAATGAAAACAAAAAATATGACACTATTTAGTGTCACACAATCCACATGTCAGGTCATCCAGTTATATGTTGACAACGTCCCAAATACATGTCATTTTAGTAAAACATAGTTAAATAAATCACTGTCAGTGAATGCCCTTGCAAGTGAACACGACAGAGAATGTGCCTCATACTTGTGCATATCCAAGGTACAAAAGTCAATTCAACCACACAGTTTCACAGACTGTCACTAAATAATACCCAGTTACTGAAGTGGATGTAAATATAAATGTAAAGACAGTAGGTGGAACTACAGATGAAATGCCCCGTTTATATTTGAGAACATTCAATTACTTTGCAATTAATTTAAACCTCCTTTTAGCGATCTGTTTTCATTTTGATATATTTTTTTTCTATTCATCAATGCCATAAAAGCCAAATTAAATCCACTGCAATTCAATGTTTTAAACCAATAAAATGTGAGAACTTCCAATGGGGTGAATACATTTTATTGGTATTTGTATTTATGCTTCTTTGCTCTTTCTTTTATTTTGGCTTATATTTTTATTTTAAGTGCAGCGCATCAGTGCCGTTCTATTTGCATTCTGTTCGTATTTTGTGCTCTGTTCAGTATGCTTCTTCCAAGTAATCTACTTTTTACCCACTTCTCAGAGACATGCATATTAATAAATATTTGGAGTTCCTGAGTGTGCGACTTGTGATGGACTGGCAACCCATCAAAAATTTGCTCCTTCCTTACTTTTGATGATGACATTATCACCTGAAGCTTTTTGCAATCCCTAAAACAAAAACCGAAAATAGAAAACAGACAGGTATTATTTTGATGTGATAATGGGAATATTTTCTAAAATATAATTAACAACTATTGTTTCTTTCAAACAATAAATCCGGGCTCATGATTCAGAAGAGGAAAGCTACTAGATAAAGACAAAAAGAAAAACAATAATGCAAGCTTTTTTTACTGTAGAAGAGCAATGCTTTGGACTAAGCAATTGCTCTTTTTAAAGCTAATACAGTTAGATTTCTACATCATATGTACTTGACCTTGACATATTAGTAAAGAGATTTATGCTAGTACTTACTATTTATAAGTAACCTTGATTACACATTTAGATTAAACATTGCAGACTGACAAAGATTAATGTGTTTTATTAAAAACATCACTAAGAAAAAATAAGTAAACAATATGTTTTATTCCAAGTAAACAAGAAACCTTACTTTATGCATCAAAATGAGAATGGTAACATGTATACCAGATAATTAAACATGCTGAGATTTGGGATGGCAGGACTAAAGAAGGTCAACAACTTGTGTGTACAACACATTACTCACTCAAATGTTTCAACATCCAGCCTAAAACAAAAGGAATCGAGAAATCTAAAGAACCAAAGCACACATGTACGTTTCCGAAGGATTTACCATCCACTTTCTGTACCCACTTTGATTCATGCTGTCCATGACCTATCCCAGCAAAATCGAGTGCAAAACAGGAACTAACACTAAACAAGGAATGAGTCCATTTTATACTCATTGTACGATATACACAATGGTCTAATTCAGAATTCCAATTAACCTAGAGAACTCGATTCTCTGAAGGAAATATCTACGGGGAGAATGTGCCAACTCAGAACTGTGAACAAGCAGCAGAATATGCCATTGCATTACAGCGCTACCAAAAGTTATGAGGTTTTCAGAACTTCCAAAGTAATTTTGCAGAAAATTAGACTTTTGTATAGTATATTTGTGAAAAGTCTGAAAATTAAAATTCTGTTTAAAATGCATTAGCATCTTTGCACACACTCAAACTATGGGCATCTGTACAGTGGCCCAATGGAACAGTATCGGTAAAATGGATATATTGACTAACTAGCAAAATACCCGCGCTTCGCAGCGGAGAAGTAGTGTGTTAAAGAAGCAATGAAAAAGAAAAGGAAACATTTTGAAAATAACGTAACATGATTGTCAATGTAATTGTTTTGTCACTGTTGTGAGTGATGAGTGTTGCTGTCATATATATATATATATATATATATATATATATATATATATATATATACATATATTTACACACACACACACACATAAACATATATATATACATATCTATACATATACACATATATATACACACACATATATACATACATATATATATATATATATCTACATATATACACATACATATACATACACACATACATACATACACACACATATATACACACAAATACATATATATATATATACATACACACACACATATATATAAACATATATATACATATACATACATATCTACATATATACACACACAGCTATTTCGTATCAGTGCAAGACGCTGCTTGTTAAAATGGATAACTCCCGCTCTTACGTGCAAGTCTGCGTGGATATTATGAACTATCGTATTTGTTCAAGTTCTATTTAAATTTTAAATAGAAGGAATTTTTATTTAGTCGACAGAAATATCTTTGGTAGGAATGGTAAAAACAGACAGGAATATTATTCCTGAATAAATCAACTCAAACCTTAAACAACTTATAATATTTTGCTCTCCATAAAAATATATCCTGTCTAAATTATACAAGTTAGAAATAAAGTAAACGTTAAAAGAACAAACATTAAAATTTCTTTACTCTTATGTAATTTTATATAAAAAATAAACTTAGATTTTAAATATCCCAAAAGATTTTGCTCTCCATAAAAATATATCCTGTCAAAATTATACAAATTCAAATATGAACATGCTGCATAACAAAACCTGGAAATATAAATAAAATGTGTTCCTTTCAGCAATAACAAATCAAATCATTCAGTTGTCTTTGCTCATATGTCATTTTAGAGCTGGACGCCTGGCATCTTTTTTTGGCCACAAGTTAGTTTATGTTTGGTGTGAGGTTCTGTGTTGTGGAGATTCTCAGGATGGACTGCAGGTGCTCATCAGTGAGGCGACTCCTGTGTGCTGTTTTGTTAGTCTTTATCACTGAGAAGAGCTTCTCACACAGATATGTGCTACCAAACATGCACAAGGTTCGAGCCGCATGTAGACAGACTTTTTTTGTTCTTCAAAGTCACCAAAGCGCCGTTCAAACTCAGTGCGCTCAGTTTATCAGCAAAGTGCGTATTTGGGAACACCGTACTGACGACTTGGTTCAACATTACTTGGCAACAGGGAAAGTGGGGCAAGTTGCACTGGTGCATTTGTGTCTCCCATAAAAGCAGCTTCACTTGAAATCACTTTGTGATTGTGCACGGGTAAAAACGTCCGCTGAAGTGTCAGATTCTTATTTAATTCTTCTGCTTTCTGTATCTTCTGCATTGCATTCAGGTCTTTCAGGTTACCCTGATGTTTTGTCTCATAGTGCCGTCTTAGATTAAATTCTGTAATTACAGCCACATTAGCTCCACAAATGAGACACATGGGTTTACCGGCAATGTCAGTAAACATATACTCAGCCTCCCATCGGTTTTTAAAGGCTCTATTTTCAGAATCAACTTTTCTCTTCAGCATCGTGTGGGCTAGCTTCGCAATAACTTGCAGCATCATAAGCTAGACTTGATTAACGCGGTAAGTGTTCGGCAAGGCAGCTGAAGCGGTGCATTATGGGATCTGTAGTTTATTGTGTTACCAGCGCTTTATATACCCGGGCCATTAATAACAATAATACAGTATATAAAATGATCTCGCGGGCCGGATATAATTACACGCCGGGCCGGATGTGGCCCGCGGCCCTTGAGTTTGACACATATGGACTAAATAGAACTTGAAAAGATATATTTTTTCAAATGTGATCGCGCAATTCAGATAGAGTTGACGCGCACTACAGCCTGCATGCCTCAATAAGTCATCCTCCCCTTGCTCTTACTTTTTTACCGTTCATCTAATGAATACACTGAGTATGGCTTTACCAAAACAATCATTGATGGCGAATAAAGTATCCATTATTCGAGTATGTAGATCGGGGTATATATATACATATATATATACCCGCGTATCGCAGCGGAGAAGTAGTGTGTTAAAAAAGCTATGAAAAAGAAAAGGGAACATTTTAAAAATAACGTAACATGACTGTCAATATACAGTATTTGTTTTGTGAGTGTTACTGAGTGTTGCTGTCATCAAGGATTTGATTATCATTATTTCTTTCAATCAGGTTCGTATTTGTAGGATGTGTTGTGTTCAAGTTACATTCCGTGTTTGTCAATCGTTGTAAAGATGACAGGTTTCATTCATCGATTCGTTTCTTACTGCATCAATAAACAGCTCGTCTTCTTCTTTATCTGAGACCTGACACACTGCATGCACAGGTTTTTTTTTACACTGTCTTCCTTTAGCGGGACATTGACTTTTTCCACCGTGTGCTTTGTTTCCGCAGTAGCTGGATTTATGAATATGCTTGTATGTATCAGACGCTTCATATTTTTTGCTGCCTTTTCAATTGTGTAATTCGGTTTTTGTTCAGCGCTCTTTGGAACTGTTGCTTTTTGTCTGTGCACTGCGTCAGTTCACGTGAGCCGCTCGGTGTACATGCATCGAAGGTTCCCAGCTGTGCTGGTGCCATCTCGTGCTATGTCCATGGCTGTATTTAATGTTACTGAAGTCCTGGCACTTAAAACTTTCTCTCGCAGTTTCGCTGAGTTTGTGCCAAACACCACCCTGACCATCTCATCTTCCTCTGCATAAGCACAGTCCTTCACCCGTGAATATTTAGTGGGAGTTTGCTATTGGATTGCCGCTGACGGACGGCCTTATATGGGCAGGCACTAAATTACAAACGCCAGCGGCAGCCTGTCTATGAACTTAATTTAAAGTGTAGGTTTACATCGTGCTTTGTTTCCGAAGTAGCAGAACTCATGAATATGGTTGTATATGTCACTCGCTCGCTTCTTATTGTTTCGCTGCCTTCTCAATTATATAATGCATGTTTTCTTCAGCGCTTTTTGGAGGTCTTCCTGGTTTTCTATGTACTGCGTGATTATGTGGGAGGCATGATGATGTCACACGAAACTCCGCCCCCACGGCGTTCAAGCTCATCTCCATTACAGTAAATGGAGAAAAACAGCTTCCAGTTATGACCATTATGCGTAGAATTTCGAAATGAAACCTGCCCAACTTTTGTAAGGAAGCTGTAAGGAATGAACCTGCCAAATTTCAGCCTTCCACCCACACGGGAAGTTGGAGAATTAGTGATGAGTCAGTCAGTGAGTGAGTGAGTGAGTGAGTGAGTGAGGGCTCTGCCTTTTATTAGTATAGAAAATAAGTTGCATAAATTAAAGGTTTTTATTTACAGTGCCAAAAACTAATTTTCGTGTCATGCACTTGAAGAAAATGACACAGAACATATATATACTAATTAAAGGCAAAGCCCTCACTGACTGACTGACTGACTCACTGACTCATCACTAATTCTCCAACTTCCCGTGTAGGTAGAAGGCCGAAATTTGGCAGGCTCATTCCTTACAGCTTACTTACAAAAGTTAGGCAGGCTTCATTTCGAAATTCTACGAGTAATGGTCATAACTGAATCCTACTTACATACATATATACTTCCATAGCCTGCAGCTCGGTCGCCGTGTGAGGCAGAGTTGCGTCCTCCATCAGCACACCTCCCACGTAATTGACTGCCTGCCCATATAAGGCCATCCTTCGCTCCTGTCTCTTGGTTCCCTTCCTTCGATGCATGTACTCCGAGCGGCTCATGTGAACTGACTGTGAACGCAGTACGCAGACAACAAGCAAAAGCTCCAAAGAGCGCTGAACAAAAAACGCATTACACAATTGAGAAGGCAGCAAAAGAATATGAAGCGAGTGACGCATACAAGCATATTCATAAGTGCAGCTACTGCGGAAACAAAGCACACGGTGGAAAAAGTCAATGTCCAGCTAAAGGAAGACAGTGCAAATGAAGATGAGATGGTCAGGGATAGAATAGTGTTTGGCACAAACTCAGTGAAAGTGTGAGAGAAACTTTTAAGTGCTGGGTCTGAGCTAACATTAAATAAAGCCGTGGACATCGCAAGATCGCACGAGATACTTGCGAGATACAAGTTTAATGAGAAGACGCAGGGTATAAATGAGGCTTTTGATCACTTTGCAATGGAGTTAAAATTGCTGGTGAAGGACTGTGCTTATGCAAACGAAGATGAGATGGTCAGGGATAGAATAGTGTTTGGCACAAACTCAGCAAAAGTGAGAGAGAAACTTTTAAGTGCTGGGTCTGAGCTAACATTAAATAAAGCCGTGGACATCGCAAGATCACACGAGATAGCACAGCTGAGAACCTTCGATGCATGTATTCCGAGCGGCTCACGTGAACTGACTGTGAACGCAGTACGCACACAAAAAGTAAGAGCTCCAAAGAGTGCCGAACAAAAAACACATTACACAATTGAGAAGGCAGCAAAAGAATATGAAGTGAGTGACGCATACAAGCATATTCATAAGTGCAGGTACTGCGGAAACAAAGCACACGATGGAAAAAGTCAATGTCCAGCTAAAGGAAGACAGTGTAAAAAATGTGGTAAATTGAACCACTTCGCTAAAGTTTGCAGGACTGGGAAAGGTAAACCCGTGAATGCAGTGTGTGATGTCATAGATAAAGAGGAAGACGAGCTGTTTATTGATGCAGTAAGAAAGGAACAACCCTCTGAATCTGAACAAGCCTTTGTAGCCATATCAATAGGAAAGCAAGGTGTAAAGCTTATGTTTAAATTAAGTTCATAGACACGCTGCCGCTAAATATTCGCAGGCAAATCCACAACTTAATACCGGGAATGCCTGTTAAACATCTTAGATTCACAAGAACCGATTTGGGTAGTGAACATTTCGATGAATGAAACCTGTTATCTTTACAACGGTTGACAAACACGAAATATGACTTGAACACAACACATCCTCCAAATACGAACCTGATTGAAAGAAATAATGATAATCAAATCCTTGATGACAGCAACACTCATAACAGTCACAAAACAATTACATTGACAATCATGTTACGTTATTTTTAAAATGTTTCCTTTTCTTTTTCATAACTTCTTTAACACACTACTTCTCCACTGCGAAGCGCGGGTATTTTGCTAGTATAAATATATATATATATATATATATATATATATATATAGCCACATTTGGGTCACAAAGTTGCAAAGGAGCACTCAGGTTTTTCCAAGAGACAGAAACTTTATTCCAGTACAGGCAGAACAAACACAAGTATCTTTCAGGAGCGATCCAGCTGCTTCGGCTTCGCCTCTTGGTAAAAAGAACACAAAATCTTCCTCCTCAAAGGGGTGTGGCAGCTCAGGAGCCCCTAATGGAGCAGAGGGTGTTCGGAGGAAGAGAGACAAGGCAGTGAGTGAGACTACGACAGCCGCGGCGCAGTCTTTTAAATGCTTGAAGACCCGTGCGAGCTGCAGATCGTGCAGCACAGCAGCAAGCAGCAGGCTAGGCAGCTAATCCCGCAAAGAGGAGATGAAAAGCTGTGTTTGTTTCCCATTGAATCACTGTTTAAGAGGGGGTTTCGGACGAGCGTTCACTGTGTTCACAATATACAGTGTATATATATTTATATATATATATACACACACTAGGGGGCTCTGCCCCCTGCTCACTTCGCTCACCCATCCCCGGGTTTGGTTTACCGTATGTACAATTTAAAAAGATTGTTAGTTTCATGGGAATTGTTACATATGCATTATTTTCACTTTTATTTTAAAACTTTTGTAAAAACAACACTTTATTTCCAGCCCCGGGTGTGGTTACATCTCTTTCTCGCAGGACGTATAACGCTGCTCGCGTTGTGAAGGGGGTGCGGCTGAACACACACTAAGGAGATGCCATCGGATCATCTGCTGTCTTTCTGCTGCTGGCGAGCTGCCTGTTCTGCTAGTCTCACTGCCCAGTAATTTCAAAACCTGTACAGCAGCTGTCATTTTGCCACTTCGTATCTCTGTCGCTCACGTTGTGAAGGGGGGGGGGTGGTCGAGGGTTAGTTTGGCTTAATGCACGCTAAGGAGAAGCATTCTGATCATCTGCAGGCTTTTTGCTGTTGGCGAGCTGCATGTTTTGCTTGTCTCCTGTCATTGTTTTAAGAGCTGGGAGCACATGAAGCATGTCTGCCAGCAGCAATCCAACAACTGCTAGGTTAGATGTCTGTGGACTTGTTTTAAATGATGTCTCACTGCCTTATCTCGTGTGACGTTGTAAACACAATACTTGTCCTTTATTTCTGGCCCTGGGCATGGTTAAATCTCTTTCTCAGGACGTACAATGCTTGCATTGTTGGGGGGTTGCTGAACGCATGTTAAGAAGGTGCCGTCGTGCTGCTATCAGTCTTCCGTGCTGTACTCCGCCCTCCCTCAATCGGACCTAACAGTCACTTAAAACAAAAAAGGCTTCAATCTGGCTGGGACGCTACAATACTTTTGAATTTTACTGCTTTCATATTCTTTACCTTTCTCTGTATGTGTATAGCGCCATCGTTTCTTTGAGCCTTTCAAATTCCACTGCTTTCATAATCTCTTATCTGCCTTGTTTTCTCTCCAAAGCTTTTGGGTCTCTTTTCTCCACGCTGCTCTCTCTTCTTCTTTCGTTGACGTTTAATCTAGAATGCATTGTCCTTATATGATTTATATGTGCTGATAGCACAGGATCTGTGTGTGCTACGTGCCTTTACATGATTGAGTGTTATTTGATATTGTTTGCGTCTTGTGGGTCTTTTAAGCGTCTTCCGAGAAGATCACGTATCGTCGCCCTGCTTTTCCTTTCCAGTATTTTTTTTATAATAGATATATATATACAGTATATATTTAAATATATACTTTATATTTATACTACCAGCACATTTACAACAATGTACAACATATTAATACAGTATGTAGATTATGTATAGTGACTCCAATCTATGCTAGCAGCTTCTCCAGCTGTTTGGTAATGATTGGTGTGGCACTTGCATCAGTTTGAGAATTACTTGATGTTGAAGCTTTTGCTCAACTTTCTCAACTTCTGTCATGTTAAGGTTTTGGTTCTGCTCATTCTCAGCTTTTATTTATCTACTTTATTTTGGCAGCCTCCATCTTGTTTACTCTTGTTAGTGTCCTGACCATGGCACGGTGTGCTTCTTAGTTCTCATACTATTGTCTCCAGAGCCACTTTAAACAAAATTAATTGAAGTCCTCATCAGCCTATTGTCCACTATGTATAGTACAAAACAATGATGATAAGAAACTTTGTTCAAACGTGACTTAACACATCGTCTTCACATTTGCAAGACGGTATTTATGCAGTTATATTTTAGTTTTTTTTTTCAACTGTAGGGCAGCTGGTAACTAAAATGTTGCAGTTTAAATGCATCCATCCATATCCTGAACCCTCTGCCTCCACAGAGGGTGATGGCTGTTCATAGCCTATAATCACAGCACTGGCCACTAGGCCAAGCAATCTTTAATCACTTATGAACCTAACATACAGATCTCTGGGGTGTGGAAGAGAAAAGCAATGTATCACGAAAAAACCCATGTGAACATCTGGAAAATGTTCAGACATTAACAAGTTTCAAGAGGTATGTGCTAACTGCTGTGCCATCTGTAGTGGTGTATTTTCTACTCTAATGGTTTCTACTCTGCTCATCATTAAATTTAATTATTAGGATACAACTAAGAGAACAAACTCTACAGGAAAAGGTGAATTAATAAGGAATACAAAAAGAGAATTAACTTTAAACTATAGTAAAAATATTAATATTTCTAAACTTGTTGTGTATGTAAATCTCAAGACTTCTGTTTTTTTCTCATTGCAAAAAGAAAAAGAAAAGGGACCAGCTAATTAAACAATTAGATCAACTAGAGGTAGAAGGACTCATTGATTGTTTAACAGGTTGGAACAAAAAACAGCAATCACAGGAGTCCCCCAGGACTTTGAATGAAAACCACTTGTCTAGACAGTGCACATTAATCCCCATGGCAGCCATTTTGAACCTCTCTTTTTACTCACCACTTAACCTGCCTGTAATCCAGTTATAAAAGGTAGATGGAAGTAGTCATACTATATATCAAGACTTGTAAACTGCATGGAGACATTCTTTTAGTGTTAAAAAGTTGGCATGGAAATGGAATCCTATTATGTTTTCTCAGTGATTATATCATTTTATTGTTGTTAATCAATCTAATTTATTAGCACACACACCAGACATTTCTACTTTATTAGTCACTGTCATATCATGTTCATGAAAGTCTTTAAACCATTAAAACCATTAAACCAATAAAAACTACATTACCAATACCAGAGACTTTCACAATATCACCATACTCACTCACCACCAGAACTGTGTTTGTGCTCCAGGGAAGACAAATACAGTGTAACAGGAAGTTTCTTTAGCATTGCCATCCAGAAGATGTATGAGGGGAGTATTAGCGATTGTTTAAGTTTGCCTGCATCTGGAATATGTTTTTCACCAGGTTTGAAGAACTGGCAGTAGGGAATTGACTCCTCCCCCAGGAGTTTATTAGTGGAAAACCTGGTATTACTTTTGTTTATAGATAAGTTTCATAATTTCATAGTGGCATGATAATACTGTGATTTTGTTAGTATACACAGTCCTTTAAAGGTGGGCGGGCATGGGGGGCAGCACTTGGTAGTTTATTTCCACAGACATTTCTTTCAGTGTATCCTGTGGTCCAGTCATAAATCATGGCAATGCAGCGGATTTTATAGAACATACACACCAAATAAAATATTCTTTTGATGTTTACATAAAATGATTTTTCAGTTGAAGAGATGTTTTACAAACTTCATATTTACACTTATTATATCCAAAGTGACTTACAAAAGAGGTTATCATAATTGAATAAATATATTTCCATTTTAAGCACTAGGGGATATTGAGGGTCCCCCTAACCCCAGACACAACTACACAAACACAGTCATAACTGCAGATAAGAATGTTTATTTTCAACATTGCCTTAATAAGCCTCCAATTGCTCCATTCAAGCTAGCACAATACAACAAATCTCTTCCCTTCTCCTTCCACACCTTGCTTATGAGTCTCATTCCCCTCCTCCCAACTCCAACTCCAGATCGAGGTGAGGCAGGAGTTCTTCCGGTGCTACAGTATTGCATGATGGAAGCACTTCTGGGTCATGTGGAAACTCCCTCAAAGTAGGGATGTGCCCTTTGGCAGACCCCAAGAACACAACAGGGCTGCGTAACTGAACTAAACATCCCATGTGGCCCTGTGGGCATTCAAACCGGGGGCACAGCTGAAAAACACTTCCATCTGTCACTGGAGGAATGACTGCCCTTTTAATTTTGTCTCCCCAAGTCCATCCATTATATTTTCTCCATGACCTTGAAAGGAAAAAGGTACCACCCTGGCTGGGACACACATCCACCCGTGTTGTCCTACAAAGGCTTCCCAGCCAGATAAGAGGTCACTCTCCAGATTAGTTACGATGCCAGTCCATTCAGTATGCAACAATAGGCTATTTTATTGTTGCCAGTTATGTCATATAAAGCTGGATACAGTGCAGCAGTTTACAACGTCTTTGTCCTTATGTAGTTTGCAAAACCAGGCAGTCACATCCTGCCATTAAGCATTTAATAGTCACTTAACAGTTACTACTGTGACACTTCTAAATGTAATATAAACATATTGATAGAGTCTTCATTCAGCCATTCATTATATGAAACTGCTTCAATGGACCCAGAAAGGATTCTTAGTTACATTATTAATACTTTATAGTCTCTGAATTTTTGATAAACCCAAAAATAAATACATATAAAATAAGCCACAGTTTACATATAAAAGAATGTTATTGATTATAAAACAAGTATTAAGTTAAGAGTTTCTGGATAGCAAGTAGATGCAAGAGCAATAACTTTCAGGTATTAAACATAGCCAGAGAAATTGCTATACATACAACTCCTTTAAATAAAAATAGAAAAAATAAAGTAAGCTTGCATTTTTATTGGTTGCACATTTGAAGGACACAGAATACAGTAAAAAAATGTAAAGGACATAAACATAAAATATCTCAATTAAACTCTTATACTGCATGTACAATACAGATTGAAGGCAAATGTATGTGTATGTACATAATAAATAAGTAAGGAATTTCACAAGAAATTGTGATAGATTGTGTAATAGATTTCTTACACTAGCCCAAATGGAGGTGTTGATCCCAGTATCACAAACAGACACTAACTATGCTGTCTTATTACTATAGCAACCATGTACACCTAGAAGTCCCTGAAGAAGACTACTTCTGTAATAATCAGCACACCATGCTTAAGTAGTATTACTGTATTATTTACACCTCTGTATTGCATACTTTTTATTTTTGCACACATAAATGACTACATTTTTCATTTTCATTCTTTAAAATGGATATTGAATTTAACAGGATGTCATCCTTTTTCTCATGTTTGTTTTTGTGTTATTCAGCTTAAAAACAATAAAGTGTTATTTAGGAAGTGTACCTTCTTTGGGGATCCATGCAAGGTAGGTTCCTGCCTTATGCTTGATGCTGCTGACATACACTCCACTCCCCCCAGAACTTAAAGAATTAGATTAAGCTGATTTAAAAAAGGACATTCTATTGAAAAGGAGAATGTAAAAATGCAAGCATTGACTTAAATAAGATTGATGCTGCATCTTGAATTTAAGGCATCTGATGGAGAAGTTACCGTCTTCTATTTGACTGACTGTCATACACATCACTGCCCGAGGATTATCTCCGGTGTAATTTATCTAATAATATTTTATAATATTCACTTTAAGGCAGTTACAAGAGACACATTAATGACATAGGCCCTGTATGGAATGTAAAAGATATTTCCAAATGTGTTGTCTGGATTATAGACTATAGCCCTTGTGGCCAAAATGAGTGGTCCATAACACCCACCAGAAAATGATTTTTTTCTTTTCCAAGGAAATTCTATGAAACTGCACAAGAAAAGCAAAAAAAGTTGCCTCCCTCAAAAGATCTGATATTGAAGACGTATGAAAGTGATTCATATTAAAAACATCAGCCTAAAACAAACACTCAGCTAACCTGCTAGAACAGATATTCTTGAATAAAAGGGTTATTCTTCCATGACAGTATTATAATTATTACATGACATCAAATCAAAGCTTAATGGGAATCCCAAAACATGAAAGACAGATCATCAGAAGAATTGTAAAAATCAAACCGACATTTGCCAAAACATCAATCTCAATTGATCTTTACAGGCCACAAATCTGTCATGGTCAGAATGTGCATGTTATTAATCATATGCAGCAGTCTGTCTTCTGAGGCTGCGTCACTGTGCCTTGGGAAAAATTAAAAGATTTGAGCAATTGATCAATTTGTTGTAAATGACTGACTGTTTGTCAGGCTAGTATAATTCATGCTGCCAAGTCATCATGCACTGTTCAAATTCCAATGTGGAAAGTACTGACGTAATTTATAGTACGAAAATATTTGGGGCGATTGAAAGTTATTGTAAAGCCAATTTTTAGCAATGTTAGAATTAACAATAGCCATGGCATAATGAAAATGAAACAAGTTTATTACTTTATTGTGAAAAGATGAGCACAAATCAAATATGACTGATTCAAGCAGTATAACTACAAATGTATCACATTAATTAAAATTATATCATTTGAAAAATTATCTCCATCCTTCCATTTGCTGGACCCATTCAATACAATTCAGGATAGCAAGGGGCCTATCTTGGTAGCATTCTGCCCAGTCTAGCAACTATTGTAATTCTAGATGGGCATCCCTCCATCAGAGAGAGTAGCCAGTTTTACATGACAGCAGCTGAAAAGGCAATTTATGTCACAAAAGAAAAATCTTATAGCATTATATTTGATTCTACTTTTAATATAACACTTGTACATTTATTATATTGGGAGTATTCTACGCAGTTTTATTTAGTTACAACAGTCAGCAGTGCACTGTCCTTAACTGAATTCATATTACACATAAATAGTAAAAGCTGTCTTACTGAATAATTAAAAATATACTGTACATACTCAAAGATTTAGCTACCACACTACCAGTAACTACACTAATGCACGTGTTTCAGAATAAAAAATCAATAATATTTATTTTGTATATATATGCTCAACATGAGCACTCTTCCTATGTATTTAACATCCTTCTAATTCAGCTGTAAAGTCATGAAGTCCCCCAGAGTTTGTCCAAGGAACACAAAGATGAGCTTTAGACTTTTGCAGACCAAACATGTGGACTCATGAAGACTCACTCTGGGCATGGGGCGAAAGTCCACTAACCTAGCATGCACATCTCAGCAAGAACACGCATAT
Organism: Polypterus bichir lapradei; assembly: GCA_026402145.1. Lineage (NCBI taxonomy): Eukaryota > Metazoa > Chordata > Cladistia > Polypteriformes > Polypteridae > Polypterus > Polypterus bichir. Next base: position 76,956,436 of record JANRMT010062813.1, on the reverse strand, counting down.
TCCAAACAGACATGGACCAGGCAGGAGTTTGAATCAGTTCTGCTTGATTACCACTTTGAGGGCTGAATATTTTTTCCAAAAAACTCAGTTTTCTGAAAAGCACACAAAGCAATGGTTTCACACATAAATCAACATAAAACGTCTGTTGCTATGTGCTGTGGCTGTTGTTGATGCATGTTCAGCATCTCTGGCAGCAGTGGGGGCTACTCGATAGTCAGTAGGAATACACAGTGAGCTGGCTGCCTGCTGGTCTTCGCACAGCAGATGAGCGGTGGTGGCGGTCGCAGTGTGACGCAATCTGGTTTGTACCTCTTATCATAAGTGGTGGTGGTCCTCCCAGGCAAATGCTGCTGTTTGCACATCAGCTACACGAAAGTGTTCAGCACCATGATCAGCTGGCAACCGATCAGATGATGCTGGTAACTCACTTTCGTTTTCAATATCCATCTCCAGATCACTTGCTTCAAACTATGAGTCCGACTAGTAAGAGTCCAATTCAACAAAATTACGTAAAACATCCATAGAGTATTTTGTTTTGTACATTCGCTTTGGTCTCTTGCAGATGTTGATGGCATTTTAGAGGTTGTTTGCTCTTCGCTACTCATGCACACATAGGGAATCGAGGTTAAATCAACAAAGCAATGTAACTTTCCTTCTAGAAAAAAGAGTCAAACTAAAATGTAAGGGCAAGTTGTGTCACAATTTACAGCTGATTACTGTCCTCTAACCCTGAATTTTGACAAAAGTTGACATCAGCCCTGAAAGAGTTAATAAGACCGATGTGCTAACTACTGTGGCACCATGTTGCCCCTGGAAACTTTACAAGGCTGATAAAACACAAATGATCTCATCATTATAATATCACCATCTGTGTTTAGTGTAGCTGAAGGCTCCCTGCTAACCAGAGAAGTATATTATTTCTTTTAAGGAGCCTTGCTTTCAGTTTCTTAGTAAAGTGTGATGTTTATTGTTCTGAATATAAGTGTCATAAGTGTCTTTTACTATGGTGATTTATTACCTTTCAGGACATGGAGAAGCTGTCATGTATTCATACATAAGGCAGCAGAATTGATAGGCAGTTGTAATTGTTCTCTTTCCACCCTTCAGTTAATCCAAAATGCAATAGCAAGGATCATAACAAGACCTAAGAAATATTGTCACATGGCAGCGGTTTTTAAGTTTCTCCATTGGCTACCACTTAGGTTTAGAACTAAATTCATAATCCACCATTCTGGCTTATAGAGCTATGAATGATTTAGCTGTCATACACCTTGTTGAATGTATTAATGCTCAAGTATTCTACAACCACAGTATGCAAGCTCTCTTATAATTTCAAGGACACATGCATTTGCTGCAGGCAGTTAAACCAAACCTTTAGCTACAAAGTTCTCAAGCTTTATTTTTTTTTGTAAATGTAAAGAATGTTTTATTGGAATCACATTTTATCTTAGCCATCTGAAACTATGATTGTTGATGTTGCTGTTCATGAGCTATTTGTCTTGGGGTAATTTGTGGTCATCTAGTCTCTGCATATGACACTAACAGTAATAGTTAATAACACATTATCATCATTCTCTTCTCAGTCTTCTGGATGCCCCAGTATTACTTTGGCTTCCAGTGATAGTACCTTTCTGAAACACCGAGTGCAGGGAACTGACCTCAGGCCAACCTGAAGTTGAAGTTTATAGTCATGTGTGCACAATACAATGAAATTCTTCATTGCATGTCTCCCACAGACTAGTGACAGTAGTACAATGCCAACAAGAGACAGAAAAGAAGACAATGAATACACATCTGTTAGCTGCAGAGCTAACTGAAGTGCAGCAGTGACAGGCTGTTGGACATACTTTATCTTTTTTGAGGAAAGTCGCTTGCAAATCATATAAAATAATATCACACAAAGAACACTCATTTTCACTGCCACTCATTCTCCAATATACCATCCTCCTCCTCCACATGCTATTTTGTTTTTTGAGAAAGCAGTACAGCAGTATTCTGCTGTATTGTGCTAATTCATGTTATATACTATACTAAGCTTGTCTAATAGGAGATCAATTGATTTAAATTTATATAGTATGCTTCAGTAACATATTTTCTTAACAGTAAAATATAGTTCTTTTTCAAATGCTTTTAATAAAAATAAATGTAAATGTTGGCTTTCTTTACAGCACTTTAATCAGAGTATACAAAGCATGTTCCTTAAAATAAATTTGTGCTTGTTGTTTAGTATTTTCCTTTAATAATTAAAATAAACTTTGATAGTTATCACTAGCAAAATGATGGATTCATTTAAAAAATAATTCATCTTAAAAGTACAGGACTTTCCCTTACATAATCTCTATGCAGTATTCTTGTTTTGGCCATATAGATTTTCTCAAACCCACTCAAAAGCCCTGTGAATCAACAATACACCATTTCAAATGAATTTTAGGACCTTTTCAGAACCCCATCAAGGAATATAATACTTCTCTTTCAAATACAGAAGCTGAAAAACCCAAACAATAATTCAGTAGGTCACAATGCACAAGGTATGCCAGATGCGGCAAAAAGATGCTTAATGGTAACCTGCATTCACCTCTCACATTATGACAGAGTTAGACATGATATGTGAGTAAAATTTATTGCATACAAATTTGGGCTCACAACTCCGTCCTAGTCTCAAATGAGTGAGAGAAAATGAATGAAAATTTGCCCAAAAAGGGTTTCCCATACTTTACTGGATAATATATTCCTTACCCCTAGTGCAACTGGGGTAGTCTTTGGCTTCCCATGACACTGTTTTCAAAACCCTAAATTCAGAAAATGAATGAATGAAAACACAATGGAGAGATTATCTTTCCCAGTTGTAATGACTTGAGTTGTGAAAGTCTACTCTGAGTAATTCAGTCGGTTATTATAGTGATCCTCTCTGTAGTAAAAATAAATTAAAAGGTATACAGAATAAATGTGCATTACCTCATTTATTCTGTTGATGGTGGTGTTTGGGACTATAGAGGCCCTAGGCAAAATAGTCCATGGAGCGCTACAATTCATCCTCCACTGCATCCTGACATGATATTATTTCTTAACATTATTTTATCTGCAAACTCAAAATTAATAAGATCAACGGGAAGAACTTAATAAACACTAATTCTTTTTGATTTTGTAACAAACATAAAACAACACAATAAAATATTTGTATAAAATAATTAAAAAATTGAAATAAGTAAAAAAGTAAATAAAATGCAAAATAGATGTATATAATAGAAAATTACAAATTGGACATCAAAATATTTAAAAAAATAAATATTTGCATTAAAAGTAAACTATTTAAGGACTTTACAGCAAATACAGCTACTATATCCTCCAGATCCAAAGACCTTTCGATATTAACTATCTAGTTAATTAACTAACTAACTTAGTTAACTATATCTGCTGCTATGTTAAGATGGGCATATTTAATTGACTCACCATTACAGATGTTCTACTACATATCACTGTCGTACCTCTTCTTTTCTTCATTTCCTTATTTTTTATCTCTTTTTGCTTCCAGACATGTAAATCCTCTACATGATCTATGAAAATGGTGCAGATTGTATTTAACAATACAAAAAAAGGGAATGTCCATCACAAATACTATTGTAATAGATACTGTGCCCCCCCCCACCAGGGGAGTTTCCAACTGGGTCATTACAGTGTATTGATGATATGCTTTAGAGGGGATCTTTTCAATGTAAATGAACACCCCTGAGGGCCCCCTCAGAGTTCAGGTCCCCAGGCTATTGCTTGCCTTGTCTGTCCTGTTGCTATGAGTCTGTATGTTGGTTACATCTAAGTTCTACAATTCCCTATTAGTCCAAAACATGCTGGCAGCTTGTTTGGTGACTCCAACATTTTCAATGTGATTTGTGAATGAGTGTGCCCTCATTAGGCAAACTTTTCAAGAAATGAAAGTCCATTTTTTGAGGAAAATTCACTTTTCCTGTTTGAAAATGACAGGTTTAAAATATAATTCCTCACTAGGAAGATACAGTGACTGTTGTGGAAGAAACCTCCGAGGAAGACAGGAATAGTTCAATCAATCAGCTTCTATTCAGTCACAGACGAGAACATGGATTCAGAAGAGTGCAGATTCTCCTCTACGATAGGCTTTACATTTTTTTCTCCCTCCTCCTTCCCTTACTTATCAATAAGCATAATAATACTGTTTATCTAAGCATTTCATCATTGCGCAACCGTTTCTGTTTTGTGTACGTGTTAGATGGGGCCCTAAAGAAGGAAAGGTCATCTTTACTGTGTCTAACAGACGCGTTCCTAAAGAGGAAGTTGTCCTAGGTCAGCTTACTGCACTCTGTCTTATGACAGACGCCTGTATGAATAATCTGCCGTTATAGCAAAACAGCTTTGTCAGCTTTTAACCCTTAGTAGCTTGCAAGCAGCTAATTTTTCCTACACAGTTTCACATATGCAAAAGGACCCTGACAGGACAATAAAGCAGTGTATTACACATTCACCATTTACAGTAAAAGTTGTAAGTATAATATATATAATGCTGAAGCACTACATTGCAATTGAACAAATTGTTAATCCCTTTATTTGCCTTTTTTCATTCAAAACATTTTCTTCCTTGTTTTGTATTCTTTTAAAAACATGATACTCATCCTAAGAGTAATTGCAATGAACACTGTTTAAATCATGTGTTGTTTTTCCTTGTTCAAAACCTGAAGACGTATTGAAAAGTAAAAAATGATAGCCCCAAGTTGAGACAGATCCAATAAGAGATGTGCTAGGAGAAATCAAAGAGAGAGAAGGTATGTAAGAAGCAAAGAGGAATAAAGTATCTATACTAATAAAAGGCAAAGCCCTCACTGACTGACTGACTGACTGACTGACTGACTCATCACTAATTCTCCAACTTCCCGTGTAGGTAGAAGGCTGAAATTTGGCAGGCTCATTCCTTACAGCTTCCTTACAAAAGTTGGGCAGGTTTCATTTCGAAATTCTACGCGTAATGGTCATAACTGGAGGTTATTTTTCTCCATATAATGTAATGGAGTTGAGCTGGATGGCCGTGGGGGCGGAGTTTCATGTGACATCATCACGCCTCCTACGTAAGTACGTAGAGAACAAGGAAGACCTGCAAACAGCGCTGAGCAAAAAATGCCTTTTCACAATTGAGAAGGCAGAAAAAGATTATGAAGCAAGTGATACATACAAGCGTATTCATAAGTACAGCTACTGCGGAAACAAAGCATGGCATGAACCGTAAGTTTATATTAAGTTTATAGACAAACTCCCGCTGCCGTTTGTCATGCCTACGGCAAATGACGGTTTTCGCG
>JANRMT010062813.1:76923675-76941118 GCA_026402145.1 Polypterus bichir lapradei | reverse complement strand
TTGATATATATATATATATATATATATATATATATATACACAACAATTACATTAACAATCAAGTTACGTTATTTTTTAAATTTTTCCTTTTCTTTTTCATACCTTCTTTAACACACTACTTCTCCGCTGCGAAGCGCGGGTATTCTGCTAGTTATGGTCATAACAAAAGAATTTAAGGAAAGAGAAGGATTGGGCTTAATAGAGGACAATTAACATTGCCCATATTCCTACATGTAAAACATAAGGAAATGTACAAAATCTATTCAGCATACAGTACAGGCGGGAAATAAGCCAGATTCAACACACTATCAGGTGAAACAGTATCTGCTACTCCTCGGCCACCACTCAAATTCGGTTGGACCTGAGGTGATTTACAATCTGTTATTATAGCAGTTTTTCCTGGTGTAGAAAAATAAACCCTCACCCTCAAATGCCTGACTAGTAATTAGAACTGATGAGTTCTCTTTTGGCTTGACTGCAAAGATGTTCTCTTTTTGAACAAGAGTGCATACTGGGGAGCAGCTTGCAACACAAGTAAATGGAACCCAGTTACATTACATTTTCTGGTCAAATTAACAGGCTCCCAACATATGCAACTATTCATAGGTCCTTTTTATTGGTCTGTTATAATCTCTGTCAATTAAATAATATATGAAAAGGATATACTCCAAGATCATTCATGAACCTGCTAAGAATAAATATAATGAAATCTTACAGTATGTCTGCCCAGATCCTTCATTGATTCATGATGCAATGTTTTATAAATCAGCACCTAAATATAGAGGACAATGTAAAAGAAGTATGATTAATAAAAAGAAAACAAGCAGGTCAGGTCAATTCATTTTTATATAGGTCTCTTCACAAGCTCAGATCACAATAATAGGTTTACAGCTAAAATATAAATGACAAACTTTATATATTCCATGATTTATAGACACAAAAATACAAACAAATACAAAAATACAGTTTTTTTGAAGAAGAATTCTTGCAGATCAAAATCACTATTGTCAAATTACATTTAAAATGTATATATGAAAACACACTTCCATATGTGCCCTTTTAAGTTTTTTTTTTTTAAGATGAACATTTTGCTGTGTGACAAATATAAGACTTTCGATGCCCTGGAACATTCATACTATTTGGGGACCATTACCATAGATTATGGAAATTTGCTTTCATATTACCCTGTATGTGATACTGAGTTACACACTTTAGTCTAGAAATTGTATTACCCCTGTGACCTGGGATTAGAAAAAGGTCGCAGCACCCTCCTTGGAATGCCATAAGAGGCAACTAAAATAGGCTGGCATCACAAAGGGCAATATTCTTGTTCAAACTTAATCCCAAACATTTTGGGGGGCAACTGGCCAATCTAGATGGAAAAAGAAAGTGGCCATTAAACTGTTTTAGTGAGATTGTGCAGGATTTATACCTGACTAATCTAGCATTTCAAATAATTTGACATAGCTTCAGTCTATGTAATTTATGGATTTAATGAGGTACTATAGACCTATTTCATTTTGAAATTGCATGTAAAATAACTTTGTTATTTTTATAACATATCTTTATATACATCTCCCTACTAGGCATGAGTTGATACACTGCAATGCTAATATATACACAGTACATCCACAGAATAACAGGCAAAACTCTAAAAAAAATTATGTTTTTGAAAAATTTGAAAAAATAAAAAATATTAGCTTAAAATCAATAAAACACTCATAATAGGCATTTAGAACAATATAAACATATACATTTGTCACCACTTCTGTTTGACCCAAATACAGTATACTGTATATTTTTGAGTTGTGTGATTGCAAATCTGAATACAAAATGAAATCTAACCCACATGCTTCTCTAAATACCTTGGCACTGTCAATTTTTTTTTCTGGCAGTACATAAATTAGACATTTAACATATGTGAAACCTAGTTCAAATTTAACTCTAATTTTTGTATTATTATTTCACTGCATTATATAAAAAAATCTTGGGAAGAGATGTGACTTTCTCAGTGAGACACTTTCATGTCCCGCGAGACGAGACAAGAGATTTAACCATGCCCGAGGCAGGATATAAAAGACAAAGAGTAGATGGCAAAGTAGAACATCATAAAGAATTCAAAAACGTTGGCGCGATACTCATGCAGAGCAGATTAGAGATAATGGAAGTACGAAAATTCGAAAGTCTCAACAAAATGATAGTAAAGATTGCATTAGCGCAAACAAACAAATTATTACTTGGTGAAATAACAGAACAGCGAAAAGTGATCAAATATATTGTTAGAATTTAAACTTTAAGTTGGAGACTTGTAGATCGTCTAATTCGTGTTCCCATCAGGGAAAAGTAGTGTTTCTTCCCAAAGAAAATAAGTATCCGTGAGAATTAAAAGATTTGTTGTTTGGTGAAAGTGAAATCCTGCAAGAGAAAATTTCAAGCCCCACGAGACAAGACTTTATGCAAAGAGATTTGGAAAAGTCCTGCCCACATCTTAAACATTTACAACCACGAACACGGTTCAATCATTTCTCATTTGTGTGAATGCTATTGTCAGACACAGTTCATGTAGAGAGAAAGAAACGATATTCACTCACAAGCAGTTATATGTTGCGATGTTACAATGTAATTCCAAACATGGAATCAAAATTCAATGTGATATTGACGAAAAGGTAAATGTGAAAAGAGATCAAATATAAGACATAGGTGATATGACAGAAGTATATAGATATTGTTTGGCTTTAAACTTTAAGTCGGAGACTTGTAGATCGTCTAATTCGTGTTCCCATCAGGGAAAAGTAGTGTTTCTTCCCAAAGAAAAGATGTATCCGCGAGAATTAAAAGATTTGTTGTTTGGTGAAAGTGAAATCCACATACTATACGTGTGCGGCAGAGGTGCAAAGTTGTTGGTGCGTAGCACAGGCAGGGGGGTTGGCAAGCAAAGCGAGCAGGGGACGAAGCCCCCCAGTTGTAATGTAAAAGAAAATGCTCTTGTATGAAAATGCTGCCCTGACCAAGGTGTCAACTGAGCCGATTGCTTTGTTGTCTCACCATATGTGCTAGTTATTGCTGAATATTACAGTATGTATTTCTACCTAGAGAAGATAAAAAAATGTATATTTAGTTCATGAAAATGATGTTTGCAGTCATATGCAAGTGATGTAAATGATATTATCTTGTAAGTCCACTAAAGCCACACAACATTAATTAATACATTTTGTGATATTTTTGGAAAACCACAGTAACAGCCATTACTGCAGTTCTCTAAACACCCAGGCAATAAACTGACTTTTCATTCATGGCTAAATTAATTAAACCTACCTCTTGCAAATCCTGCTTGATCTGAATGTGTTAGTAATTATGAAGAGCTGGAATTTGAGTAGATATTTGACATACAAGCCGAATGTTAAAAACAAACTTTCAATAGGTCAAGTTTGCAAATTGACAGAGGAACTAACCACATATATAACTCCAGTATAATCCATCATTAATTAGTAACCCGATCAAACTACTAATTTCACATGTCTGAAGGACCAAATTTATTTGTAAATGAGTTTCAGGAAGCTGGGGAAAATAAATGCTTTTTGTTTATTGGGGTGGAGTTATACAGGTACATAAAGAACTTTCATTTAAAATTGGTAGTCTTTTTCTTTTGAATTAATCGGATTATTGCAGTTTGATTTTGAAAATTAGCTTAGGTTTAGGCAAATGACACTTTATTGATAAATGAAGGATTTGCATTATGAATTTCACATACCAGTACTTATCCATTAATAGATTCTGACTTTAGCACGATCAAATGTTATTATTCTGTTAACAGAAACATTAAATTGAATAAATTCAGTTTGTGCAAGCCAAAGAAAAAGTTTTTGAAGTATTAGAAGTTAGACTGAATTTTTGCCAAGATTTCTTTTTAAATGAGTTTAAGTAGTTTATTCATTATCTACATACTGTAGTTGTAATAATCTAATGCTATAGAGTCAGGATGTTGGAAAAGTTTTTGTTTATTCTTTTAAGCTACGATAAATAAATATGTATGTAATTAGTGGAAAGCCATCAGTGGAGTAGATGATATACAACTATTCCTTATTCCCATATGATTTCGCCCGGTTACCTTGTTATAGTAATCCAGAAGAGCTGTCCATCATTAATTCTCCCCATGGTGAAGGAGAATAATTATGTGCATAATAACTCATGACAAAATGTCCAGGTGTGCAGGGGTACCCAGAAATCTCAGGTGTGTTATGATGTATGAAGCGTGACTGAGTGGTTTAATCCATTTGATGAGCTATGAACACATAAAATTAGCTCAGTATTGGAGAAGATTGAAAAAATGTTTGATCAATCAGCATCTAGCCTATTCCCACATGTTAAAATCAAATAAAAAACAGAGTCACAACACTGGATATTCTGTACATACTAAAGTAAGATGGAGAGTAAAATATAAAAGCAAAGGGTTTGTAAAGATGTGTATACTGTAGTAACACTGAAAATGCTACGGGAGGAACCTACAGTACATGTGGCTGCATTCAAAAGCACAGCATCATATATTGAAAGAGTCTTTCACCCTTGTCTGTTCATCTGAATGAAGAACCTTTTCACACCTTGCTTAAATTAATTCAATTTACTTCTGCTGTATTTTTCTTTATGTGAGGTAAAGGATTATTACAGGTTTAAATGCCATAGCCTTTACGCCAACCAAATACAAAAACTACACTACAAATCTGCTGACTAAAGTTTCACCCTGCTATATTCCATCCAAGTACTTGTTATTGCGGCCTTTACCAACACTGTAAAAAGAGAAAAAGGGCTCTTTTTGAGTATATCTCTATTATAGCGCATCTATGTGAAAACAGCAGTGTCAAATGCTGTGTGGAGTTGGGATCGTGAACGCAGCTGAGAGAATAAAAATGAATTAAAAAAAAAAACATAGCTAACCTTTACGAGTATCATAAATTACACCGGCTGTTACAGACTGGAATCAAATGTATGTTTTTATTCTAAAATAATAAGAATACGAGCAGCTCACTTCTCAAAGCGGACTCCTCCGGGATCAAACTCGTGAAGCTTTGATTATCGGTCAACTGCTGATATCGTTGCCCACCAAAGCTGTCGTAGCAACTGCATCTCAATGTCTCACCCTAACGCGGGTTGTTTTTCTGCAGTTATATTTTTGAATGGAACTGCATTTGTTCTGTTATATTTGTAACTTTTGTAAAAGTGTTTCTTTGGTATTTTGAAAGCGTTTTAAGGGGGGATGGATTTACGAGTTTTTTCGTAGGCTCTGGTAATTCTAGTGTTAAATACAATAATTTAATACAATAATGGGCATATATATTGCCTTGGTCATTCTAATGTAATCAAAATGTATTTTTGTTTTGTTAAATTATTTGTTTTATATAAATTGATTATGCAAAAAGTATTAAAAGAGATGGTATCAGTCCAGCAATCCAGAAATAAATTTAAAAGTTCATCAGGTCATCGTGAATATAGATGGACAGAACTGTATTTGTCTGTGGGGGAAATTTGGCTTATTACAGAAGTTCTTTAAATGAATAAAAACATGTAGGTAGATAAATAATCTATTAAATAAATAAATAAGGTATGTAAATAAATATAGACAGACACTTTGGACTGAACATACACCAGAATGACTATAAAGCAATAAAATTGAAAAGAAAAGTTCTGACTTGGTTGTTACACTCACAGTGAGGCATTATACACATATGTTGCTGTTGGTATCAGGATATAGTAACAATAACATAACAAACGCATTTATGTTGAGTAGACAATAGTTGCAAATGTTCAGTAATAGCTGATGTGACTCTGATGTCTACTTTAGAAAGTGAAAGCGATGGCCTACACTTTTCAAAGTGAATGAGGTATGTTACCTTTTCCTAAGGAGTGTTTTATCTTACAGTATTTGAATTTTTTAAGTTAGTTAATTTCTTTAATTTTAATCTTTTTCCTCTAAGATTAAAGCTTAATTCCAGCGGATTGCTACAATTCCTCTCTAGTCCAAATTTCTTGCACAGCTGGACAAATATACCAATAAACTGAAGAGCATCATCAGACACAAAGGAGGAGCTGCCTGCTATAAGATTGCCAGTTTCATTCAAGCCATAGATCAGGTACATCACATTTGTGAATTGCATTGAGGCAGTGATCTTGAATTCTTTGGCAAAAATGTAGATTTTTTTTTTGGCCCAAATTAATTTTTTTTTTTTTTTGTTATAAATTTCTGGGTCAGTGAATATTCATAAATGTGTACTTTTTGTATCCAGAAAAATGACGTTAACATCAGAAGACAGTGCATGCTGAGGTCCCATATCATTTACTTTGGTGAGGATGACAAAGATCTGATCAAAGAATATTTGTTAAGGCTTAGTATACAATTTACCCTTATTTATTTATGCTAATTATTTGTTTATTAACATACATTTGTCTCTTTTATTCTACTAAATTTCACAGTATGTTCAGTCACAATTCTGATATAATATTCGGTATAGTCACTTGTGCAAGATATACTGCTTTATTGTTCTGTATTTTGAACATACTTGTTATATGACACTAAGACATTAATATTCAATGCTTTAATGATTTCTAGGGTTTATTTATCTATGTCAAAGTTCACTATATCGTAATGGATGAGTATTTGTGCATCTTTATCTTTTTTTTGTAGGAGATGATGCTGAAAAAGAAACAAAGACACTCACAAAGGCCATATGTGTCATCCGTAAAGAGGGTGAAGGACCCTTTCACATGCCAAAAGAAATTGGCATTATTATTGAAGGTGTAGAAATGCTAAATGGACTACAGTCTGTTGCAGCAGCTTGTGCAATGTTGTTTGGTCTAATGTATACAATAAATCTTAGATACCCTAAAGAATTAAAATCCACTTTTGAAGTTTTCCAAAATGTTTTTATGCAACTGGAGGGAAATAAGAAATCTCCCAGAGTGCAGAACCTAAGCAGTAAGCTTCTCAGCACAGATTAATTGATGATGAATATATTTATGTATATACACGCATTTTATGTATAGTATATAATGTTATGTAATGTTCAAAATATAAGGTGTATTTAATATATGTATATCCGCAGCTGTCATAATCGGTTTGAGTTTCATGGTTTGTTTCAATTACGACAGTATTTGCAGGACTTGTGTTGAAGTGACATCCGGCATCTGTCAAGCGTTGTAAGCATACAACCGGTTTCATTGATAACTTCACATCCAGCTTTTGAGAGTTTAAACATTCATAAACATCAAAGTGTCCACTACTGAAATCGTCACCTGTGAATCTAAGATGTTTAAGAGGCATTGGCGGTTGTCGAAAGGTGTAAAATATTTGGCCATTTCGGTTCACTTGAAAGCGACAACCGAACAATTCAGCGGCAGCCATCAACTCACATGCAGAACCATAGGTGAAGGGCTTAAGCATTTCACTCTTATAGTGCTCCTGTGTAGTATAATTATCCCCTGTACCGTCATCAGTCCACACCTTGAACCTGTCCCAGTCATTCAATACATAAGACACAATGTTCCTCTGGATATCAAGAGTGAGCCTGATATGGCCGTGCAATATGTAACAAAGAGAATGGAAAAGGCAGGTGCCATCTCCGGGCATGGAAACCACTCAGTAAGTGACAGTTCTTTGATCGATGGTGATCACCTCGATAGACATGTTAATGGGGGTATGGTTGGAGTGATAAAGGAAATGGGTACTTGAACAATGTAAAGTAAGTCTAAAATACCTACACAATAACTATAATCGTAATAAACGAACAATAAAATAGCGGAGAAGCCGTGGATTAAATAAAAACGCTGCAGTTATCAGCAGGGAGACATGAATCCCATGGCGAAGCAAGGAAGGGAATGTAGAGATCGGAGTGACGGATGGCCTTATATAGGCAGGCAGCTAACAACGTGGGAGGCGTTGGGATGGGGGACCCCACGCCGCCTCACACAGTGACCAAGCTGCAGACTATGGACGTATATATGTACGTAAGTAGGATTCAGTTAGCGGTGGGAACCCGCATACCAAATTTCTTGAAGATGGGCCCATAAGTAACAAAGACTGTTGGAAAGTTCAATATGGCGGCCGACAGTGGCGTCATACCACCAAAATAAGTACGTACATTGGTTTCGGTTAGCGCAGGGAAGCCGCCTACCAAATTTCGTGAAGATGGAGCCATAAATAAGAAAGTTCAACATGGCTGACATTGTCGACCGTTACACGTACAATTTCGAAATGAAACCTGCTTAACTTTTGTAAGTAAGCTGTAAGGAATGAGCCTGCCAAATTTCAGCCTTCTACCTGCATGGGAAGTTGAAGAATTAGTGACGTTGGAAAGTTCAATATGGCGGCCGACAGTGGCGTCATACCACCGAAATAAGTACATACATCGGTTTCGGTTAGCGCAGGGAAGCCGCCTACCAAATTTTGCAAAGATGGGGCCATAAATAAGAAAGTTCAACATGGCGGACGTTGTCGACCGTTTTGACCGTTACGCGTAGAATTTCTAAATGAAACCTGCTTAACTTTTGTAAGTAAGCTGTAAGGAATGAGGCTGCCAAATTTCAGCATTCTACCTACACGGGAAGTTGGAGAATTAGTGACGTTGGAAAGTTCAATATGGCGGCCAACAGTGGCGTCATACCACCGAAATAAGTATGTACATCAGTTTCGGTTAGCGCAGGGAAGCCGCCTACCAAATTTCGTGAAGATGGGGTCAGCCTTCTATCTACACGGGAAGTTGAAGAATTAGCGACGTTGGAAAGTTCAATATGGTGGCCAACAGTGGCATCATACCACCGAAATAAGTACGTACATCGGTTTCGGTTAGCGCAGGGAAGCTGCCTACCAAATTTCGTGAAGATGGGGCCATAAATAAGAAAGTTCAACATGGCGGATGTTGTCGACCATTATGACCGTTACGTGTAGAATTTCGAATTGAAACCTGCTTAACTTTTGTAAGGTGTAAGGAATAAGCCTGCCAAATTTCAGCCTTCTACCTATACGGGAAGTTGGAGAATTAGTGATGAGTGAGTCAGTCAGTCAGTCAGTCAGTCAGTCAGTGAGTGAGGGCTTTGCCTTTTATTAATATAGATTTATAAATATTTTTTGTAAAAAGCTTATAAAATATATTGTGTATTTAATATCTATATATATGTATTTTTTGTAAATATGCAGATCATTTATTTTTGTGTTGCAAATATTCAGTAATAAATCTAAAAGAGTTTTGCTATAGCTGGTTCAGTAACATTCTCCATCATTAGATCAGTTTAAAAACATGTTTCATGTTTGAAAACACTGTACAAAATGTAGCACTAATTTTAAAATAAATTTGCATCCATTGTTTAAAGCAAAACATTGTTGTGGTTTGTTTTATTAAAAACAATTTCACCCTAACAAACAGTGAATTCAACACCAAATGAAGAACATATTTAGTTGAGTCCAATTAAGAATTTAAGTTGGCATTACAGTGAATACAATGATAGACAAAATTTTAATTTGAGTTTTTAAAGAAATTTGGTTTGAGCTAAATGCATTTTTTGCTTTTATTCAAGTTTTTAAAAAGGTTAAAACAAACTCAAATGAATTAAGTTTACTCAAATAATTTTTAAAATTTGAAAGAAATCAATTAAATTGCTTGTTACCTTGTGAAGTAATTTATTTAGGTTGATCCAACAAAACTTTTACAGTGAACAACCCTTGCATTTTATCTTCAGTTTAGCATTTCTTTATTTTGCAGGAGACTAACAAAGCTGGATACCTTGTCTGTGACAACTGAAATGGGAGAGAGATACCTAAGCCTCATGAAGAAAAACAAACAATGGAAATGACAAGAAAAAAATAATAAAGTTTTTAAAAAAGGGAACAGCCAAAACTTCTGCAAAAGGTAAAAAGTATTTAATAGCAAGGTAAAAGTAGAGTAAGTTAAACAAAACGTAACTGTAACAAAAGCACAATGAACAACTGGCAAGAAATATACCTCTTTGACTCTACCAGGACTTACTTCTTTTGAAACTAATTTGAATGCACATTTTATTATAATTTCATTGACTAATCATGCTGAGCCCCCACCATCCATGCTGTTGGGTATACTGTTTATTGTTAGGAGTTTATTGCACTAAGGCCCCCTTAGTACTTCAGATGCCCCCTCACCCCCTTAAGATTATGGTCTGGAGCCAGGGCATGTATGACAACATAATATAAGTATGTTTCAGTATTTTCCTCTAAGATTTTCTTTGGTCTTGTGAGTGTTCCACAGTTACTACTGTTAGTTGTTGCTACTGTTACTCTTTGACTATGTTCTAATTGGATGCTTCAAATTATGCATATCTTCCCAATCTTCAGAAATGTTTTCAATTTATTTCAAATTCAGCATAATACAATTATTCACAAAAGTAAAAAAAAATCTGAATTAGTATTAGAATAATTTTTAATTTATGTGGAAAAAGGTTTTGAAATTTTTACTGCTGTTTCCGTGGTTGGACTTGTTGACTAATAATCCCCTGGAGCTTTGTTTAGTCACTACTTATATGATATTTGTATCCTCCATCCATGTTTTATTTTTGTAGCTCATTTTTTCCACTTACCAAATAAGTGCATTATAGCAAATCAAACTAGCTTTAGATAAATAACTTGTGAGTATGGTCCAACCAAAAGTGGTTTTCATACATTGCACCCAAAGCTGCTGCTGCTGCTGCTGCCAAAAGAGCATTTGGTCATTTCCTTAGTTCTTGTGGTAGTCATTAAACAAGAAAAACAGGAAAACAAACTGGCCAAGCCATTCATCTTCATTCACTTTTATCTTTCTTTCAGTAAATACTTATACTCCCTCTAGAAATAAATCCTGAAAAAATGATATTGTATTTTCATTACAGGATGATTTCTGCAATATGTTTCATTTGCTAAGATCTGTCTCCATCAGTCAGTTTGCTTCAGGTGCCAGTGACAGGATTTGAAAAATGCTTCGTTATCACTCTTGCGTTTCGAATGAAATGCGTCTGACTTGACTACTTTTGTGGATTTTAGTTTAGGGCATTGCAAAGTCACAGTAATTTAGTCATGTAAACATCTGTTATAAAAAATTAACAGTGAATTAATTAGAGCTACCGGTGTATAGAAAATGAACAAACAATTCTCAAATAATGTGAGAAAGTAGCTCTCATTGAGTTCATTATAGACAGTTAGCAATTAGGTAATTTATTGATAATTTTAATAATTAATTGATTGCAATATTTTTTCTAAAGGAAATTAAAAATTTCTGTAATGTAATCAGCACATTTCAAATCATTTACTGTGATTTTACTTTAAGCACTAAATAACATTTAAAGTAAATTATGGGTTAATTTGGAAATAAAATACACACAAGACATTAATAAGCTTTACTAGAAAGGAAATATTTTTCTATATCCATTATAGGCTAAATAAGGTCAATGCCCTTGGGTTGAGTCTTTTTTAGGCACATTATCTTTAATTGTGACACTTGTGTTTAATCAGAGGATGTAACCTTTTAAGGGAAGAAAGGTACTAAATAAATGTAAAAACATATTGAAAATGTTCTTCCTATGTCATTACATTTTACGGAAAATATTTTAGAAATCTGGTATATTCCACAATGAACCCTCCCAGTGACAATTAAGATCACTAAAAAGAATGTTGATGAGACCATAAATCACCAAATTCTCAAGCAGCTCTGTTTAACCACAGAACTGAATACTGTATCTTGTTTTTTAGATTTACAATCTCTTTTAGAATTATTTTCTAAAATTTTGACAAACTGGAAATGACCCCTATACTAGAGTCCTTATCTAGGTACTAATTTTAAAATAAACACAGGCATCAACTGCTTTCCCTTTATCAGTTCAAATAGTTCTTCTTCATTAAATTTGCATTCCATTAATTTCAAAAATTCACCTCCTTGATTTTTTTCTTAGTTCATAACTTACAGTGCCAGTTTAATTCCATTAACTCTTTGTTAGACTTCCTCTAGTGTTATTATGTTCTACTTACAATATATAGACAAACAAAAATAGAAAACTGCTCATTATCTTAAGCACAATCCTTCTTGGCACGAATTACTCATAATGTTATGGAACCCTTCAAGCTATTAGACCCTTTAGTACTCCTGTGCATCGTCAGGTTATGGACAGTGATAAGACCACTGGCATTTTTTAGAAGGTACACATCCTAGAGCCAAGCACCATGTTGTGTATTTATATTCTTTCTTTCATATATGGAAATATTTGAGTACTGGACCTTAAATCAACATGTAGTCAGTTCAATTGCCATCTCTGATATACTGTGTGATACAGAATCAGCTAATAACTACCCCCCGGTGCTCAAACTTTAAAAAATTATGTTAACAATTATAAAATATTGTGATCTGTAATGAATTGTAAGTGACACCACATCCTAAAATACTAAAGGGGGAGAATCTTAATATTTTTAGAATGGGTCTGAAAAATTACTATTAGGAGAATAAACAGAACATAAGTGCAATGTACAAGACCAAGAGCCCAAAATCATAACATCCTAACTCACACTTTACAAAGATCCCACACTTGGATACAGGAAGATGTTTGTTGCCATTGTTTTATATGCAGAATAGTTAGGCATACATCATCACATTATTTCCACATTATGTAATTAGCAATGACTATACCAGCTGAAAATAACCTTGATGTGACCATGCAAAATACTCACAAAATACTGGCAAACCATTAAAAACCAGAATACAAAACGGCATCAATATGACGTTATTGGCACTTCAAAAAATATATAAAATTAGTGGGAAATACAAAACTAAAACTGTTAAAAAATAAGCAAAACGTTTCTAAGCATGCTCATGACAACCTTCAGTAAAGGCATCCTTCATATACTATGTACAGTAGTATAGTAATTCCAAGTGTCACCTCTAATTTATTGCTCTTGTCTCTTTTTGATGCAGCGGCATATTTAAATTCTCTCTTTTCCATCTGACTACCCCTCTACCATTTTAATCTTATCAATCTTTCCTATAGTAATATGCATTCATTAACACTATATGTCCAAAGTTGGTGGAAACCTCACCATTACACATATATGAGCTTGTTGGATATCCCATTCCAAAATAATGGACATTAAAATTGAGTTGTCCTAATCTGGGGGATGAAATGTCGGTCCCGGAGGGCCACTGTGGCTGCAGGTTTTTGTTCCAACCCATTTTCTTAATGAGAAGTCAATTATTGCTGATGAAGCACTTATTGCTCAAGTGACATTTTGATGCTTTATTTTAGTGGTCTCGCTTGTTAAGGTTCCCCAACCTTAATTGCTTTCAGTCTTAAACACCTGCATTCAGTGTTTTTAATGGCTCCTTATTAAAAATAAGATGCAAATGACAAATGAGCCAGCAGTTCTCCATCTTACTTGTTTCTGTTTACATCTGTGGGTATTTATCATGAACAATTTGGTTTAATAAAACAATAGAAAAGTGTGACAGACTGAAAATGATACATTTTAGGCTTCAAATCATTTGGATGATATCCTTGGAAAGGAAAAAATCTTACAAAATAAGAACATTGTAGACTAACTTGCCATAAAATGAAATAAAGTCTGAGATTGGCAATGATTGGTTTCTAATTAAGCAACTGGGTTGGAATGAAAACCTGCAGCCACTGTGGTCCTCCACGACTGATATTGCCCACCCTTGTTCTAGTTACATACCAGTTAGTGGCTATAACAGCCTCCAGTCTTCTTGAAAAATATTTCACAATATTTTTTATGTGTGTTTGTGGGATTTTGTGCCAATTCTACCAAAAGAGCATTTGTGAGTTCTGGAACTGATTTTAAACAAGAACATCTGGCTCATAATATATTCATCCCAAAGATGTCCAATAGAGTTGGGGTTGGGAGTCCAAGTTCCCCCATAGTAAACTCATCACACCATGTTTTTATGGATCTGGTTTTGTGCACAGTGTCACAGTTATGCTGGAACAGTAAAGGAGCTTCATCAACTGTTACCACAAAGTTGGAAGGGCTCAATGGTCAAAAATATCTTTCCATGCTGTAGCATTAACATTACCTTTCAATAGAACCAAGGGATCTAGCCCAAACCCCGAAGAACAGCTCTAGCCATTATCCCTACTCCATCAAACTTTACTGTAGGCACAGTACAGTCCAAAGGTAGAATTCTTCTAGGATTTGCCAAACACAGATTTGTCCATCAGTCTGCCAGATAATGATGTGTGATTAATCACTCCAAAAAACATATTTACACCACACCAGCCGACATCTGACATTGTGCATAATGATCTTAGTCTTGTGTACAGCTGCTTGGCCATGGAAACTCATTTCATGAAGTGCCCGATGCATAGTTCTTCTTCTGATGTTGCTTCCAGAGTAAGTTTGAACTCTGTTGTGAGTAATGCAACTGAGGATAGGTCACTTTTAAGTGGTATGCACTCTGTGGACCTGCTCTATGAGTTTGTGTGGTCTAGTCTGCCATTTTGTGAATAAGCTGTTGTTGCTCCCTGACACTTCCACTTCACAATAATAACACTTATAGCTGATTGGGGCAGATCTAGCAGAGAAGATATTTCATGTACTGACTTTTGGCAAACCACAAATGAGATAATCAGACTCTACCAATCCTAGAAATGACAGGATAAACAATTAAAGTTGGACTAGGTGACGACCAATAAATAGTGTTGCAATAAATGGTGAAATAGTGAACTACTTTTACTGGCAAATTTTCAGTAATAAAGGTTTTAGTTACTGTGAGATATTAGACTAATAGTTGATCCTGTACTTGGTAAACCACTATCTGTCTGAAAGTGACTTTTCTCTGTAATTGAATTAGCAAGAGGGCAGCCTGATTGCTCACAATTACCATTACCATATTCAAAAACTCTAGAGAAAGCAGTGTTAAATAAAAGTCATATTATATAAATGTATTAAACTATAGTTCTACAATCATTTGTAACTAACATACTAACTGTCTTGCAATTTATGTTGTAATAAGACACAGGAAATGTTATAAAGAGTTAAACCACCAAAGTAATCACCGTATATTGTATGACCACAAACAAAAAGGGAAAAACATTTGAATATAATTGAGATTGTCTTTTTCAGAAGCGAGCCCTTCTTGATACTGCCCCAAGATGGCTTTGGACCCAGTTATGACAATTGCAGACTGGAAGGGGAAGGTTTGGGAGGCCAAAACCAAAAGTGACAATGGAGATGGGGAGAAGAGAGAAGGCATTAGACAACAGCACTGCCCTCTGGCTCACAGTATAACAGTTATTAAATGAGCTTGTCTGTCAGGCGTACATGTGTGACAATGTGCCATTTCCAGTACAACATGCACTGTTTTGGTTTGTAAAGAAATGCTACTATAAAGAGTTTGATGACCTATGTGCAAATGTCTGCTTCATTCTATACGTTACATATCAAGTAGTCTGTTTTATATTTCTTTGGTAATATCTTTTTCCTGCTTTAGTACATATTGTCTAAAATGAGATATAATAAATAAAAAAAAGTGATGTTAATGCCTTTGTCAAAATTTCACCATCTTTGGGCTTCATTGTGCCATAGTATGCTTGATGACTCCATTAAACACATTTTTCAATAACAATCACTGAATGGACAGTTATAAGTAATTAATATTTATGCATGGGCTGCCTTTACAATGTTCTGTACAGTAAGAGGAACTGGATTTGTAAAAAAATATAAACATTTTTGCTCTAGGGCCATATTCAAGTTATTTTCTGAGCTTATTACAAAGGGAAAAAAGAAACAGTAACTGAAATATAATGAATTTTTTTCCATAATAATAAACTGAGTTCAATATGATGACATGTCACTACATATTACAGTTTCTGTAAATATGCACATACATACTGTGACAGCCAGGCTGCTAGATAGCATCAAAGGCCGTGACTGGAATATTTAGGATTTGACAGTGTGACAGGTGACAGCCTATACAGCTGTACACACCCAGGGCCCATGTGTATATAAAGGGTAAGAACAAATTCTTAAATAACAGAAAAAATAAATGAAGTTGCTGCGTTTGTTCTAGGTTATGGGATCTGCCTCATACTTTCTTCAATGCCAAGTATATTCTAATGTTTTTGAATTAGCCAAATTATTATTGCTGTGATGGTCACATTATTGTTGTGATGGTGAAACCGGTCCTGTCACAAGTTATTTCGGTTTTTCTAGTAAATAATGTGAAATGTAATACACTATATGTAGTTATGTGAAACCATACTGTGCCATTTGGTGAATCGCTTAGACAGGGAACAGTTTGAGTTCTCAGAAGTAGAGTTCAATTATTAAAAGTATTTAGACGATACGTGGAAAAAGTCTACAGTACAAAAGTACAAAAAAACAGATTACAACTGAGTTCATAAATAATCTGTCTTTTCCTTTGTTGTCACACCCATGGAAGTTACTGATATGCATGTGTCAGTCTATCTATACTAATAAACGGCAAAGCCCTCACTCACTCACTCACTCACTCACTCACTCACTCACTCACTGACTGACTCATCACTAATTCTCCAACTTCCCGTGTAGGTAGAAGGCTGGTCATAACTGGAAGCTGTTTTTCTCCATTTACTGTAATGGAGTTCAGATGGAGGGGCGGAGTTCGTATGACATCATCACGCCTCTCACGTAATCACGCATTACGTAGAAAGCCAGGAAGAGCTACAAAACGCGCTTTAGAAAACATGCATTATATAATTAAGAAGGCAGTGAAACAATTAGAAGCGAGCGACTGACATATAAAACCATATTCAGCAGCTCACGTGAACTGACGCAGTGCGCAGACAAAAAGTAACAGTTCCAAAGAGTGCTGAACAAAAACTGAATTACACTGCTACGCTCAAATAGATAAACCACACGCTGTGGCGCGATACTAAAGCATTCGACTGTAGCGCCCACGTCCGAGGTTCGATTCCCGAGAGGGGATGCACTAAGTATGTACGTGCGCTTCTCGATTTATTTTAACCTCGCATCCCCTTAGTTTGAGACGTATGAAAACGCATGCGGTTAACGCAGAAAGACAGATCACTTATTCACCTATTGAAGCTTCATGAATAATGGATACTTTATTCGCGATCAATGATTGTTTTGGTAAAGCCATACTCAGTGTATTCATTAGATGAACGGTAAAAAAGTAAGAGCGAGGGGACGGTAACTTACTGAAGCACACAAGCAAAACCACAATAGCACGCGGGCTCGATGTACTGACTTGCGCGATCACATTCCAAAAAATATTTCTTTTCAAGTTCTATTTAGTCCATATGAGTCAAACTCAAGGCCCACGGGCCACATCCGGCCCGGCGTGTAATTATATCCGGCCCGCGAGATCATTTTATATACTGTATTATTGTTATTAATGGCCCGGGTATATGAAGCGCTGGTAACACAATAAACTACAGATCCCATAATGCAGCG
>JANRMT010062813.1:76888331-76923275 GCA_026402145.1 Polypterus bichir lapradei | reverse complement strand
TATATATATATATCACAGCGACACTCATAACAGTGACAAAACAATTACATTGACAATCATGTTACGTTATTTTCAAAATGTTTCCTTTTGTTTCTCTTTCCTTCTTTAACACACTACTCCTCTGCTGCCAAGCGCAGTTATTTTGCTATATATATATAGATATAGATATATAGATATATATAGATATATGAACAACACTCATATCAATGACAAAACAATTACATTAACAATCATGTTACGTTATTTTTAAAATTTTTCCTTTTCTTTTTCATACCTTCTTTAACACACTACTTCTCCGCTGCGAAGCGCGGGTATTCTGCTAGTTTAATATAAGAATGAATTTCCCTTTTTCCTAATAGTTCCTCCAAATAGAAAGTGACAGTCATTATACTCATAGAAAGCTAAACTTCTTAATTTCCAAGCTCCAGAATACTGGAATTTCAACTGAAGGTTTTAAACTCAAGAATTCAGTCACTTAAAGCAGGAGTAAGGATCGGTTAAGCTGATTTGTGTTTCCTATTAAATACAATGAAGTTGATGTCCTCTGTCTATCATAGCTCTACAAAGTGGTAACATGTGGCAAGTAGGTCGGCATGAAGATAACAGTATTGCCGTACTTGCACATGTGATAATACTATTACTTCTCTTAGTGCTTCTACTATTACTAGGGATACAGTAGATAACTAAAGAAGTGTTATCACTCGTTATCAGCTTTCTTGATTCCCTAAGTACATTATAATCAAAATCTAACACCATTCCAACTAAAGTGCCAGACTCCCAGGCCAGACTGAAATGTTCTAGGAGAGGTGCACTCCATTACACTTCATGGCAGCAGACCTCCCAAAAAACAAATATAAAGGCGCAGTTTCAATAGTCTGTGCTACATATTATTATATGAATTAGAGTGATCTAATTTCATAGACAGATAATTAATTCTGTGATCAAATAAATTAAGAAGAAAATATGTGTTTTCAATTAATGGTCACCATGCCTGCAGCTCTTTAATGGAAAAAGGAGTTTAATAAATAAACAAACAGATAATTGTTGTCCATTCTTGTCCTTTGTTTTAAGAATGAAAAAGTACATAATACCACATAAAACCCTTTTCTGATGTCAATGCAACTGTGTTAATGTCTTTCAAAATTCTTTCTATATTTATCAAAAGTTTTTATTGAGAAAAATGTATTCACATATGTACATACTACATATTGTGCTGCAGACTAAAACAAATGATTTTTATTCACACCTCTTTAACACAATGTACCAGTCAAAAGTGACATGGTGTCAGTGGGATATTGTGAAATGTAATTGCACTTTATGATCAGAGAATGTCACGAGTATTAAATCAGTTATTTAGGTTGAAGGTTCATGAAAAATAACACAAAGTAGATGATTCAGCTTTGCAATATCTGTTATAATAAAAGAAAAAAATAAATATAGATATGCGGTGTGGTGTAGGGGGTGAAGGCTTTGGACTTCAAACCCTAAGGTTGTGGATTGAAATCCTACTCTTGCACTGTCTGACAATGAGCAAGTCACTTCACGTGACTGTGTTCCAATTGAAAAAACAAAAGAAATGCAAGTGATTGTATCTCAAATGTTGTAAGTCACCTTGGATAAAGGTGTCAGCTAAAAATGTAAATAATGGAAAAGTGTACAAGCTAGACCATTTGTGAGCTTCTGTAAGCAGTTCTGGCAACCTCATTACCAGGACCCTCTGATCACCGAATTCATGCTCCTTGATTGGCTGATTCCGATACCAATTCCAATTTTTATTTTTATAATTTGTTTAAAAAACTATTTACACTACTCTCCTGCATAAACAGACAAATAGAAGCCATATGTCATGAATTAAAGTGTATTTTTACAATTAAACAATAAACCACAGGTGTTAACTGTTTATTTTTTATTAACAAAATTAAATTCTGTAGGTTTATTGTTCAGTGACCATAAAAACTACAATAAATCAAATTTCCTTAAAATACATACTTTAACTAATAAAGTAAGTACAACAATATTTATCCATAATACATTTGGCATAAAAGAAAATAAAATGCTTCTTATAATTACAAGCTATCATATTGTTTAGTTTTTTTTTCTGAAACTTGGCTTAATTTTAAAAAAAGTAGCTTTCACCATTTTTATAGCAATAACAACAAATCTATATATGTTGTGACGCGTGAGTCCCTGTCTTGCACCCCAAAACATGAGACTGAGTCTCAGTACTTTAGCAAAACCAGCTTTATTCAGTTTGAAACAGGAACAGCACGGCTATTTATTGTAGCGGGATCTACCACTCTCCTATACACAAACACAGCAATCAGGTAGGGTCGTGGCCAAATAATACTGTTCTCTGCATTTATAATGTTCCTTGCATCACCCATCGACGACAGGCGCTTATAGAGCGACCACAATTGGGTCAGATTTGCTTCCTTGGCACTCCACTGCAGTGCTGTGAGCCTGCGATTGCCTCAGCATCGGACAAGCAATCTTCCAGAGATGCACTTCGGTGTGTCGTCCTGTTTGGGTGGCCCCAAATGAGTTCAGAAACCTCAATATATAATATATATGATAGGCCTGGGAAAGTTAACACGTTAAGTTTTGCGATTAATGTGGCCTGTTTAACATGTTAAAAAAATTGTTGCATACCAGGCCAGCCACAAGGCAAAAACCTCTGCTTTGGTCAGGGTGACATTTTCATGTAATTGTTTTTTTTAACCTTATGAAACGAGCAGCTGTTTAAAGCTGATCCTCTGGCTAGGAAGTTGAATATAGATACGTAGATAGATAAATACTTTATTAATCCCCAAGGGGAAATTCACATACTCCAGCAGCAACATACTGATAAAAACAATATTAATTTAAGAGCAATAAAAAAAAAAAAGCAATGCAAGGTGGAGAGTGCGAGGCAGGTATAACAGTCTATAATTTTGTGTAGTGTTAACGTTTATTCCCCCCCCGGGTGGAATTGAAGAGTCGCATAGTGTGGGGGAGGAACGATCTCCTCAATCTGTCAGTGGAGCAGGATAGTGACAGCAGTCTGTTGCTGAAGCTGCTCCTCTGTCTGGAGATGATATTGTTCAGTGGATGCAGTGGATTCTCCATTATTGACAGGAGCCTGCTCAGTGCCCGTCGCTCTGCCACATATCTCTGGTTCCACGGTTCTTGAGGCTGATCCTCCAATTAGCTGTGAACCACCCAATCTTACTCAGATTGCACAGGTGCTAAACCAGCTGAGGGTAGAGAAGGCTGTAGGGATCTGTGGTATCTGGATTGAACTTCTCCAGGATGTTCTCCTGGCCTTGCAAGCAATCTTTGCTTCCATTTGGGAGACGGGCATCATCACAACTGACTGGAAAATGGAACTTGTCCCTATCTGGAAGGGGAAAGGCCTGTACACTGATACTGTGAGTGCTGTGCAAAGTGGAGGCAGATTCTGTGGGGTGTGTTCTTGCTCTTACTCTGTTCAATGCTTGCATGGACTGGGTGTTGGGCAAGGTTGTGGGGTCCAGCAGATGTGAGGCTTCTGTTGGTGAAGAAAAGATTCACAGATCTTTATTTTGCTGTTGATGCTGTGATCTTCGCGGAGTAAATGGAGGCTCTGATCAGGGCTCTTGAGAGACTGAACAAGGAGTTTGAGTGTCTGGACTTGCTACTGTCCTGAATAAAAACCAATATCCAGGCCTTTAATGACCTCTTGGGCACAGCCATCAGCAGTGTGTCTGTCTGTGGAGATAATGTCGACCTTGTCAAGGGGTTTACTTATCTCAGCAGTGACATTCAGGTCTCTGGTGATTAGGATAGCATGGAGGGTCATGTGATCATTGGAAAGGGGTGTGAGTCTTTAAAGTCCTGGGGCCTCATGCCTAACGCCGTGCATAGAATTCACACTAAAATATGTCCTATGGACAAAAGCAGAAATGTGCGTGCGCACAAAATAATCCAGATGCATAAATCTGCATGTACACCAACTTCCACGTTCTTCCACTCCATAAATCCTGGTCATCATGAAAAGTAGCGCATGTGCACGTGCCTGCCGCCACTCCCCATCTCCTCCCAGAATTACACCCCTTTGAATATGCAAATCAATATAAACGTAGTATTTGTTGGTTTAAACAGTGGTATAAACAACAAAAGGAAGCTGATCAAGTGACATAGAGTGTCGGAGAAACTCGAAAGTTCAAGTTCACAAAGTCGCTCAGTGCCCAAAATAAAAAAGAATTTGTCAGATCTCAAAGTCACTGTGAAAAGGCGAGTCGTAGCACACCATCTGAGAGTCATATGGAAGCTTATTAGGGTACAGAGAAAAGAAAAAAAAATAGGCACACAGTTTATTTTGTCACTGAAGTAGAACATCATAAACTTCATCTTAAAATCTTTAATTTACTAGTTTCTCAAATCCCATTGTAACTAAAGTAGCAAGTTGAATGTTTTGTATAGTAGGTGTTCTTCTATGTGGTCTATGTGTGTGAATTACTATGTGCTTCTTAAACGGGCTTTCTCTTCCTCCGACAGGACACAGAATCCATTACATTCATGATATTACAGCGCTCTGAATAATTTAAATACCGAGATGTATACTTGATGTCATTTTCATGACAGGAATTAAAGCATGTTATATTGTTGGTGATAGTGACGAGCTGGCACCACATCCTGAGATTGTTCCTGCCTCCTGCAAGATGCTTGCTGAGCCGTGCGCAGCCTTCAATTAAATAATTTATTGCAGCAGTACTGTCTCTTTCAAACGTACTAACCCCCAATTCCTGTCCTTCCTTTTCTTTCTCCAAGTACCCAATTGCCACACAGTCAGCTCTATAATAGACGTTAAGCCATCTGTAAGCTTAGAACACAGATTCTTCAAAACTTTTAACACTGAAATATCTTCATAGTACATGTTTAATTATTCTATCCATTTATCCATCACATTGAAATATCATCATAGTACATGTTTAATTATTCTATCCATCTATCCATCCAGTGTCATGCCAGCCCCAGCAAGAATACAGCGTGAAGCAAGAACAGTCCCTGAACAGGGCGCCAGCTTGTCACTAGCGCTGTGACACCTTGTCCTCACATGTTTAATTATTAACAATACAGATTATTTAACATTTTATCTGTATAATAAACATATCTTGCTGCATTTCATCTTAAAAATAATATCATCATCATATGTAAATACGCGCTTATAAAGTGGCTCAGGTTGTGCAATATTATAAGTGTATCACAAGTTTAAAGTGAGGTGATTGTACTTATAAGTACAAACAGTTCTACAAGGAGCACTTGATGGACTGATTGAGTGTGTTGATAGTTCTTGGGATGAAACTGTTTCTGAACAGCGAGGCCTGTACAGGAAAGGCTCTGAATCATTTGCCGTATGAGAGCAGTTCAATAGACAGTGCGCATGGCTGAGGCAGCGTGTGCTTGATGCTGTATCCCGATAATTCACTTTCCAATCAGCTGCTGTAGAGCTGTGATTCCACACTCAGATACAGTGGGATAAATACTCTGATTGGTGCATTGAGAGGAACAACGCTAAAGCAGTTATGGTATTTGGAATAGTGTGGCCATTCCGTGGACCATTATATTGTTACAGGTTAAATACAATCAGATGCCTTAAACTAATAAACAATATGTGGTTAATTTCAGTGTATTTGATAAAGCCGTGTCAGGGATGTGGGTCTAAAAAAGAAAGGGAAACCACACTGGAACAAAAGCACTGCTTTGACGCTTGGTGCCGCCAGTTTGCAAAACCGAGCAGAGAACTTGCATACGCCCAGGATTTAGCCGGTGTGAAAATGTGTGTGGCTTTACGCCAAGTTTAGTTTTTATACATTGCGATGTGAGCGTGGAAATGGGAGTACACAACATTTTTGTGTGTATGCACCGTTTACACATGAGGCCCCTGGTGGTTCCTGTTTTGCAATATGGTTGTAGGACATGGATGCTATCCAGTGACCTGAGATGAGGACTGGACTCCTTTGGTACTGTGTCTCTTCAGAGAATCCTGGGGCATCGCTTGTTTGACTTTGTGTCGAATGAGTGGTTGTTCAAAGAGTCCTGAATGATGCACATTACCTGCATTGTGAGGGAGCACCAGTTATGGCACTATGGTCATGTGGCACAATTTTCTGAGGATGATTGGCTCACATTATCTTCATTGTTGAGGACCTGAGCTTCTGGACCAGGGCAAGGGGACACCCACATAACACCTGGCTGCAGCAGATAGATGGTTATTTCTGGAGGGTGGGACTGGACCGTGTGTCTGCCTGGGGAGTTGTCAATCAGGATCCTGAGCTGATTCATCGTGTGGTAGGTGCACAAACACGCTGTACCAGTGCATGCTCCCTGATCTAAGCTGACCTGACTATGAAACAATAATACAAAAGAGTTAAGTGTGCACCTAAAGAATTACATACATGCATACATACATACATACATACCAGTACCACATTTATATACTACCTTTACAAATTTCATGAAATAAAATTTAAATTTAAAGGTTTAAAATGTCATATTATGCCATTCATAATAATATGCCACATATTAAAAAATAGCACGGGTGTTCATTTTCTTGATTATACGTACTGGTATAATGCTAGAAAAAAGTTGTGAACATAAAAATTACTCTCTTTTTTTCATTTCATGTTACTGCAAGAAGATCGATTCAATGTCATATCACATAAGTGCTAAATAAGTTATCTTTGAATAGCACTAAAACCAAAATAAGTCTCTAGTGCCTCTGTATTTAACTAGCCGATCTGCCAGTTAGCATACTGTGCTGACTGCCTTAATGTATCGAAAAATTTTATGAAACAGAAGTGTAATGATTTCCCTACCCATGTTCAAGTTTGCAGTATCTTTGCTAAATTATGCAAAGAACGCAACATAAGCATTCAAGTAATGGATGGTGTCTGTTTTTAACTAAGATAGCAGCTACGGAGATGTTTTTTATTGTGCTAGGAGGAAAGGCGTAAGTAGAGGTGTGTTTTCCAACTGCTTTTCTGTTGTGGCATACATTTTGTAACCAAAAAAAGGTACACCACGAATCTACCAACCACAAAAGCATTAAATCTTTTAGACATGTTAAACTGTCCACAGCTGACAGGGTGTCTTCGATTTTATTTTGCTTACTTGTACAAAAAATGGAGCACTACCATTGACTCCACTATTCCGGGGTTCCAGAGCATACCTCCCAAAACAAAAACCTAAGCGCTTCCCAAAAACCCTCCTAAGAGATGTAGCCACCCCTTACTATTAGAAACCTACCCTTTCAGCTCTTCCATTCGCTCAGACAAGGTTATAAAGTACTGCCTGAACTTTACAGTATTTTTAATGCACATTTTAATGTATGCCTATTTAAGAGATGCTTATTCTTTCAATTAAATTAATTTTTAGCAGTGTATTCAAAGTCTACAGTCATTTTGATTGCTTTTTACTTTGACACGTCTGTGTGTCATACGCCATTCCAATGTGATAATTAATACATTGGCTTCGTTTTCTTGCCTTTTAGGAAGGCATTAA
The DNA here is from genome assembly GCA_026402145.1 of Polypterus bichir lapradei. Classification (NCBI taxonomy): domain Eukaryota; kingdom Metazoa; phylum Chordata; class Cladistia; order Polypteriformes; family Polypteridae; genus Polypterus; species Polypterus bichir. Next base: position 76,915,754 of record JANRMT010062813.1, on the reverse strand, counting down.
AATTCAGGTTGTACTTACTCATTTAGTATTTTGTTAAAATTTCAGTTTTACGGTCGTTGTTTAAGTTTAACCTTTGCCATTCTTTTTTTTAAATTCCTTTGTGTTGATTCTACATGTGATTCAGTGTGTATTTAGTTCATGATTTAAGTTTTAATTTTATAATGTGTTTTAATGTTAGATGTTAGATCATAATTATTACATATATTTATGTGATTACTTAGTTATTTTTTTTAATTGGTTCCCAGTCGTTTTATATATATATATATATATATATATATTGTAAAAAGAAGCAACTCGACACACGTAGAAAAAAGGTTTGGGGCAGCCACCCGTATAATATTCCTAGCTGCAAAGGATTCTTTTAAGTTTAGTCAATGATGTTGACAGTACGGAGTCCAAAACAGAACTGGTGAAGGTTTGAAAAGATGGCGGTTTTAAATGGTCAGACAGGAAGTGATGTATGTTGACAGGAAGTGATGTTTCTCTGACATCAGTCTGCGACCGGGACCGGAAGTGACAATCTTCTGGGCGCCGGAACTGGAAGTGACGTTCTTCTAGGCGCCGGAACTGGAAGTGATATTCTTGATTCAGATAGGTTTTCCCGCGGTTGGTCTGTAGAGATAGCAGGAGAAGGTTTAATCCACGTCAGGCCAGGGGAGGGTGGGGTGCAATTACCTTTACTTGGTCCACACAACGTCCTCCTATTCGCACGTGTGTGACAATATATATATATATGTAGTCACACAATTAATTTATATTGGCAATTAAGCTCGCTTAAATGTAAATATACATGCACTTATACATTTTAATCATTTTAAATAGTTAATTGCACTACAGCTTTTTTCTGTTAAAATATACATTTACTGTATTTATACAGGTATTTTTTTTCAATGTATCAACTAGACATTCACAATTCTTGAGCTGTAATTATAAAATATGAATGACCATTTTAATTATGTAGTACTTCTTTCTTACCAAAACGTATGCTGTATGACACAGAGCAACAAATAATAAACAGTACAGATCTTTAGAAAAAAGTGGTGCCCATTTTAATGCAAAGGACAAAATAAAGGTCTGAATTCCATAAAGTAGCTTTTCTTGCCCCTTGTCTAGTTGCACAAGACAACTTCTCCGATTACTTTTTTTGCATTTTATTACAGCAGTTTCTTTAACATAAAGGCTAAGATACCAATCCCCTCTCGTTCACTTATAAAACAAGCCTCAACTTGATGCTCTTTGTTTACACTGCAGGAAGTTTGTTGCAAAAGAAAAAAAAGAAAAAGCACACTGGCTTAACTACCATAATACATTGCATAAAGGAGCACTGCAACTAAATTATTGTAAAGCTTAGAAAAGTAGGGGCTGAAAATATCATTTTTTTTGTAATCAGCCTGATTACTGATGACTGTTTGAGGTTTTTTAAGTGAAAATGGCTGATTGATCGTAGCATCCCTACCTCACTCCAAAAAAAGACATAGTAGCACTAGAAATTTTGTAGATAGAATCAATGTAGTACATCTTTAGAATAAAGGTCAAATCATTCTCTGACAAGCTTAGGAATCTTTAGTTTTGAAAGTGTTGGGATCCAATCCAAATCTTTAAAACTCTTAAAAGTCAAAAGTAAAGTTGAATCTTTAAAATTTCTTCAACTGAAAAATGCATAAATCCTCAAAGACTCCACTGGAAACTGGAAGAAAAACAGTAACCAGGAAAAGCCTCTCCCTTCTCCATGCAGATGAAGAAAACAGTGTACAGTACTTTGATTATGGGATAAACATGTGTAAAAGATTTTAAGACAACTTATTTTATAACTTGACCATTTTGAATAACTGCATAATCTGTTTTCAACTGCAATATTTGCTAAATCAAAATGAATAGAAATTGAAGTAATAATCACTGAAGGAATTGACAAACCTATAATAATAATAATAATAATAAAGTGAAAGAAAAATTGCAAGAAAACTGTGATTTAGACCATCAGTATATGAGGAGTGCGCATATAGATGTGATGCTGCTCTACTCAATCAGAAATGGTCTTTCTTCCATTTAAACTGAATTCTGATCTTCAGTCCTTTTCAAGTATATATTGGCATATCATACTGTATCATATCAACTGTTAACCGCTCTTTGCTACTCTATCAATGAACTGGAAGTCTTTGGCATTGCATTGAATTGATTTAAATCCTTTGTATATATCTGTACTATTTTTGCTTCATGGCATTCACATTTTCTCATCAGAAACTGTCTAGTTGTACCTTAAGGAATAAAGCAGGAAACATTTTATTTTCTGCTTTAAATTTACATTCACATTTCCTCACAGGCCCTCTTCAAACCTCTATGCAGTTAACTGTCAGATATTTCAATCATTTTCTTCACTTAGAATTTCACTCAGATCTCCAATTATCGTTCAACCATCTACACAACTGGATGAATGAACATTATTTTAAACTTATACTTTTCAGGTCAGCTATCTGGAATATTTTTTTTTTCTTTTACTACTTCACTAGACAACGTATCCCTTTCATAGGAACTTTGTTATAATTCCCAAATACCGGCCCCACCACCCACTGCTCTCTTTCTCTCTCTTATGCTCAACACAATCTTTTATTATCTCAGTGTATTTCTTATTCTTATTATATGAAAAAGGATCTATTAAATCCTTACTTCCCATGCTATTTAATTTCTTGTGAAGACACGATCTCACTAAGCTGGCATACAGCAGCTCTCTGGTGGTAAGTATAAATGCAACTTTATCTGTCCTCTCCAGCTCATACCGGATGCTGATGCTGACCTGCTGATTACTATATCTCACTGCATTCAGCCCTGACCTGTGAAATATCTTCTCCACTGGCAAACAGTTTGGATAACAGCACAGAATCAGAAGGGCGAAGTGAGCATGATGGAACATATGACTTCAATAAAGAAACAGATAAGGTGGAGCCAGACCTTGAAGGGCCTTAAAAACTAAGAGAAGTTTATATTAGATGCGAAAAAGGACAGGTAACCAATGTAATTTTTAAAGTGTAGAAATAATATATTCCTAAGGTTTAAAATGTGTAACATTCCTTGCCGCAGCATTTTGGACATACTGTAGTTCATTTTTATGCTCCGCACAGGGATACCACATAACACTGTATTGCAATAATTAAGTCACAAGGTGACAAGAGCATGAATAAGTGTCTTTGCTTCAGTATCCAAAAGAAAAGGATGCAGCCTTGAGATTTGCTTAAAACATAAAAAAGTCTACGTTGGTAATATTATTAACCCCTTGTTGCCTAAATTTATTTACAATTATAAAAAAAAAGAAATCTGTGTTTTTGATGTCAAGGAGATGCTAAATTAAGTGGAGATTGTTAATTTGAATATAGCACATAAGCAAACAATAAGCTGGTATGCATTTTTATCTTAGCACAACTTTCCTCAAATTTGGACAATTTCTTGAAATTAGAAGCCGAAATCCACTTGCATGGCCATGCCAACACTTCGCTTTTATCAGGCGGATGCAGTTTCCATTACAACTGCTAGATGGTGTGACCAGCGCTTCCAATACGATCGTTGGTACGTATCGAATACTCATCAACTTGCATTGCCAGGATATATATGCCATTTCGGCTGTGTTCAGGCTGGAAGTAGTTTGAAGCGATTTCGTGACAATCGTCAACAAGGTGGTTCAAATGAGAGTGTGGGATCTAAACTAACACCAAGATTTTTGACCTGTGCAGGAACGGGTGTAATAAATCCTGGAATTTCTAATTAGAAATTATCCATTTTCCTTAAGGCACCTGTAGAGTAAAAAATTAGAGCCTCCGTTTTTTCATTAGTCTGAGAGAGTCTTCTGACAACCAGTGTTTTATATCAGCCAAAAAGGCAACCAATGCAGGAGGAGGTAATGTTTGTGTAAGTCCTGTGTGTAAATAAACTTGTGTGTCATCTGCATAACTGTGGACTGTGCCATCTAATAATGGCACCAAGAGGAAGCATATAAATAATAAAGAGCAAGGGGTCCAAAACTGATCCCTAAGAGAAACCATGAAACAGGTCAGGCCTAGATCCAGTGATGGCAACAAATTGCTGTCAGTCTTTAAGGTGTGATTTGAACCATGCAAGAGCAATTCTAGTAATGGTTAAGTTATGTTCAAGTTCTAACAAAAGAATATCATGATGCACTGTATCAAAAGCAGCAGTACGGTCTAAAAAGATTGTACTGTAAGTGTTAAAATAGCATGATTCACTGCAAACAGGAGATATTTGGTCACTCTGACATGTGCAGAATCTATACTGCGGTATGCCCTGAAACCAGACTGAAATTCCTCAAACAGATCATTGGAGATAAGAATGTCTTTCAAATGATCTGCAACAGCACATTCCAACATTTTATTAAGGAATGGAAGATTGGAAATAGTTTATAAAGCCCTCAGGGACAAGTTCAGGTTTCTTAAGGACAGGTGTAACAACACCTGTCTTAAGGCTGGAAAGAACCAATCCAGTAGAAAGAAATCTGGTAATAACACTGTTAATAAAAGGGAGGAGAAAAGACAAAGTAGCCTTAACCAAAAAAAGAAGGAATGGAATCCAAGATACAGGCAGTGGGCCTAGCGGCCATGATAAGCTTATGGACAGCAGGATTTTACAGGAAAGGGAGACAAGATGAGCATTTTCCAATTAAGGTAGAAGACGACAAGATGAAAAGACATTTTTCTGACAGAGCAATTGAACTATTTTGAAACTCTGAATAAATCAGACAAATCTCATTATTAAATAAGACAAAGGTCAGAAGAGGCAAACCAAGGAAAATTATTTGCAGGTTTAATGAGCCTACTAACAGTAGAAAAAAAGTGTTCTGGTGTTATAGTTACCACATAGAATACTATTTGTATAGAAAGTCAGCTTAGTCCTCATTAATGCCTGTTTAAAGATGGCGACATGTTCCTTGTAGACAGTCACATGGATAACCAAGGCCATTTTTCCTACTAAGGTGTTAAAGCCTTTGCCCAGAAGCTTTCATGGGATTCAACTCAGGAGAAAACCAAGGAGCAGAGCATGTAATTTTCACTACCTATAGTCTCTTATCTCTGTATATTCTTCTGTGAAGTCTCCATTCTGTTTCAGCCAAACTGTTAAGAAACACCCTGTGGGCGTAAAATTATTCTGAGAATCACAAGATCAGGGAGACCGTTCTTTAGACAAAGTCGTAGTTAAGAATAACAAAGGGTGAAAAGCTTGGAAATCAAACCCAAACAGGGAACCACAAATTCAAAAGGTATAAGGGTGAATAAGGGGTTAAAGTCAAAAAGTCAGAAGGTAAAAAATAAACCTACCAATTAAATTCTATTTGAAATAATAAATTAACTACCACTAACAAGAATCGAAATGTCCATCCACTGATAGATAATGCACTGTAAAATCATTGTGTCTTTATGGCAAAGTCTGTCAGAATCGGAATCATGTGATGCATCCCAAATACATAGTGAAAACAGGATGGTAGTCAAAATAACCTTTGTCAGAATAACTGCAAACGAAAAAATAAACCACAAAAACATAACCCTTGGGTTAAAAAAATGAAACAGACAAAACAAATAGTACTTAATACTGTACAATTCTTGTCAGGTGTTTAAGATTTTTTTAAATGAGGCTAAAGCCTTTTTTGATTTTGGAGGTTACCTGTTTCACATCAGACCCTCTTTGTCATGTTTTAGCCAGCATGTCTCTCCTGCCAGGAATTCAAAGTGTCATTTCTTATTGTTTTTTTTTTATGCAATTTATTTGTATTAATGTTTATTTTATTTATTATGCACATCTTTCTAATTGCATGTTGGAAAAGGGGAGGGGCTTTAGCTATGTCCCTTGAGCTTTGGGGTGGTCCCACAAAGGGTGGGGCCACCTGCCCATCACCGCCAGGAATGGCCCTCCACCCTATTTAGGACCTCCTCATGATTCCTTGCTGTTCATTGTATGCGCTATTAGTGGAGAGTTATTGTGATTTTGCTGTGCTTTGTTTTTGTGTTTTGATTTTCTGGCATTTTGAATCCCTGCTCTGTTTTTGACTTCATTTTTTGGATTTTTTATTGGGACTGTGTTGACTGATATTTTTGACACCTCTGCTCTACTTTTGACCTTGATTTTTGAATTCTGTTTTGGGACTTTGGTTACTGTGTTATGCTTTGCCTTTTCAGGATTCTCCTTGTGCTCTTCTGAGCTTTATGGCTTGCACAGACATTGAGAAAATAAACAGTTTTATTTTATCAAGATTTGTCTCTGCCCTTTTTGGTTCTAGTTGGGGTATTTTAATGGTGTTTCCCTCTCTAGTGGGCAACTTTTTAAGTGTTTTGGCAGCTTTTGGTACTGAAGTAGTTTCACAACACGACTTTGTAGCTGCAATGTAAACGTTGAGCTACAGTATCTGAAAGTGTTAGGGACCTGGGGCTTCATGCATAAACGGTGCGTACGTACAGAAATTTTGCGTAAGAACGTTTCCATGTTTAAATCGAGATATATAAAACCTACACTTGGTGTAAAGCCACGCACTTTTCCATGGTACTTCATACCTTGTCGAACGCAAGTTCTCCGCTTGGATTTGCAGACTGGTGGCAACCAGCGTCAAAGCAGTGCTTCTGTTCCTGTGGGGAATCACACCAGCAGCTGATCAGAAATAGAATTATTGGTATACAGCATCAAGCCCACGCTGTCTCAGCCATGGCAAAACGTTTCAAAGCCTTTCCTATACGGACCTCGCGGTTCAGAAACAGTTTCATCCCAAGAACTTTAAACACACTCAATCAATTGCTCCTTGTAGAACTGTTTGTACTTATAAGTAGAATTACCTCACTGTAAACTTGCACTACAGTTATAATATTGCACAACCTGAGCCACTTTATAAAGCGTGTATTTACATATAATGACAATATCATTTTTAAGATGAAATGCAGCAAAATATGTTTATTATATTATACAGATGAAACTTTAACTTCACTTAAATAATCTATATTCTTCACTGGGACTGGCGTGAAGGATAGAATAATTAAACATGTACTACGAAGATATTTCAATGTTCTTTAAACGTTTTGAAGAATCGGCGCTCTAAGCTTACAGATGGCTTAACGTCTATAGAGCTGATTGTGTGGCGATCGGTTACTTGGAGAAAGAAAAAGCAAGGACTACAGGGGCAGCCACGCCAATATATATTGAATATAAAACAGAAAGAGAAAATAACGACACAGCTAAAAACGAAGCGGCAAATTTCAACAAAAGTTAAACGATTTTAAGATTATGTTTATGATGTTCTACTTTAATGACAAAATAAACTACATGATTAAAGTGGAAATTTCGAGATTGAAGTTGACATTTCGTGCTTTTTCCCCACTGTGTGCCTTTTTTATCTCTGTACCTCGCTGCTACGACTCACCTTTTCACAGCGACTTCGATATCTGACTACTTCTTTTTTATTTCCGCTACTGTGCGGCTTTGTGAACGTGAGCTTTCAAGTTTCTCCAACATGCTATGTCACTCGATCAACTTCCTTTTGTTGATTATACCATAGTTTAAATAAACAAATAGTATGTTTTTCCTTTGCCTCCACTTAGTATTCGGTGAAATTCTTATATTTTTCCCCATGCTTTTCCCATTGTCTTTTCACAGAAGGCTGAGCATAAGGGCGATTTATATTGATTTGCATATTCAAAAAGGTGTAATTCTGGGAGGAGTTCAGGCGGGACAGAATGCGCGTGCATGAGTGTTACTTTTCACAGTGACCGGGATTTATGGAGCGGAAGAACGTGGAAATTGGAGTACGCACAGATTCCTGAATCTGGATTTTTCTGTGCAAAGGAACATTTTGGCTTTTGTGCTTACATTATGTTATAGTGCGAATTATACACACAGCGTTATGCATGAGGCCCCTGGTGCTCAAGACTGAGTAGGAATACGTAGAAATATTGAGTTTGGGGCTTTCTTGGAAGCCATCTCTGGGTGACAGAAATCAAGTCCATCTCTGTATTTCTGAATAGAAGCACTACAATCCTGTTAATACAGCCATCTCATGCCAAACGAACGCTATATTTTGAAATCTATTAAAGTGTTTTAATTTATGTGCTGTGTGCATAAATTTATGGTTATCCACAGGAAATTAATCCACAATAACTTGGAACAAAATGGTCATTTCATTGCCTAATTTAGATGTTTTAAATTCTCAAACTCATCACATAAATGTGAACCAGAAAAGTTCTTTAAATTAAGCTATAAATCATACCTATTATAAACCAATGGGAAATAAGAGGGCATGTATTTAGGACAGAATGCAGGAACACTTCATAACACAAATGGTCATGGGAATGCATACCTGGAGGAGATATTGAGTGATATTGGCTAACCAAATGAAAATGATCAATTGAATGGCAGCCCCTTGTTGTTATTCATGGCTTTTGTGCTCTTATATTGTCAAATGCAAAACTGGTTTGTAGTAAAGATGCTCTTTATAAACCTTAGTTCGTATGTGTTGGCTGGCAGATTTAATGAACACACCTGATGTTGTTTTATGAAAATGCAAAGCTATGCCAAAACACAATGTAAAATGATTTTGAAAAAGCAAGCATTTTACATATCAATTAATTTTCTAGGTTCTGAGAGTGCCTCTAATTCTCAAGCAGTATTTTAATAAGCATGTAGTCTCATTATTAATGTCAGGTAAACACAGGCTGGACAGCTTTTTCCTGCATACCCTACTTTAATTATAGACATGGCCTTAATTAATAGATAAATAATGCTTATTACAGGCACATCTTTTAAAACATGGAATTAAATGAAAAGTAGTTTCCTAGTATAATTAACTGGGCATTTCACTTCCAAGTGTGGACAGCATGGTGGTGCAGTGGTAGCACTGCTGCCTCGCAGTGCAGAGACCAGGGTTCACATGCCAGGTCCTCCATGTGTGGAGTTTGCATGTTCTCCCTGTGTTTGCATGGGTTTCCTCCCATAGTTCAAAGACATGCAGGTCAGGTGCATTGACGTTCCTAATTTGGCCCATGTGTGTATATTCACCCTGCAAAGGACTGGCTCCCTGTCCAGAGTTTGTTTCTGCCTTGTATTCTTTGATAGCTGGGATAGGCTCCAGGCAGACCCCCATGATCCTGTTCAGGACTAAGCAGGTTTGAAAATGACTGAGTGACTTCCAAGTGTTCACTATTCCTTATATTCAAATTTCTCATGTACTGCAAGATGATAATAGAATACTATACAATAATTGTTATTGGTGAAATATCACGATTAGGATGTTTGTTTTAATAAATAAATAAATAAATAGGCGTATGTTATTGCCATAACTTCATCTATTTCTGTATGTAACCAGTGATCCTGGTTCAAATATAAAGAGGCTGTGCATGAAATTTAACTAGTTATTCTTTTCTATTCTAACTTAAATTTCTGTAATCTTTACATTTTAGTTTATTAGAAACAATAACAAGCCATTAAAATTATTTCATAAATCTTGTTTCTAAGTGGAAATGATCAATAGTATAGGCGTCAGAAACTTCTAAACTTCTAATTTGATGAACTGCAAAGAAACACGTGCAGGAGAGTTTTCCTCAGCAAGGATGAACTGATAGGACATCGGAGAAGAATGACAGTAAGACTTGGAAATTCAGTAGAATCGAAATCAGTACAGCTGGTACAAAAAATTTAAATTAAGTAATTTATTTAAAAAGCCAGTTAAAATTCCAGTTGAACTGGATGAACAATTTATTTTTATTTTTAAACTAGTTCCATAATAAGAGAAAGAAGCAATAAGAAATGTCACTAGTTACAGGACAATATTACCTGTAAAAGAAGCTGAGCAATACCAATGTAGTAGCTGACTATATTGCAAGAAACAAGTAATTGTGGAACTTACTATGGTATGCATAGACCTGGGGATACAATAAAATGGCACCACATCTAATTTTGGCCCCCGCTTTGCATTCAGTGCTGCTTAGGTTCACTAAATAGAAGGGGGATGTAATTTCTGGTGTCTGATATATTCATTTACTTCTTCAAAACCTAGTCCATTATTGTTTAATGTCTTCATTCAGAAGCTAAGATTTAAAGATGAAGGCAATACTACAAAAACAAAACAAATGTAAACAAGGGTCCATAGCTTGCAGTGCATGCTTTGAGATTTTTCAAATAAGAAAGACAAGATATGAGGTACGGTACTTACACTCATTAGTTATGGCACCAAAGTTGCAATGTGCTGCAATCTATGTAAAATTATAAACCAAATTTAGGTGGGATTTGAGTGTCATCATTGATGACCTGTAGCTTCACAAATAATACCAATGATAAGTTTTCTTGAGATTATGAATCAGTTAAATACAAATTCATAGTCACATAACAAAATTTTGTAATAGATAAAATCTTTATCTCACATCTTGGAATTTGCAAGTCTGTAAGTCATCATCAGTTTATTGGCAGCAGAGGAATCAATAATGCAGCGCCCCACAAATCCCCAAAACTAAAGAAACTCCAGAATAGCATACAAAGAAACACCCCTCCCAAAAATGACAATTATTTCAACCAGAATAAATTAAGAAAATAGTATCAATCTCCTACAGCTTTAACAAAGTAGACATGCTTTATGAGGATTAAAGATATAGAAATAGTCATTAAAAAGGAATGTGTCAGTATCTTGAAAATAATCAGTGCCTTCCAAAGTTTGGTTCAGATTTTCAAAGTACATGTGTTGTGAAGCATGTGTTTCTAAGATGGGTCAGATACAGGGGAAACGGTTTCAAATGTATTTCACTGGCTCTTTTCATTACTGGATACATAGCCTTACTAGCTTGAGTTGTTGATGACTAAAATAAAGAAAGATTTTATGACAGTCACATACTAAATTAGGAATGTTCTGTGCCATTCAAAGGGCAGTTTAATGATAGGTGTGGCTGAAAAACCTACTACTGGCCTCAGACAGGATGGATTTTGGTGAGGCACATAGAGACTATGCACCTCTGCACCACAGGAAAGAAGACAAATAAGAAAAGATTTCTCTTTGGTCATAACCTCCAGAAATTCAGTAGGTTTTCCACTCTTAGAATTTTCTTTTATTCTCAGGTTATGAACATTACTTCTGTTTTACAGATCCATAGGCCTCTTACTCAATGACACTACCCGACAGAGATGAGTGTCAACAGTCTTCAAGATGCAAAAGGACAGGGCACCGGGGACCATCATAATACAGGTCGGAGTAAACAAAATGTGATACAGACAGTTAGAAGTTCTCAAAGTGGATTTCACAGCACTTATTAATGCAACGAAGTAGAGGACCCCGGTTGCAAGAATCTTTATTTCGGGTCCCTTATCTCTGTCTAAAAAATCAGATGAATACTAAAGTTGTCTGCTGGCATTAAACAACTGGCTGAAAGGTTTTTGCAAAGGACAAAACATAAGGTTCTTGGACAACTGGGATCTCTTCCGGGAGAGGCCACATTTCTTCTGGCAAGTCTGCATTCTAATAGATTCAGCGCCTGAGTCCTCTCCAAAAACAATCTGTAAGGTAATTTGTCTCTCTTTACTATATAATTCTAATCCAAATAACTTTCATAATGCCTTGCTAGGATAGGATAACTGTAGCGAGCTCGTCCATAAATGTGCACTGCATTAACACTATAATAACCAACCTCAGTCTAAGTAAAAAATCTGGACAATGCAGCATAAATGTGAATAATTTAATTACCATTTCACATCTAGATATGCACTGTATTAAAACTATAATAACAGATTATAGATTAAACAAAAAAAAATCCATACAAAGCAGCATTAACAGAAATAACTTAATTACAATTCCAAACTGTATTAACACTCTGCCAATTCAGCACTGTTCTTCCAAGACCTTCAATATGGCTTTATTAAATGTTAAGAGTGTTAAAAAACAAGCTGTTTTACATTAATAATTTTATCAGGAAAATCAACTTTCTTATATTAATTGAAATGTGGCTAACCTCTGATGGTGCAGCTGTTTTAATCGAATTTGCAAGGCAAGAGGCAACAAAGGCAGCAGTTTAGCAAATATTAGATTGAGTTGGTTAAAGTGTAAAGATGTCGGCATTGGTACGTTCATGTCTTTTGAGTATCTTGCTGTTGTTACTGTAGAATTGTCCAGTATAGACCTTCTAAATATAATGCATCTTTAATTGAGGAATTCTCAGACTTAGTGTCAATTATAATAACTAACTATGACAAGTTCCTGAAAGCAAAAGAATTCATGATCCTACTGCACTCTTTTGATCTGAGCCAGCACATTAGCCAGCCCACCCATAAGGGGGTCACGCAGTGGATTTAATGATTACTAAAGGATTAAAAGTTGATGTGAGGCAGATCATGGATATGGGATTATCCAACCATTGTTTTTTATTATTATTTAATGTAGAAATACTGATAGCTACAACTAATGAGAAGATTGTTGTTAAAAAATAATATTTTGATAAATCTGTACGCTTCAGAGTTTACTAGCATTATAAAGAACCAGTCCATCTTTAGTGCTTACTACAATAGTGATAATAATGTAAATAGAAAAATGGAAAATTTAAATGCTAAAGTAAGAGCTGCTGCTGAAAATTTTACCAAGTAAAATTTTAGGAAAGGCAGTCATTACGCAGCTAAATGATCACTTGAATGCTATTCTTGACAAGTTTCAGTCAGGATTTAGAACAAATCACAGTACAGAAACTAGTAGAAAATGATTTGTGGGAAAATACGGACAAAGGCCATTTATCTGTATTCATCCTGTTAGATCTGAGTGCAGCATTTGATACCATTGATCATAATATTCTTAAAAATTGCCTAAGTCAGTGTGTGGGCCTTTCCAGCAATGTCTTAAATTGGTTTGAGTCTTACGTAACAGTTAGAAAATTGTTTATTAGTTGTGAAAATTATTCTTCGAAGACTCATGATATTCTATATGGTGTTCCACAAAGATCTATCCTGGGTCCACTGCTCTTTTTTTCAATCTCATACTTCCATTAGGTCAGATTGTCTCAAGGCATAACGTGAGCTACCATAGCTATGCTGATGATACATAACTGCATTTAATAATAGCACCTGATGACCCCGACTCTCGTGGTTCACTGACCCAATGTCTTACTTTTGTATCTGAATGGATGAGTAGTAACTTTCTCAAAATAAAAACGCTGAAAACAGAAATCTTAGTTATTGGTAAAATGGATATAGTTAGGGTATTTGAAATAAACCTGATCCTTAAAAGTCAAGATGGAGATAAAGAGTTCAGGGGTAATTATTTACTTTAACCTACATTTTAAATCACATATTAATCAGGTTACCAGGACAGTATTTTTTCAATTAAGGAATATAGCAAAAGTTTATATTATAACTTTGCAAGATGGTGAAACGTTAGTTCACGCTTTCGTTTTTAGTTGACTAGATTTCTGTAACACACTCCTTTTAAGACTATCCAAGAAAGACATCAATCAGTTGCAACTAGGAATAGAAAATCAGAGCACATCTCTCTATTTTTGATGTCACTACACTTGTTACCTGTGCCATTCAGAATTGACTTTTAGATACTGCTAATGGTTTACAAAGGATTAAATAATCTTGCTCCATCATATATTTTGGAATGCCTATCACCTTACATTCCAAGTCATAACCTTAGCTCTTCAAATGAGCGGCTGCTTATAATTCCAAGAGCTAAACCTAAAAGAAGTGGTGAGACAGCCTTCTGCTATTACACACCTAAAATCTGGAGTAGTTTTACAGAGAGAAATTCGCCAGGCTAATATTGTGGAGCATGTTAAAAAAAAAAAACTGCTAAAAACCCATTATTTTAACATGGCTTTCTCATAGCTACATTTTAGTGTATCCCTGTTAAGCTACTGTATATGTGCACTCAATTATCATTTTTCAACAAGGCTCCTCAATCCATACTAATCTCTACTATTCTCTGCTGTTCTTTTTCTGGCTTTCTGTTCTACACCACCGCTACCTTAACAAGGTACCATGCAGTCCCTACACTCATGGATTGAAGACAGTGCAACCAGATTTCCACATGACCATCATCATCAAGTTCTTTCACGTGAAGCCTGAAAGCCATAATGACTAATTTAGATTATTATTGTTACATTATTGTTATAGCAGAATGCCCATTTTGGGGTTGGGCGGTCTCTTGGCCTTGGAACCCCTACAGATTTTGGTTTTTGTTTTCCTCTGGCCCATCTGGAGTTTTTTTTTTTTGTATGTTTTTTTCTGTCCTCCTAGCCATCTGACCTTACTTTATTATTTGTTACTTAGCATTGACTAATCTTATTTTTGTTCCATATAAACTTTTCTTTCTTCACCTTGTAAAGCACTTTGAGCTACATCATTTGTATGAAAATGTGCTATATAAATAACTGTTGTTGTTGATTCTGTGATGATTTAATCTGTTTATTAAGCTCACCTATTCACTCTTTCAGCAGTCTAAATTTTAATGAGATCTTCTTGGCTAGTTTAACGTGAAGGAGCAGTATAGCTACAATGGGGCTCCATCAAGCAGATATATTAAAAAATGAAAAGACTTTGCTTTCTTATAGAACAACATGTTTTCAATGAAATTGATAATAATTGAAGCTATCTGTATAACAATATGAATAAAGAATTAACAGAAGTGATAAGCAAATTTATAATTCTGCTATATTAATTAGAAGCAGCCAAAGTAAAAAAAAAAACATGGACAGTTGAAGAAAGTTAATTGCTATAAATGTGTTGAAAGAAAGAAACACAGGGCAGCAACCAAATGTGAAGAATAAAGCATTTAGCAGTTAAATTAATTTTCTGAGAAGTACAAGGAAAGGAAAAGGCCAAAAGTCAGAAATCAGAAACTTTATGAGTGGAACAATGTTCTCAAAACCTTTTAAATCACACTTGTATGAGGAAATTGGAGTACCTGGTCAAACCCACACAAACAAGAAATGAACCTTCATCATTCATATAGACAATGACAGAGGCTGGATTATTCTTGTTTGAAGCAAAAATAAAGAAAAAGTGTTCACTATGGAAGATTATTGGTGTCAGAAATAAATGCAGTCTAATGTGTTAACTACTTTGAAATTCAATACATATGTAAGTGGGACAGTTAATTTTGGTACTGTTTTATTGTATCGTAATTAAAAACATATCTACCAAAAAATTGATTGCTTTTTACTACTGCATGCAATTTTGTCAGTTTTACATACAATACAAAGTCGTATTTCATTTTCACTCGTGTCAATATATCGCATAAAGAAAAGCAAAGCAGACATGTTGCATTTCACTTAATGGCAGTTTCGTAAAGACTGCATTTTGATTCAAGATAATGGTTTAATAGTGTCAAGCCTAAAAGTAATCAAATGATCAATAAGTGTCAAAAGGTTGGGCAACTGGCATCAGCATAACCTGAAAACATATATTTTTAGTAGGGGAAACAGGAACCACATGAATTTTGAATTACAGTTGCTAATGTATCTAGACAAAATGTAAACTAGAAAGTGGAAAGGAACCTTAATAAGGAAGCCATAGGGGTTGAATATAAGAATTCAAAAAAATGTGTAAAATGATGTATATGAAAAATTATAATTCTTATAAATGAAGTGCTTATATTATTTTTTGTAACTTTATATGCACATGGTCATGGTTCACCTCATCTCTCTCACTTTAAACACGAAAGGACAACAGAGAAAAATGCCAAGAAAGGTTTACGATCTTTGGATACCTAAAAGACTTACTTTTCTGTTTTTTATGGATGGACAGTAAGGAATTATATCATCCATGATATATGCCAAAAGACAGCCAGAAAAGTTTGGAAGATGACCCCATCCAACCTGGCCAATAGCTTGAAAAACTAAACACTACATGTAGCTATATACCTCCTAATGGGAAGTATAAATTCAGGCAACTTTAAACTTAAAACTTTAGCGGAACTGTATCCATGTCTGAGTACTTCTGATTGCGGCAAAGACACCCAGATGACATAATGTCTATTATGATCTTAGCCCACACTGCTAATTAAAATGTTTAAATAAAAGTTCACTGAGCACCTATTAACAAAAATCTTGAATAAAATGGCCATTCAATGTTTAATTTAACACTGAATTCAATTATATATACTAAATACTGAAAAATATGCCTTTTTTTGCCTTTACATTGTGAAAAGTATAAACAAATCTTTCATAAACCATTTGCGCACCACAAAATTTAAAAGAGATTTGCTGAGCAATCACACAAGCCTGTGCTGCTACTTACTAAAATGGCTAGAGGCTGCTATGGAAATGTGTATTCTTGTTCTTTTAGTGCCTCTATGAGCAATAAAAAGGTTCAAAATAGTAGGATACATTTATAAATATTAAATACAATATAGACCATACAGGAATATTAGCTTTTTCTTGTGCTTATATAGGAAACTAATGAAAAAGGCAATATTTACAAAACAAATATACAATTTATAAATCTTTGCCCTTTCGAAATCAGTTGGGAGCAGTGCAATAAAGCACAGATATAAATGTTACATCACACAATTTTAAATTAACTGATGAGTCTTAAGGACAGTACTTCATGCTAACAAAAGCAACTACTGAAGTTAATTGTGGAACAGCTATTCTAGGTGACAAACCTACTGAAAACATTTTAATACTGGATAAAAAACTCACAAACAAGTGTGGAACTTAAACATTTTTGAAAATGACCTAAACATGGTGGTATAACATTTTATAACGTTACAATTTAATAAAAGTTTATTCTTAAATAAAGTTTTATAAATGGATTATTAAAAGCATGAAGAAACGGACTGAAGGTAACTAAAGGGTTAACTAAATGCAGCTTAAAGATTGAGCATGTGAGGATTGCTAACAAGGTTAAAATAAAGTAAATGAGTAATAAACACCCCCTTAAAAATGAGAACAAACTAACAATAAAGCCTAAACATCCCTATTATAAAGCAGTGATAAGATCAATGGGAAAACCTGTAGGATAAACCTATTAATGAAGCAATGTTTAGAATAATGGAAGAATCGACATGTATACAAAGTTACTGGTGGCTGTAGTTGATTGGCTGATGATGTGACATATGAGATAAGGAAATGGTAATAGAAACATAAAAGAGAATAAATTGTTTTCTTGATAGCTCACTCTATTGACTGAGACATGTGTGCATATCTATGTGCAAATAAAGAATTGTTCAGCATGTTCATCTGGGGCCTCATGCATAACGCCGTAGAATTCACACTAAAACATGGCGTAAGGAGAAAAGCAGAAATGTGCGTATGTACAAAAAAATCCAGATGCATAAATCTGTGTGTTCACCAACTTCCACGCTCTTTCGCTCCATATATCCAGGTCAGCGTGAAAAGTAATGCACGTGCATGTGCCTGCTGTCCCGCCCTGTCTCCTTCCAGAATTACGCCTCTTTGAATATGCAAATCAATATAAATAGCCCTTAAGCTCAGCGCTCTGTGAAAAGACAATGGCAAAAGCACTGGGGAAAATAGAAGAATTTCAGTGAATACCAAGTGGAGGAAAGGAAAAACATACTATTTGTTGGTTTAAACAGTGGTGTAAACAACCAAAGGAAGTCGATCGAGTGACATAAAGTGTCGGATAATCTTGAAAGCTCAAGTTCACAAAGTTGCACAATGCCCGATATAAAAAAGAAGTTGTTAGATATCAAAGTTGCTGTGAAAAGGTGAGCTGTGAAAAGGTGAGTCGTAGCCCACCGTCTGAGTGTCATATGAAAGCTTATTAAGGTACAGAGAAAAGGAGAAAAAAATAGGGGCACAGTGAGAAAAATGTTAAAATGTCAACTTTAATCTCGAACTTTCCACTTCAATCACATAGTTTATTTTGACATTAAAGTAGAACATCATAAAGTTCATCTTTAAATCATTTAAATTACTAGTTTCTCAAATACCATCGTAACTAAAGTAGCATGTTAAATGCTTTGTTTTGTATGTGCTCTATGTGTGTGAATCACTACGTGCTTCTTAAACGGGCTTTCTCTTCCTCCGACTGGACACAGAATCCATTACATTTGTGATATTACAGCTCTCTGAATAATTAAAATACTGAAATGTATACTTGATATCATTTTCATAATGATAGGAGTTAAAGCATGTTATTAAACATGGGAACACGGTGGTGCAGTGATAGTGACGAGCTGGCGCCCTGTCCAGAGACTGCCTCACGCAAGATGCTTGCTGCGCCGTGCGTGACAGATGAAATAATTTATTGCAGCAGTACTGTCTCTTTCAAATGTTCTAACCCCCAATTCCTGTCCTTCCTTTTCTTTCTCCAAGTAACCAATCACCGCACAATCACCTCTGTAATAGATGTTAAACCATCTGTAAGCGTAGAAAGCCGATTCTTCAAAACTTTTAAGGAACATTGAAATATCTTTGTAGTACATGTTTAATTATTCTGTCCATCTATCCTTCCAGTGTCGTGCCAGCCCTAGCAAGAATACAGCGCAATGCAGGAACAATTGCTGAAATAGCTAGCGCTGTGACACCGTGACCTCACATGTTTAATTATTAACAATATAGTTTATTTAAATGGTATTAACATTATCTGTATAATGTAATAAACATATTTTTCTGCATTTCATCTTAAAAATGATATTGTCATCATATGTAAATATGCGCTTTATAAAGTGGCTCAGGTTGTGCAATATTATAACTGTATTGCAAGTTTACAGTGAGATAATTGTACTAATTAGTACAAACAGTTCTACAAGGAGCACTTGATGGATTGACTTAATGAGTGCGTTTATAGTTCTTGGAATGAAACTGTTTCTGAACCGCGATGTCCATACAGGAAAGGCTCTGAAGCGTTTGTTGTTTGAGAGCAGTTCAATAGAATGTGCGCATGGCTGAGGCTTGATGCTGTATACCGATAATTCTCTTTCTGATCAGGTGCTGTACCCTGTGATTCCACACTCAGATACAGTGGGATAAATAGTCTGAGTGGTGCATTGAGAGGAAAAACGGTAAAGCAGCTATGGTATTTGGAATAGTTTGGCCATTCCGTGAACCATTATATTGTCACAGGTTAATTACAATCAGATGCCTTAAACTAATAAACAATATGCGACTAATTTCAGTGTATTTATAAAGCAGCGTCAGGGATCTGCATCTAAAAAAGAAAGGGAAACCACACTGGAACAGTAGCGCTGATTTGATGAAGTGTGCCGCCAGTTTACAAAACTGAGCAGAGAACTTGTGTACGCAAGGGATTGAGCTAGTGTGAAAATGTGCGTGGCTTTACGCCAAGTTTAGGTTTTATACATTGCGATTTGAGCATGGAAACCGGAGTACACGTACACACCGTTTATACATGAGGCCCCTAGTCTTCGAGAATGACTTGTTTGAAAATAGAGGAAAGTTTTTTCCATGAAACTAGTTATTCAAATCACAAATTGTATGAATGGTTATAATGAGAGCTATAAGGAATGTAAGCTACTTTATATTCTTTGGAAAACAAATGAACACGTTTGGTACTCTAATGAGTGAACATGTTCCTGCAGTTGAAAAATGAAACCAAATAACCTTCAATAAATCTACTTTCTTTGTCTCTTTGACCTTGAACTGCATTATGTATAAATGTATTTTAATTTGATTGTTACAATTTCCAGTTTTGATATATGGAAACAATAATGAGCACATAGAACAGGGGAGTAATCATAACATCCATTTTCAAAGATATACCCCTGGCTCTAAAAGCCAAATTCTTCTTGGTCCAGAGAATTTTACTTGTTATAGCTGTCTACTTTCACTGCAGTGTCAAACTTTATTATTTTATATACTGTATAGTGCTCTGAAAGGAAGCTGAACAGCCATGGTTTACACATTCATTGTGCTGAACTCTGAAGATGTTCAAGCAATAAAAGTGCCTCCACAAACTTACAATTGAACACTTGTTAATCTCAGCATCTTCTTTCAAATTGATTGATGCAATTTCATTCTCGGTAGAATAAACAGGATACTAGAATCTTATAAACAGGAGGAGAGATTCATTTAATTTGATGGGGACAGATAACAACCTGTTAATGCTAGTTAACGTAACTGGCAAACACAGCATTCTGCGAGAGAGAGAGTCTTGCAAAGTTAGACTCAGTGGAATACCATGAATGATATTTATTTCTGCATCTGAGCCTTTCTTTTCTCTCCCCTTGTTCATCTCCAGCAGGTGCGAAAATGAAACACACTTTGGAAATAAAGAAATGAATTTTTTACCTGCTGCCTGGCCATATTTTGTAGCTGTCTGCTTGGGCTGTCAAGGGGATCACTGCAACAAATCCAAGTAAACTAAAGTTAAGGTTAAAGAAAGTTTACAAGGATAGGAAAAAAAGATATATATATAAATGTAAAAAAAAAAAAAGATGTCAGAAACGGCTTTTATTTGGAGTAGGATACTGAAACCATGCAGGAATTTGTCTCAATGTTACAGTCACAAACACAAAAACAGCAAAGCAAAAACAAAAATATACAATGTATGACATAATAACTGTTATTTACAGCAATAGCAAACATTACTATAGTGCAATGTTTCTCAACCTTTCTGGTGATGTAAACAATTTTTTCCCATTTAAGTGTCTTCATGCCCGACCAAGGGAGTTTAATCTAGGACGATCGTCAGAGAAGAACCCTTGGTGAACTGATTGTGATCGTGAGAGAAGAGGGTGTGGGTTATTGGTCCCCAGAGTAAATTATCAATCAATAGAAAAAGATATGGAATTTTGTACAAGCCCTGTATGATATAAGTTTTTAAAAGTAAACATGATACAGATTTGATGGGAGAGTTTGAACATCTAGGGCAGTGAAGATGCACTTAAAAATGTTATTGACTAACGTAATTGCAAATGGAAAGCAGCTATACAATGTACATGCCGAATGGATCCTGCCCTGAATAATCAGGAATATTTCTATGATGTTAATAAATGGCATAGATTAATATTCAAGTTAGTGGGGTCTTGAATTATATTGCCTGTTTGGTTCCTGGCTTAAGGTACAGTACATATAAAAAGAATTTACAAACTTGGAAGTTTTTATAATTTATCAATTTATAATATTAAAATAAAGTGTTTTTTCTTTGGCTTTTCACGCTGAGCAAGAGAAAAGGACTCTTTAACGTTACAACAGAAAACAGATCTCTGCTAAGAGGTCTAAATTAATCTATACTGATAAAAGGCAAAGCCCTCACTGACTCATCTGCCTCACTCACTGCCGGTAGGGAATGGCGGGGTACTAACCTTTCTGCTCTCTCTTTTAGGAAAAAAGACTCTCCGCCATCATAACCTGACCGCACTACGTCCACTTCCGCCCTTCCTCCGCCATCTTCCCTGACGTCAGCAATCCCGTCATCCCTCACGACTCCTTCCCAGCATTCCTCCACTTCCGGCTCTTCCTATATAAAATGGCCACCGACGCCTGTAAAGGTGTCGCGCATATGAAGAACAATTTTTGTTTGTATATTTTGACCTGTTCATTTGAAATATCTTTTGTTTACAGTATACGGGGCCGGAAACCCCAACCCTTTATGCTGTGTCTTTGCTTCTTTTTACAGTGGCGTAGTCGGCAGGATACTGCACCGAAGGAAAATGACTGAAAGGCAGGACCTCAATACCGTGCTGCAGGGCATGAATGCACAGATCCAGTCCCTGCAGCAAGCCCAGGCCGCTACAACCCGGGAACTAGAGGCCGCGAAGGCGAAACTCGCGGAAGCCGAGAGGGTAAGGGCCGACCCGCCTCGTCCAAAACCTCCGTCCCTTGTCCCAATGACGGAGGCGGACGACATTGAGTCCTACTTAGGGATCTTTGAAAGGACGGCCACCCGGAACGAGTGGCAGCGGTCCGAGTGGGCGTCCATTCTGGCGCCCTACCTGAAGGGGCCCGCGCAGTGAGCCTATTATGACCTCCCCGAGGAGGAAGCCGCGGACTATAAGCTCCTAAAACAGGAGATCCTGGCACGCTACAGCATCACGCCGAGCCAGCAGGCGAGTGAATGGCGGAGCTGGCAGTTTGACCCTGAGAAGCCGGCCCGAGCGCAGGCCTTCGATTTCTGGGGAAAGATGGGGCGGTGGCTGCAGCCCGAGGGTCCCCAAGCCCGGAAGGTCGTGGAGCAGGTGGCCTGTGAGGGCCTGGTCAATGCACTGCCCAGCTCCCTCGCCCAGCAGGTTCGGCGCCACCCCTATACGGACATGCCAGGACTCCTGGAAGTCCTGGAGCGTCAGCTCGCGGTTTTCCGAGCCGGGGGGACAGAAAGGCAAGCTTGCGGGAACCGGCAGGGACGGGCGGCCACCCCCGAGCCCTCTCGACGCGCTGCAGAAGCGCCTCCTAGACCCCGAGAAAAGCCGGCCTCCCCGCACTGTTACAAGTGCGGAGAGACCGGCCACCTGCTACCGACCTGCCCTCTGAACACCCCCATGGAGTCGATGGACTGCACCTGGGCCTCTGCGGAAAGGTACTGTACTCCGCCGCATCCCTTGGCGAGTCCGAACACGGGAGTGGTGTTGGTAAACGGGCACTCAGTGGTGGCTCTCTTTGATTCCGGCAGCAACATAACTATTGTCGCTCGCCGTTATGTCTTACCGCGACAGTGGCTAAACAAACAACTACGGGTCACTTGTGTACACGGAGAGACCAGGACTTACCGTTCCGCAGAATGTTATCTTTCCTGGAGGGGGGAGTTGTCCAAATTGTTGGTCGCGGTCTTGCCGGAACCCCCTTATCCAGTGATTCTGGGACAAGACTGGTCGCAAAGAAAATGTGGTAAGACACGCACCGCTCCTGGGGCCTCACTAGGTCTGGTTATGGAGGGACAAGGCACCCTTCCCGCGGTCTCCACGCCATGCACTGAGGCAAGCCACAATGGCGCAGGCACTATGGGGGAGGTTTCTCAGGCGACGGACTCTGACCCGGAACCTCCCACCGGCGAAGGGACGAGCCAGGGAACACTATCGCCCAACCTCTCACAAGATCCCCTGAGCAACCTGGATCACCAATTTCGCTCCACGCCCGCCTCATTTAAAAGAGAGCAGTGGAATGACGATTCCCTGCGGTTTGCCAGGAATGCAATTGTTCTTCCAGGCAGCTCACAAGCTGACGGGGCCATGCCATGCGAGCCCTTCTTTGTACTGGAGAATAATCTGTTGTATCGGGTGGCAACTCATGAGGGCGAGGTGCGGAAGTTGCTGCTAGTGCCGCGTACCTTCCGGCGGGAGGTATGCGAACTAGCTCACGCACACCTCCTAGGCGCCCACCTCGGGGCCGAAAAAACATTGGAGAGAATCAAGCTCCGCTTTAACTGGCCCGGGATCAACGAGGAGGTCCGGCGCTTCTGTCAATCCTGTCCGGACTGCCAGATTCGCCAGATACCTAGGAGGGACCGTGCTCCTCTCGTCCCAATACCCCTGATAGACATACCCTTTGACCAGATAGGGGTCGACTTAGTAGGGCCCCTGGAACCCTCGAACCGTGGCCACAAGTATATATTGGTCATGGTTGATTATGCAACCCGGTACCCAAAGGCGGTTCCCGCTCCGCTACCACCAAAAACATCGCAAGGGAACTGGTCAACCTCTTTTCGAGAGTGGGTATCCCTAAAGAAGTCCTCACGGACCAGGGTACTCCCTTCACTTCAGATACGTTCAGGGAGGTTGCCAAATTACTGAGAATAAAGCACCTGAAGACGTCTGTCTACCACCCCCATATGGACGGTCTGGTAGAACGTTTTAACCAGACGCTTAAACAGATGCTTCGCAAGGTAGTCAGCGCTGATGGCAGGAATTGGGACCAGCTCCTGCCGCTTGTGCTTTTTGCCTACCGGGAGGTGCCCCAGGCCTCTACGGGCTTCTCCCCTTTTGAATTATTATATAGGTGACAACCCTGGGGACTTTTGGACATTCTAAAAGAAGGCTCCAATATATTGGAGTATGTAGCGCAACTGCGCGACAGGCTCACCAAAATCAGGCCGCTCCTCAAAGACCACATGACTCGTGCGCAGGCAGCGCAGGCCCGGTGTTACAACTCTGTCCTCCGGGAGTTCCACCCCGGGGATCGAGTGATGGTACTCGTTCCCACCTCCCACTCCAAGCTGCTAGCTCACTGGCAGGGGCCATATGAGGTTAAGGAAAGAAAGGGGCTCGTCGACTATTTAGTTAAGCAACCTAATCGTCGACCGAGCGAGAGGATCTACCATATTAATTTGTTAAAACCTTGGAAGGACAGGGACGAGACTCCCGATACACATAGATCCCTCTCCCTATTCGCTAGCACGGCTGCCCTTAACCTCGGCGACGAGCTAACACCCGTACAGCGGCGAGAGATAACCCAAGTTATCTACGCCATCCCCGAAGTGGTGAGCGAGTCGCCAGGCCGGACCTCGCTGATTGCCCACGATATAGTCACGGAACCCGGAGTAGTCGTCCGGGAGAGGCCCTACAGACTCCCGGAGGCAAAACGCGCCGAAGTGGAACTGGAGGTACAACGAATGCTGGACTCGGACATTATCGAGGAAAGTCACAGTCCTCGGTCCAGCCCGATTGTCCTCGTTCCCAAGCCGGACGGCTCCTGGAGGTTCTGCAATGACTTTAGACGTCTAAACCAGGTCTCCAAGTTCGATGCCTACCCGATGCCCCGCATTGACGACCTGCTCGAGCGGCTGGGTGCGGCTCGGTATTTGACTACTCTTGATATGACAAAAGGGTATTGGCAAATTCCCTTAACGGCATCTGCAAAAGAAAAAACCGCCTTTAGCACCCCTAGTGGACATTGGCAATACAAGGTCCTCCCATTTGGGTTGCACGGGGCCCCTGCGACCTTTCAACGTCTGGTGGATAGAGTGCTGAAGCCCCACCAGTCCTATAGTGCCGCCTACCTGGATGACGTCGTCATCTATTCCGGCACCTGGGAGGAGCATCTGTTGCAGCTCTCTGTTGTCCTCGCGACACTGGCTAAAGCCGGCCTCCGCATTAACCCCCGTAAGTGTTTTTTTGGCTTAAAGGAGGCCAAGTATTTAGGCTACCTTGTGGGACGAGGACAGGTGAGACCCCAATGTTCCAAAGTCAAAGACATCCTGGAATGGCCCCGTCCGAATACCAAGAGACAGGTGCAGGCTTTCTTGGGGCTGGCGGGGTACTACCGCCGGTTCGTACCCCGTTTCTCCGAGAGGGCAGCACCCTTGACTTGCTTGACAAAGAAGGGGGCTCCCCTGCATGTGGTATGGAACGATAAGGCGGAACACGCATTCAGTGACCTGAAACAGGCCCTTACGTCGGCACCTGTATTACGGACCCCTGATTTTGGGCTACCCTTTATCCTCCAGACCGACGCTTCGGACACAGGCATGGGCGCCGTGTTGAGCCAAAGCGTTGATGGTGTCGAACACCCCGTGATGTACCTAAGCCGGAAACTGCTGGACCGAGAGGCCAGGTACGCGGCGGTGGAGAGGGAAGCCCTGGCCATTAAGTGGGCCGTGACTTATCTCCGGTACTACCTGTTGGGTCGCGAATTCACTCTGGTGACTGATCACGCTGCGCTTCAGTGGATGTCCCTCCACAAAGAGTCGAATCCGCGAGTCACCAGGTGGTTCCTGGACCTGCAGCCCTATAAGTTCATGGTTACTTATCGCCGCGGCGGCCTTCAGGCCAACGCCGATGCCCTCTCTCGCGTCCACGACCTCTCGGTTAGGTCCGCCCGACCAGACGGTCTTGGGCTGAGGGGGAGTTCGTGTCACGCATGCGCGAGTAGGAGGCCGCGGACGGACCTGAAACCGCTTCGAAGGACGTTCACCGGTAGGGAATGGCGGGGTACTAACCTTTCTGCTCTCTCTTTTAGGAAAAAAGACGCTCCGCCATCATAACCTGACCGCACTACGTCCACTTCCGCCCTTCCTCCGCCATCTTCCCTGACGTCAGCAATCCCGTCATCCCTCACGACTCCTTCCCAACATTCCTCCACTTCCGGCTCTTCCTATATAAAATGGTCGCCGACGCCTGTAAAGGTGTCGCGCATATGAACAATTTTTGTTTGTATATTTTGACCTGTTCATTTGAAATATCTTTTGTTTACAGTATACGGGGCCGGAAACCCCAACCCTTTATGCTGTGTCTTTGCTTCTTTTTACAGTACTTATTTCGGTGGTATGACGCCACTGTCGGCCGCCATATTGAATTTTCCAAACATCACTAATTCTCCAACTTCCCGTGTAGGTAGAAGGCTGAAATTTGGCAGGCTTATTCCTTACAGCTCACTTACAAAAGTTAAGCAGGTTTCATTTTGAAATTCTACACGTAACGGTCATAACGGTCAACAATGTCCGCCATGTTGAACTTTCTTATTCATGGCCCCATCTTCACGAAATTTGGTAGGCGGCTTCCCTGCGCGAACCGAAACTAAAGTACATACTTATTTCAGTGGTATGACGCCACTGTCAGTCGCCATATTGAACTTTACAATGTCACTAATTCTCCAACTTCCCGTGTAGGTAGAAGGCTGAAATTTGGCAGGCGCATTCCTTACAGCTTACTTACAAAAGTTAAGCAGGTTTCATTTCGAAATTCTACACGTAACGGTCATAACGGTCGACAACGTCCGCCATGTTGAACTTTCTTATTTATGGCCCCATCTTCACGAAATTTGGTAGGCGGATTCCCTGCGCTAACCGAAACCGATGTATGTACGTATTTCGATGGTATGACGCCACTGTCGGCCGCCATATTGAACTTTCCAACGTAACTAATTTTCCAACTTCCCGTGTAGGTAGAAGGCTGACCCCATCTTCACGAAATTTGGTAGGTGGCTTCCCTACGTTAACCAAAACCGATGTACGTACTTATTTCAGTGGTATGATGCCACTGTCGGCTGCCATATTGAATTTTCCAAACATCACTAATTCTCCAACTTCCTGTGTAGGTAGAAGGCTGAAATTTGGCAGGCTCATTCCTTACAGCTTACTTACAAAAGTTAAGCAGGTTTCATTTCGCAATTCTACGCGTAACGGTCATAACAGTCAACAACGTCCGCCATGTTGAACTTTCTTATTCATGGCCCCATCTTCAAGAAATTTGGTACGCGGGTTCCCAACGCTAACTGAATCCTACTTACGTACATATATACGTCCATAGCCTGCAGCTCGGTCACCGTGTGAGGCGGCGTTGGGTCCCCCATCCCAACGCCTCCCACGTTGTTGGCTGCCTGCCTATATAAGGCCGTCTGTCGCTCCAGTCTCTACATTCCCTTCCTTGCTTCGCCACGGTATTCACGTCTCCCTGCTGATAACTACAGCCTTTTTATTTAATCCACGGCTTCTCCGCTGTTTTATTGTTCATTTATTACGATTATAGTTATTGTATAGGTATTTTAGACTTACTTTACATTGTTCAGGTACCCATTTCCTTTATCATTCCAACCGTACCCCCATTAACATGTCTATCGAGGT
>JANRMT010062813.1:76778302-76886538 GCA_026402145.1 Polypterus bichir lapradei | reverse complement strand
TGAAATGGCCAAATATTTTACACCTTTGGACAACCGCCAATGCCTCTTAAACATCTTAGATTCACAGGTGACGATTTCAGTAGAGGACACTTTGATGTTTAGAAATGTTTAAACTCTCAAAAGCTGGATGTGAAGTTATCAATGAAACTGGTTGTATACTTACAACGCTTGACAGATGCCGAATGTCTCTTCAACACAAGTCCTACAAATACTGTCGTAATTGAAACAAACCATGAAACTCAAACCGATTATGACAGCAGCAATCCAAGCTGTGAGATTTGAAACAAGATTACTGTTCACATGGCCAACTGTACGTAGCATGCTCAAGAGTAAGCTCAGCGCACAGCTACAGCTTGGTCATATTACAACTGGAGGGCCAAACTGACAACGTGGCATAGAAAGAGATCCTTAACAAATAATTATTGGTATATTTTCCCTCAGTTTAAAAAGGTTTAATTTTCTTCTTAATAAAAATTTTAAGGCAGTACTTCGCCACTGCAAAGCGCGGGTATTTTGCTAGTTATAGGTATAAAACACAAAACAGTTGATTGCATAAGTATTCACCCTCTTCAAGTTAGTATTTGGTACATGTGCCTTTGGCCACCATGACAGCCTTGACTCTGTGTGCATAGGTCTCTATTAGCATTAAATATCTGGACAGTTCAATTTTCCCCAACTGTTTTTTACAAATCTGCTGAAGCTATGTCAGGTTGATGGGTATCATGTGTGTACAGCCTTTTTCAAGTATAGACACAAATTCTCAATTAGATTGAGATCTGCCCTCAAACTCGGCCACTCCAGGACAATGACACTGTTCTATTTTATGAACCATTCCTGTGTAGCTTTGTCTTTATGCTTGGAGTCATTGTCTTGCTGGAAAATAAATTGTCTCTGATGGAGCGGATTTCTTGCAGACTGCATCAGGTTTTCTTTCAGTATTTCTCTGTATTTTGCTTTTTCATGTCACCCCTTACCCTCTGAAGCCTTTCAGGGCCTTCTGCCAAGAAGTATCTCCACAGCATGATGCTGCCTCCTCCATGATTCACATTGAGGATGGTGTGATTTTTTTATTATTTATTTGAAGAAAATGACATTGCACACAATCAAGTTAAACTTATAAAACAAATAATGTCATGGTCAAACTAGAAAAAAGAAGGATGGTTTGTTTTTGATAATGTACAGTGTTTGGCTTATACAGTATTTAGTCATATCTCCAAAAAGCTCAATTTTGGTCTCATCGGACTATACAACCTTCTCCCAGCTGACAGTGCCTTCTGGCAAACTCTAGTTGAGATGTCATGTGCACAGTATCTCCAGTGTTAACCACTGTAACTTGGGAACTAACTCCTTTAGAGTTTTCAATGGTTTCTTACTGGACTCCCTGACTAGTCTTCTTCTTGCACAATCACTCAATTTTTGTGGACAGCCTGCTCTAGACAAGTTTACACCAGTGCCACATCTTTTCATTTCTTAATGATTGATGTAGCTGGACTCCAAGGGATATTTAGTCACTTGGATATTTTCTTGTACTCATCCTTTGACTTGTGCATTTCAGTCCCCTTTTCACAGAGTTCTTTCAGGTGTTCTTTTGTCTTCATTGTAGGTCTGGCCAACATACTGATTCACCACAAGTTGAACCTTCCACATATATTTATACTACAACAAATTGAAACTCCTTGACTACAGATCTCCATTGAAATAAGTATTAGACTTCTAAAACCAGATGATTTAGGCTGTCATATCAAAGGGGGTGAATACTTGGATGATCAGTTATGTTCTGTTTTATATGTCTAATTAACATTGGCATCAAGAAAACCAGCAAAGTGCTTGGATCCTGGCTCACTAAGTTGGACAATTCATGCCTGTCAGGGAGATTTAAGGCCTGGATTTACCAGCACTCAATACTATTCTGAATCTTGTGGCCTTTGCTGGTATATATTAGAACAGTCTGCATATGTGCATTTATATGAATATAATAGTGCAGTGATTAGCACTGCTACTTCATACTCCATCTCCACCTGGTTCTGATTCCCTCATCTAATTATTGTGTGTATGTGTTTTCCTGACACTTTCCCAAAGTGCATGGTAAGTACATTGGTAATTCTGAATTGCCGCAATGTGAATATGGGTTCACACACTTGTGGATATCGTGCTGGTCTGATGCCTTGTCTACAGTGCATTCTACTTTGCACTCTGTACTGCAAAGACAAGAGGTGTATTACATTTCAGGATGTGAATAAGACTGTATTACACCTAACAAGCTGAATAATCTCCTTTCTTCCACATTCTTATGTTCTTACTTGTCAAAGGTCTGTGATCCATTTGGATACATTACTGATGATAAGCTGGTTTATCATTTTGTCAAAAATAGATCATCAGCTTGAATGACTTCCATTATTATCCTGAAAGTAAGCAGTGTCACTTTTAGAGGTATAAACAGACTATGTCTGGCCACAGATTTAAGCTTGAAAGTTTTTTTTTTTCATTTTTACAAAAGTACAAAGGAGATTCCAACAAAATGAAAGCGAAATCCATCAGATGCATGCAGTTCAGACAATAAAAGAAGGCAAAAGCTATTTGTGTGAGTTTCTCCAGATCTGTCTTCTCCCATCTGCTCAAACAAAGATGAATCATGATTCGTCAGCGCACATGACTTCACAACATTGTGGCTCAGAATAAGGTCTGTACCCCTTACAACACTCCAGGCATCATTTTATTTTTGTGACTAATTTCAGTGGTTTACACAGTAGTCTTTACTGCCATAATCCATTTCCTGTAATGCATTTTTTCCTAAAATATGGCTGGCAGTTTTTTTTTTGTTTTTTTTTGAATGAAGTATTAGCTAGCTAGCTAATTGTCTGATGATATCTGGAATTTAAAATCCTGTCTATGACCCTTGCTTCTCTTTTCTTGACTCATTCTGGCAGGTATTTCCTTTTCTTCATTTTTCCGCTGACAGACAGTGACATTCAGTATCTTGCCTATGCTACATTGCTACTGTATGTATAAGGCAGGCACCTAACATTTCCCAGCAAAGTGCAATCTGACTATTTAACAGATAAAATAGTAAGAAATTTGCAAGACTGCATGAACCTACATGAGCCAATAGCCTTCCTTTTATCTAAATTTAATATGTTCAAATGCTTAGTGGCTTTGTGCATGCATTAAGGCTAACGGAAAATTTCTCTGACATATTTAGGATCAATAGAAAAATCCCTTAAATAATGTATAAAAAGAATTACTATCAGCATTCTAAAACATCACTTTTATCAGTTGGAGATGAATGCAATTTTGTGTGGAACTGGCAGATGTCCATGATCCTGTAGTATTTGTCAATTTGTCACATAATTAGCTTAATAAAGTGGTTATTGAATTTATGAGGAATGCTTCAATATGTGAGTTGAGTTTTTGCCATTCTGCTTATTTGGAAAATTAACTGCCAACCATTTTATTCTCAGGTTCAACACATTTCCTAGTCCTTTACAGTTATATCAGTTATATTTAGTATGAAGCCACAGATTTTTTCTATATTTAATTCAGAAGTGCAACTATGAAGAAGGCTTGTCAGATATAGTATTCATAGAAAAGAATCAAAATAACCCTGTTTTTTCACCAAATGGGAAAGGATCATGTTAGTTTAAATTTTCACTAAAATATAAAATTTATAATTCATACAGCATTTTTGTTTTGTACGCACTTTCATAATAATTAGATAGGGCAGGATTCCAAACCTTGCACAATTAACTTATAAAGATCCATCCATCATCCAACCCGCTATATCCTAACTACAGGGTCACGGGGGTCTGCTGGAAGCAATCCCAGCCAACACAGAGTGCAAGGCAGGAAACAAACCCCGGGCAGGGCACACACACACAAACACACACACCCCAAGCACACACTAGGGACAATTTAGAAACACCAATGCACCTAACATGCATGTCTTTGGACTGTGGGAGGAAACTGGAGTACCCAGAGGAAATCCACGCATATACGGAGAGAACATGCAAACTACATGCATGGAGGACCCAGGAAGCGAACCCGCGTCTCCTAACTGCGAGGCAGCAGCTCTACCCACTACGCCACCGTGCCGCCCAATATATATTGTATTTATAAAAAAAAAACAAAAAACACAATGACAAAAAATAAGCAGAGATCAAGAATACTTACCCTTACCAGAAAAAAATAAAATTCATAAATGCCACATTATACAACAATCCTCCCATTCTCTTACCCAGTGCAGAGTCACAGGTAGACCTGTCTTTTATGGCAGTACTGGGCACAAAGCAGAAATCTATCCTGGGTAAGTAACCTTTTAATTGCTGGTCAAATTCATACATAAACCAACATTCAGTTACAGTAGCATAATTTAAAGTTGCCATTTAGCCTAAAGTGTACATCTTAGGGTTCTACAGTACATGTTTTTAGCAGTGCTGCATCATATATCCAGGATCTTAGGTTCATATTTCATGTCCAGTCATTGTCCATGGGGAACAGGTATGTTTTATCTGCATGGATTTTCTTTCCACATCACCAAAGATGCGTATGTTTGGGAAACTGACAACTCTAATTTGGCCCCATTAGAATGGTAGGTGTGTAAGTGAAGGTGCCCTGTAATGGACTGGTACCCTTTTCAGGACTGTTTCTTGACAGTGCACAGGTTCTGTCCTTCATTAAAATGAGTTTGATTAACACCAGAATCCCTGAAGCCTACGAAAAAACTCATAATCCTGCCCCACCTTAAATCCCTTCGCACCTCTCCATCAGCGTCTTTTGTTTTGTAAATGTGTCGATCAGCACAAGCAGCAAGCAGCCTGCTGTCTCATTCCCCCTCTGTTGTATAAGGTAGATAATACAATATATCATTATTTGGAGTACGTGCATTTCATGTGTGTTCCGTGTCTACAAAGATCTGGGTAAGTGTAGGATGAAAAGAAATAAATGCGAGGCAAGAAATGCTGAACACATACCTAAAGCAGAAACTTGTTCCATTACCTCTGCACCATTCAAGAATATGTGTAAATTCTCTGTCGATTGACATTTAAGCTTGAGTTTTTAACTCATTGACAGTCACATGTAAATTGAATTCTTTTTTTTTTTTTTGGTTATATTCTTAAATTAAAGCGCACGTGTTTATTTGATATTTGGACTAAAGTCTTCACACATTATACACTTCTTGTCATTATTAGTATAACATGGAAAAAGTTTCTGCTTTAGATATGTGTTCAGCATTTCTTGCATTTCCTTTCATCCTACACTTACCCAGATGTTTGTAGATACAGAACACACATGAAATGCATGTATTCCAAATATCAATCTACTGTATTATTTACCCTATACAACTCTAGGCAGCTCACATGCCGATAAGAAGCCTTGGCTTGAGCAGGGAGAACTTTTTGCCCGCGAGCTGAGCTCCATCAAGGCAGAGGATGGTATAGCAGGCTGCTTGGTGCTTGTGCTGATCGACACATTTACAAAACAAAAGATGCCGATGGGATTACGAGTTTTGTGGAGGAATTCTAGTGTTAAGCAAGTTTGAGGATGTCATGACATGTACATCTTAGGGATGTGATTGGAAATCTAGCATACCTGGGGATAATGCCATGCAGAAATGGGAAGAAGTGTAGCGCAATGTCTTAAAATATGGTAAATATTTATTATATTTGTCAAGCTAGTCACATGTATTCAAAGTGGATAAGTAACCATATGCAGTTCAGAACAGATCATCCATCTGAAGCTAAGCATGTTCAGGTCCGGCCTATACTTGAATGACAGATCATCTAAGAAACGCTTTGGTTTCTGCTGGAAGAGGTGTTGGTGAGACCAGCAGGGGGTGCTTACCCTGTGGTCTGAATGTGGATCCCAATGCCCCAGTGTAGTGTTGGAGACATTGTCTTGTAAAAATTTGGCCATCCTTCAGAAAAGATGTAAAACCGAGGTCCTTACTCTTTATGGTCATAAAAGATCCCTGCGCATAGTTTGTAAAGAGTAGAGTGTATCCCAATGTCCAGGCTAAATTATCCACCACAACGTAGTCATTCTGGCCCCCTAATCATCCCCTATGTGGCTATCTCTATCACCACTTTACCACCAATAGCTAATGTGTGCTGAGAGTACTAGTACAAAAATGGCTGTTATTGCATCATCCAGGTGGATGATACACATTAGTGGTGTTTAAAGTGGCTCCCACCTCATTGACGCACTTTGAGTAGTGAGAAAAGCTCTGTATAAATGTAAAGAATTATTATTATTATAAACTAGACTGCAGCATAGATCAGGACCACCTACTTTTTTAGGTCCAGTCTACCTCTCTGGATTGACAACTGGCAAATGAGTAAGTGAGAAGCGGGACCAGAAGATGACTGTTTATCTGAGAAACTGTAACAAACACATGAGCAAAGTCTATGCAAGAATTTTAAAAAGTTGTTAAACTCTGGATCAGTACACTTGTCACCAAAACCAAGATATTAAAACTGTAAATTGAGCAAAGAAATGGAATGCTATTAATCATTAATCAGAAAGCTTTAAATACTATAAGCACAAGACTTTTCAAAGTTTTAATCCGCAGACTTGGGAACTGTGTAGAGCATTGCGTAGGATATTTATTATTATACAGGGTGGGCCATTTAAATGGATACACCTTAATAAAATGGGAATGGTTGGAGATATTAACTTCCTGTTTGTGGCACATTAGTATATGTGAGGGGGAAAACTTTTCAAGATGGGTGGTGACCATGGTGGCCATTTTGAAGTCGGCCATTTTGGATCCAACTTTTGTTTTTTCAATAGGAAGAGGGTCACGTGACACATCAAACTTATTGGGAATTTCACAAGAAAAACAATGGTGTGCTTGGGTTTAACGTAACTTTATTCTTTCATCAGTTATTTACAAGTTTCTGACCACTTATAAAATGTGTTCAATGTGCTGCCCATTGTGTTTGTGTTAACAAACAAAACCACCGCTATTGGTCTGACAGTAACCCACATTGGATAGATCCCTCCAAGACTGTTGGAACAAAAAAATTGATGGTATGGTGTGGTATATGGGGTACAAAGATAGTGGGGCCATTCTTCATCAATGGAAACCTCAAGGCCACTGGATATGCGAAATTGCTACATGATGATGTGTTTCCCTCTTTATGCACTGAAGCTGGCACGTTCCCTGAGTTTTTCCAGCAAGATGGTGCACCACCACATTATGAGTGTCAGGTCCGAGCATTCCTAGATGAACAGTTTCCTGGAAAGTGGATTGGTCGTCGTGGGCCAGTTGAATGGCCCCCAAGGTCTCCCGATCTGACCCCCTTAGACTTTTATCTTTGGGGTCATCTGAAGGCAATTGTCTATGCTGTGAAGATACGAGATGTGCAGCACCTGAAACTACGGATACTGGAAGCCTGTGCTAGCATTTCTCCTGCGGTGTTGCTATCAGTGTGTGAACAGTGGGAGAAGAGGGTTGCATTGACAATCCAACACAATGGGCAGCACATTGAACACATTTTATAAGTGGTCAGAAACTTGTAAATAACTCATGAAAGAATAAAGTTACGTTAAAACCAAGCACACCATTGTTTTTCTTGTGAAATTCCCAATAAGTTTGATGTGTCATATGACCCTCTTCCTATTGAAAAAACAAAAGTTGGATCCAAAATGGCCAACTTCAAAATGGCCACCATGGTCACCACCCATCTTGAAAAGTTTCCCCCCTCACATATACTAATGTGCCACAAACAGGAAGTTAATATCACGAACCATTCCCATTTTATTAAGGTGTATCCATATAAATGGCCCACCCTGTAGAATAAAGCTTTCTGGCATGGCATATAGTACTTGTTGGGAGGCAGCCCCTAGCAAAAGTCAATCCTACCAACCGTGCAACAATGGTAATGTTATGCCCCTAAAATTAAATGGCAAATGTTTTTAAATTCATCTGAAACTGTATTAGTACAAAAACATTTCTTGGGGCTAGAACTCTCAAATAAAAAGGAGAATGGAAAAAATGTATTTGACACAAAAAAAAATGAACAAGGTGTCTGAATCTGCAACAATAATGTTCTCTCAGGATGATATGGTAGCACAGTGTTTATTGATGGGGCCTTAAAAGCTTGGTGCCTTAGATTGGAATTCCATTTCAATCATTGCCTGTGTGGAATCTGTATGTTGGTCAGACATACAAGCAACAATTTCACTGTAACAATATTTCTCCTATTCCTACTCTTACTACCACTACTGCTACTACTATTACTAATACATGTTCTCTTTGTCTCACAGTACTCCAGTTTCTTCCCAAATACCAGACATGTTTAGTTTACATTGATTTTGTTAGTGTGTTCATTAAAGGGTGTTATAAATGGTATTTAATTGATTGACTGAAAAATATATTAGATGTGTTTTAGTGAATATCTGTAGCAACTAAGGATTTAACTCAGAAGTCTAACTACAGGCAGTGCAGATGGGTCAGTTGCACTGGGACCCTTGGGGTTGAGGAACTACGGTGACTACATGGCTGTTGTTTTGTGCAAGGATTTATTATTAACATGCTTGTCTACTTGACATTGGAATGGAACAGTTGATTGTGTTATCATTCCCTCAACTTCATAAAGCTTAATTATTACTATTAACCTTTTATGTGGTTTATGTGCCTGATGTAACTCATTGATGGTGGTTATTTTTTAATTGTATTTAATTTAATTTCACATTAAGGGTCCTCATTCATTTGTATGCAATAAGACCCATCAAGTTAACTCACCAATTTAAGTATATTGTAACTGCTATGTTTTTTCTCTTTCTAGCATAGTTTATTCCAATATGACTTCTTGGAAAAACTGTTTATCACAATATCTTTTTTATCAGAAATTGGCTAATTATTTTTTAAAATTATTTTGTACTGGATATAGGAAATGAACAAAGTGACTTTAAGATCTGCTCTCCATTTCTCCTTTTCCATCAACTGCAGTTTGTCTACTCTATCAGTTATGTGAGCTTCCATCACACAATTTCATATAAATTCAATTCGGTTTATTTCATAAAGCACAGTTTCATTTATATGTCCAAGGTGCTATAAAATAGCTACAAGTACAGAGCAATTAGAAGTATTATGTTCCAAATGATATGCATAAAAGTACAATGTTGAAGAAAAGTGAGACACTATCTAATATTGAGAAACATGTAGTATATACATTCTGCACTTTTTTTAAAGTTCTGCTTTTTTAGAGTTCTTACAGTGGCAGAGAAGTTGTACAGGCTATGTGTGGAAGTGTGATCAAGTGGTGAGGTCTGCAGTAGGAGTGACGGATGCATTCAATGTGGTTGTGGGATTACATCAGGAATCAGCTCTGAGTCCTTTCTTATTTGCAATGGTGATGGACAGGTTGACATACGACATTAGACAGGAGTCCCCGTGGACTATGATGTTTACTGATGACATTGTGATCTGTAGCGATAGTAGGGAGCAGGTCAAGTAGACACTGGAGAGGTGGAGATATACTCTAGAGAGGAGAGGAATGAAGGTTAGTAGGAAAAAGACAGAATACAGACAAGTATCAGCAAGAGTGAAAGGGAAGGTCTACAGGATGGTAGTGAGAACAGCTATGTTATATGGGTTGCAGACAGTGGCACTGACCAAAAAACAAGAGACAAAGTTGGAGGTGGCAGAGTTAAAGATTTGCATTGCGTGTGGTGGGCATGGACAGGATTAGAAAGGAGTACATTAGAGGGTCAGCTCAGGTTGGACAGTTGAGAGACAAAGCCAGAGAGGTGAGATTGTGTTGGTTTGGACATGTGCAGAGGAGAGATGCTGGATAAATCTGGAAAAGGATGCTAAGGATGGAGCTGCCAGGTAAGAGAAAAAGAGGAAGGCCTAGAGGATGTGGTGACGGTAATGGAGCAGTAAGTAGAGGACAGGAGAATATGGGAAAAAATGATCCATTGTGGCAACCCCTAATGGGAGCAGCCGAAAGGAGAAGAAGACAGACATTTTGTTTTGGATTCCACTGTCCTGGTCAGCCACACCTTGAAATGGGTCAGCTCACAAAGAATGATAATTAAAACTGAATAACAGGATAATGGGTCTATCATTAACGATGCCACAGCGACTCCAAGGTACACCAAGTGCCACCATAGAATGTAAAAATAAAAATAAAATGAGAGAATTTTAAAATAGCTGCCAAGCAAAATAATTGCACCAAAAATAAAAACAAATTATTACATACTCATTTGTAATTTGTTTCACTTAACTTGTGTCAAACAATCACCACAGCCTGATTTCTTTCAGAATTCTGCCAAACGTTAAAAAATATCCTGGCAGCACTGGGCTTAGGGTGGGACCCAAAGGAGAAAAGGACAATCAGTGATACAGAACAGTGATTCAGAATTAACAGTCTAGCATGAACCTCTTTAGGATACAGGACAAACTGAAATGCTTAGAGACAACCCTTAAGGATGTGATGAGAAAAAGAAAACTAGACACAGATAGCAATCAGGCTGTGATGTAAATGTATGACTATGAAGCTGTCACCTGGCAGCACTAACCCTTGTGCCATCCACTTAAACAACAGAAAAAGGGATAATAACAAAAAACAAGGGACTTGTGCACATTAGGATATTTAAAAAGCCATATCCCATGGAGAACTGTGAAGAAGTAAGTCAATGGTGGTAACAAGATCTCCTACCTGCCTTTACTGCCTTGTAACTTGTAATGTCCATGTATGCAATTCTTAGTTAATTACACAATGCAAGACAACTGAGTACATGTCTGCTTGTTTTTTAGAAGACAGCTTTCCATCATAACTCTCTCTCGCCAATTTCTCATTCTGCTACATGAGATAGTAGTTAAAACCAAAAGTTACTTTTTCCCACCTCATAGTTTTTCCTTTTATTAACAAATGTTTTAAGAGCTAAAATTATTTTAAATTTTCTCCAGCTCTTTATGGAAGCTGTATGAGTAACTGCATATTATATAGAAGTGGTACATAGCAAATGAAGGTGGAACATAAGGAAAAGTTGAAAAGAAGAGATAAGAATGATAAGTTGGATGTATCGAGTGACACAGACTAATGCAAAATGGATTCTGAGTAGAGAGAAAGACTTGTAGAGGCAATAGGCATTGTGGTAGGGAGAAACAGGCACAGGTGGTTCAGACATGTGGAACAATTTGAAGAGTTGCACTGAATAAAATTGGAGAAGAGACGGTTGGAGATGGTAGCAGATGATACAGGAAGAAAGCTCTCACCCCATTCAATGTCCAGAAATACAAAGGGAGGAGAAAAAGATTTTGGGGTAACCAGCCAACCAAGGTAAACCGAGAAAGTTTAGTGAAAATAATGCTAATGATGAAGATGTTATTTTAAGAGTTGCAACGCTAAATTATTGCAACTAAATACGTCGTGAGATGTACTATTTATTTTGCCATGGAATATGGAAATCAAAGTCTTCTTATGAAAATGAATCTTACTTTTTTTTAAAAAACTATGCTTCTGCTTATAGATAAATATCAGAAAGGTCAAATATTTCAAATCAAGTTTAATATTTTACAAACTAGTAAGAATATACAATTTTAAGTAGCACATATTACACCACTTTTTACATCCATTAAACTGAATTTTCACAGCAGTATTCAGTTTATGTTGAGATCATCTGTAAAACTCAACTGTAAAATTAATCAGGTTAGGTGATCTTAGCTGCAACCCTATATGCTTCCAGAAGATATTTTCAAAATACTAATTTGGTAATCCTATTTTGGCTTGCAAATATAGAATGACTAAATGTGGGTGTTCAACAGCTACCTTTCTGAGTGACCCTAAACAAACCACTTAACCTGCCTCCACTATCAAACTTGTATGAAAATGCATCTCTGCATCTTGATGTGCATGTAAAGTGCTTGGGCGGGTGTTTAGCTTGAAAGGTGGTATATAAAATAAGGACAGACTGATTAAACCTGTTATATTTGTCCAGTTGATGAGAGCACTAAGCAAGTACATACCATGCCCTTTTGGTCAAGTGTTAATTACATTAAAGCTATTTAAAATGTGTTAATGAAAATGCAATCTTTATTTTTGTATTTTTTATGTATAATACCTTTTAAACTGTAACCATATGCTACTGTACTGGATATTTCATGTTGTAAATGTGTAAGTCTAATAATACATATTTGATCCTAGTTCACTTTCTATGATTGTCATACTTTGAGACCAGATTTTATGTATAATTTGTGATGACTAATGTCCTTTGTTTGCTCTAATAATTCTGTGTTAAGGCACTGCATAATCATTTTGTAGATGGAAACTATCCCTCCTACATTTTATTCTAATTACATGAAGTTTTGCAGATTACTTAACCAATTTGAGCTGTGGGAGAGGGGCCTGTTAAAAAAGAGCAAGAAAGCATTTTGGATTTCCTTAGGCTGCATGCTGTTTTGGTTGCTTTATAGAGAAGGGACATGATGGCAATAAGTGTGGTTGAAAATACAGTACAGTTTTATATCTAGAAACAAGTTGGACTACATCAGTCTGTGTTGCAAGTGTAATTATTAATCTTAAGTTTCTTTAGGTTCACTGCATTTAACTCTTACTAAAGAATTTTAAAGTGCAATAATTATTCATTGCCTCCACACCCTGACACATACCAATATTTTCTTTCTGTTTTTTTAGTCTCATTTTGCTCTTTTCAAACAATGATTGGGCTGGAGTCCGTTGGGTATGATATACCTATAAAGTGTAGAGAGCTGTAAAACATTTGAATGCAGGTGTTTGTTGATATTCAGTAAATC
The DNA here is from genome assembly GCA_026402145.1 of Polypterus bichir lapradei. Taxonomy (NCBI): domain Eukaryota; kingdom Metazoa; phylum Chordata; class Cladistia; order Polypteriformes; family Polypteridae; genus Polypterus; species Polypterus bichir. The sequence continues at coordinate 76,873,778 of JANRMT010062813.1, read as the reverse complement.
TCAAACTTTTTCACATTCCTCACTGGCTCATTTTGCTATTTCTGTACACACAATCCAGCAACTCTTTTGATCAAGGCTTTTTAAATATCTAGTTTTACTAGAAATCACCCCCTGACATTACTGTTTTTTAACAATTGCTGGTATTGCTGTTTCTTTAATGTTGAAAGAAAAATGTCATTATTATTCCAATAAAATATCCTGAAATCTTTACACTCTAGGTCTCTTTCTTTTGTTTCTGTGATTTCCATTCCCCTTTTATGTTTTTTTCATCTTGAATTACAAATCTATTTATTCTTTCTATGCACTTTTTATCTCTCATCTTTCCTCTCATTTGTTCCCCTTTCTGTATTCTTTGCCATTTTTTATTTCATTTATTTTTTATTCTTTTCTAACATAACTTAGTATGTCTTTAATTTTAACACCATCCTTGTATGTGTCCAGTTCCCTTGCTTCAATTTCTTTTTCTTGTTGTATTCTGCTTTAAGCTGTTCTTTCATTTTATAGCCCTCCTATTCTAAATCTAACTTATCTTTTTTTATCCTTGTCTTTTTTTATCTCACTTTTTTGTTTCATTTTTGACATATTTAATTTCTTTCCTTCCCCGTCATTATCTTCTTCTGTAACCCACTTGGAAAGGTCAATTTGAAATTATATGAATGACTTCGATATGGACTGGATGTAACCTACTTGCTTTTTACTTTGTGCGTATATATATTTCAACTAGTGATGAGTGAAATGATTCTCATCAAGACTGAGAGTTTTGCTTTGCAAAATAAACAGTGTTTTGCAACCAGTAAAATCTATGGCATTCAGAAGGGTGTAAAATAGGTTAGTCCATGTCTAGAAGCTTTCATTCATGTTTATGGCAGTCATTTACTGTTTACTTAATTTTATTTTTTTTTTAACTGAAGCAGAAAAAAAAATCTGACTAATTTCCTGTCACGTCCAGACATTTTGTTGAGCAATGAGATGCATGTTGTTGTTTTTGTTCTGATAGTAAGATGCCCGCTTTTCCAGTTATAATGACAATCCTCTTGATCGTAGTCCTAAAAATATGTAGAACATAGAAGCAATACTTGAAACTCTGCAGTGCTTGCAGGGTGGATATCCTGACCCTCATCTGATGCATTCATGAAACAGAGGAGGGGGGTTTCAAATTAAAGGCAAAGGTGGTGGGGACACATTCTGTGTATATCATTTTTCTGTGAAGAAAAGATAGTATTGTGTACACTGGTACATTTTGCTGCAGTGGGTTGGCACCCTGCCCAGGATTGGTTCCTGCCTTTTGCCCTGTGTTGGCTGGGATTGGCTCCAGCAGATCCCCATGACCCTGTGTTCGGATTCGGCGGGTTGGAAAATGGATGGGTGGATGGATAGTACATTTTGGTGTGTTTTCAAATGAAAAATTATGCAGCATGTAAATTTTTAAAAAACACATGGCCTTCCTCAACAGTGATGCAAATAAGAGTGAGAATGATATGAATGGTGTGCTGCAACTTACCTCAAAAAACTATGCAAAATTAATTTTAGTGTCAGTGTCGTTCATCAGTAGTTACATTTCATAACATTACAAGCATTTCTTTTCCTTAAACTTTCTGAAAAATGAAGTAGGTTTACCAGTATATCATTTTTCACAAGAATGACAGTAAGACATCATAAACGTTTGGGGCAGCCACCCATATAATGTGCCTTGGGTGCAAATAGGTATTTTTAAAGATAGCGAGTTGTTCGTAAGACCAAAACAGAGCTCTAGTAAATAGTCGAGATGGTGGCTTTAAAGGCCAGTGCAGGAAGTGATGTCATCTGGGCTGGAAGTGACATCATCAGAGGCAGGACCAGAAGTGACATCATCAAAAGCAGGACCGGAAGTGACATCATCATAGGGGGACTGGAAAGTAATGCCATCAAAGGCATCAGAAAAAGCATCAAAGGTGTCGGGACCCTTTGGGATTTCCCGAGAATGCTCTGTAAGGGATCGAGAACAACAGTCAGTGCACCCCGCTGCCCAGTGGTCAGAAGTGGAATTGCCATTATTCAGACCCTTTAGTACTCTGTTCCACTAACCAACATGGATTGTTGTAGGGGCTGTAAGTGTACAGAATTTCCGTTCAAATGCTGCAACCAGTCTGATACTCGATTGCATCCTTAGTGGACAACTTGGAAATTAATGTAAGCCTACCCCTGCTCAACTAAACTAAGCCTGATAAATTATAGTAGATTAACACGATCTAATTATGCAGAATCACACTGAATATTCATAAGTATTGTTTTCCTTCAAGTATTTTAAGGCTTGTATCTTCCCTTTTTTCTTTAAATATAGCTAACACACATTCTAATAGCACACAAATCACAAAATCTACGTAAGTATATCTAATGAATTATCAATATATTGAAATGCTAATGATTCCCTGAGAATGTTTTGGCTATAAATTTGTTGGAGCTCCAATCCTCATAACAGCTTGAAATATGAAGATAACCTGTTTAATTTGTGTCTAGGCATTCCAAAATGACTTACAATTTTTGTTAGTTTCACCATGTCATTTTCTTTGCTCAGTAGACCAGACATATTATTGGACCAGGCCAGTTAGCTGAAGGCACTTTAACAACTCTTACTGGTGAGCTCTACTGTTTGACTTCTAAAAACCTATGAATTTACCAGAACTACTTGACCTTAGTCAAAAGTTTATTGCGTATTCTGCAATAATCTAGATATTGTGACTCATGTTGTTCCTTATGAAGGGGCTCTTTCATGAATTACTTTTCCTGCATAAAATTGGAACTTTCTGTATAGCTCTGGCATTGACAGATTTTATTAGTTTTCTGTTTTTATATTTTTTACACATATTTGTTTTATTGATCCAAGCATTTTTTTTCTGAAGTCATCTGGCTGGCCTCCAGAGCCTTTGTCCTGTCTGCACTTTATTTTTTGTCAGCAGTAAAGAATATCATTTCTTGAATGATGGATATTACTCTGCGAGAAAGATGAATGAAATTGATTCTGAAAGGCATTTGTAGCAATGGAAGTTTATATTCATCAGTGAAAGTTAAATTAATCCAACAGTCACAGAACCTGGAACAAGAGCTTTTAGTTAAAACAAAGATGACTTGTGTGATTCAGTTCAGCATACTCCCAATTTTCCAGCGATTTCCTCAGTGCCTGAGTAATGGAAACAGCAGTTGTTTGCAAAGCTAAAGAAGGAAGCATATCATCCATCAGAAATATATGCTAAATCAGTCATAAAAGGCATACAAAGACAATTTCAATCTCACGCAGTAATACTCCCATTCATCTGCTTAATCCATTGTAGATCAACTACATAGGAAACTCTCTACTTTGTCCTCCAAAATGCAGTGAGTTGCAGAGAGATAGTCAATCTGCTAAGTGGCAACAAAGGGAACAAAGCACCGTACACTCAGCTGAAAAAATAAGTTGAGTTGAATTACTCCCCTTCATTTCTAGGAAGTCCCCCTGGACTGAAGCAACTTGAAGATACTACAGTGCTGAGAAAAGGTTTGGTTTTAGGCAGCTATATTCAAACTTTCACTCTTTTAACTAGGCATGGTATGACTTACAAATGGTGGCAAATGACATAAATATTTTTTGTAGAGAATAAAATAATGGACCATGGGATGCACATATCATCTGGAAAGTCTTTCAGGTCCAAACTTACCAATAACCATACATGTGTCATGTCTTGAGTCAAAAACAATTTCAGATCAGTTAAATAAAAAGTGTGTCTATGGTAAGTAAAGGAATAAATGTACAATAAACTCAAGCTGAGAATATATTAAATACAAAGGGTGATTTCCTGCTATTAACATTTTCCATCAAATAATCATATTGTTTATGGTCATAGGCTTGCAATCATATTGTGGGTAATTTTACATTTGAAATAAATGCTGATGTGGCAGAATATAAACTAAGGCATGAAAAAGCTGTTATGCATCACACTGAGAATTAAAGCTCCCTTCTGAGACAGATTTAGCTGCTAATGGGGTAAAAATCCTTGGAGAGGGAAGGATTTTTCAAAAGATTGGTTTTGTTTTACTTGTAAAAAAAACTGGAGTCTCTTATATTTGTCCTGTAATGTACAGATAGGCTGAGGTTAAAACATCTAGTAAAATTCATGTGTTTAACACTGTGATATCTTAAGTGATGCCTAGCAGTAGTTAACTATCCCTGGAGGCCAATCATGTAATTTTATATAAGACAATGTAGTCTGTGTGTAATTGTGAAGTATTTCACTGCTTAGGCACATCACAGAGATAAATGATGCTTGCTCCTTTCAGAGTAAGTGTATCATGTTTGGACATTGATGTTTACTTAATTTCTACAATTTTTGTTGTTTATACTCTAACAGTACATACATTAAAACTAGACATTCGGACAATAGTTTCTACCATGTATCATCCACTGATGAAAAAAAACATGTTTAGGTCATAAAATTGGATCACGTAACTTATTTAGATGGTTCCACTTTCCTCAACAATGTCGCTGTTTCTAATTAGACATAATTAAGTGATTCTTTCTGAATGATTTTCAGCATTCAAAACTGATAGCTAATATGTTTAGAATTCCACTTTTTAAACTCTGGTTAAAACACATACTTTGTGTCTTTGATGCAGCGAACATGAAATTAAGCATTTCACAATTGTGAGAAACTTATTTAACCAGAGGTTTTCAAGTTTAGTGCTGGGGGACCACCCGTAGTTGCAACCATTTTCACAATCAATGTGACATTTGGTTAATATAAGTGTATAGTTAGCTGTCCTATAAAGAAATTGATTAATATATTTGTACTCTTTACCATTGCTTTAAATGCTCACATTTCTTTTGTCATTTCCTTTTTTATTTACCATTTTCTGTAGAGTGTGCCCTCTTAATTCTACCCATAGCAATAAGTAATGCAGATATGGCTGCAGACAACATTGAATGTTAAAGGGGAGCAATAACTGAACTGCTATTTTCACTTGTCTCTTACAAATAAAAAGAATATGGCACTGAAGTAATGGCTCCCCATTTAGCAATCATTGCTGTCAGCATTTGGATATAAATAAGATGTTATGCCAAAGTGAAACAAATGGCAAACAAATTACTATTTTCACTTACAAAGAACATGAACTGAAGAGACAGAATTTGGTCAATAATATAGCCAAGTTCATAACCATAAATACCGGACTCATATTCAAAGACGCAGAACTAGTTCTTTGCATTGAAATAGTAATCCAAGACATAGCACCACAGAAGTCTTTAAAGAGAAGATGCCAGTTTAAGTAACATTGTGCCAATGATGTCATTTCATATAAACCCAACTACCAGGCCAAACCCACTAATAACAGCTTATTGTGTGAAAGTAATGGCATCTGGCAACGTCAATTTCAAAAACAGAATGAAGTAGTGGGAAAATTCAAAACATAACGTTAAACAAATATAACAAATTGAATAAAAATATGGATATATGAGATCACTGAATATTTAAATTCCTTGAGGTTCCAAACTTTAAGTAAAATTATATGGACAAAAGAAAAACTAATATATTAAGAAAATATTACCAAAAATTCACCTGCCCCAAAATAAGGAAACAAACTCTATAGCACAGCATTTAAAGTTTTGGCAGATATACTTCGCTCAGAATTGCTTAGAACAAGGGAATAAAAAGCCAACTTAGTAAATAATGAGACCAATGAATAATAAGAATGATGCATTGTTTAATAAATAAAAATAAAATCTATGAATTTTTTAAGCTTTCTTATCTAATTATTTTTTGAAATCAAATAAAAACATGATTTAAAAAAAATATCAATTTTTACATGACAAATGTTTTTACTCATGCCACACCAAAACAAAAACAGCATTTAAAAATTAGAGTCCTGTTAGTTAATTAGATCCCAGCTAGGGCCTGCAAGTTAATGTAGTAAAACCATTGGTGTACAAGAACTAAGTACAACTACTTTGTTATTTTACATTATACCTACATTTTTATCTATTTGTACTTTACTTCAGTAAATGTCATTCATGGCTATTTTTACTTTTACTCCACTATATTTTATGTCAGGTTGCATAATTTTTACTTTGTTACATATTCCAACAAGTCTTCATTATCCATTATTCAGAACAAGCTGTTATGTATATATACTGTATATAATGCAAAGTTACTCATCAACAAAAACACTATTTTCCGTTTAGCGAAAAATCTGAACTTTGGCAGGATGGTATACCTAGGGCAGTAGGTATCTACTAAGAAAGGACACTTTGATATATCAGTATTTAGGGGTCAAAAAAACACCAACAAGAACAAATGCCTTGGCAAATTTCATTGAAATCTGGTGGCGTTGCAGAAACAACATAATTAGGTGACACGTGTTTTTTTTTATTTGAAAATATTGCGTTTATTTGTCGCATTGTCAATGCGTTTATTTGTGTATTTGTTAATAAAGCTGTAATAAAGTGGGACATTGTAATGCACCACAGTGCTGACAGAGATCTCACAGAGAAATGGGGCATGCTGATTTATGCAAATGAAGGATATCTGCAGAAGTGAACGTTCAGCAAATGCTTGCCAGGCATGCTGGCTATGAGCATAGCCAATTTCGCACAACTGATCCAGTAAGAAAGATAATTCATACGTATATCAACATTTAATATAAATGCGGGGGACTATAATTCCCATCAGCCAGATGATTTCATCAGCTCCCACAAAGTTTAAATAAGGGCATCAATAAAGGCACCAAGGTAGTAAATGTTTCATTTTTTTTCCTCAGCCACTTTAGGATAACAATTTAATTGTTTTGCTGGATTATATATCTCAGAGCAGTGTTTCTTAACCTATGTGGAGTTGGGACCTAGTTTTACCTTTTTAAGTTAATTGACACCCCAACCCACAGGCAACATTTAAAAGGGCTGGTTCTCCCACTGTGAATCAAGCACAATTAGAAGAGTGATTTGGTTCCTTGGTGAAATGAGCACAGTTGAAAAATATTACATAACTTGAGTTTTGTCATTCGCTTCGGTGGGCTGGGGTTATGTTACATGTGACAATCTAATTATATATCTATAATAATAAAAGGCAAAGCCCTCACTGACTGACTGACTGACTGACTGACTGACTGACTGACTCATCACTAATTCTCCAACTTCCCATGTAGGTAGAAAGCTGAAATTTGGCAGGCTCATTCCTTACAGCTTACTTACAAAAGTTAAGCAGGTTTCATTTCGAAATTCTACACGTAACGGTCATAACGGTCGACAACGTCCGCCATGTTGAACTTTCTTATTTATGGCCCCATCTTCACGAAATTTGGTCGGCGGCTTCCCTGCGCTAACCGAAACCGATGTATGTACTTATTTCGATGGTATGACGCCACTGTCGGCCGCCATATTGAACTTTCCAACGTCACCAATTTTCAAACTTCCCGTGTAGGTAGAAGGCTGACCCCATCTTCACGAAATTTGGTAGGTGACTTCCCTGCGCTAACCAAAACCGATATACGTACTTATTTCGATGGTATGACGCCACTGTCGGCCGCCATATTGAATTTTCCAAACGTCACTAATTCTCCAACTTCCCATGTAGGTAGAAGGCTGAAATTTGGTAGGCCCATTCCTTACAGCTTACTTACAAAAGTTAAGCAGGTTTCATTTCGAAATTCTACGCGTAACGGTCATAACGATCAACAACGTCCGCCATATTGAACTTTCTTATTCATGGCCCCATCTTCACGAAATTTGGTAGGCAGCTTCCCTGCACTAACCGAAACCAATGTGCATACTTATTTCGGTGGTATGACGCCACTGTCAGCCGCCATATTGAACTTTCCAACGTCACTAATTCTCAAACTTCCCGTGTAGGTAGAAGGCTGAAATTTGGCAGGCCCATTCCTTACAGCTTACTTACAAAAGTTAAGCAGGTTTCATTTCGAAATTCTACGCATAACGGTCATAACGGTCAACAACGTCCGCCATGTTGAACTTTCTTATTTACGGCCCCATCTTCACGAAATTTGGTAGGTGACTTCCCTGAGCTAACCAAAACCAATGTATGTACTTATTTCGGTGGTATGACGCCACTGTCAGCCGCCATATTGAATTTTCCAACATCACTAATTCTCCAACTTCCCGTATAGGTAGAAGGCTGAAATTTGGCAGGCTCATTCCTTACAGCTTACTTACAAAAGTTAAGCAGGTTTCATTTCAAAATTCTACGCGTAACAATCAACAACGTCCGCCATGTTGAACTTTCTTATTTATGGCCTCATCTTCTCGAAATTTGGTAGGCGGCTTCCCTGCACTAACCGAAACCAATGTACGTACTTATTTCGGTGGTATGATGCCACTGTCGGCCACCATATTGAACTTTTCAACAGTCTTTGTTACTTATGGGCCCATCTTCAAGAAATTTGGTACACGGGTTCCCAACGCTAACTGAATCCTATTTACGTACATATATACGTCCATAGCCTGCAGCTTGGTCACCATGTGAGGCGGCGTTGGGTCTCCCATCCCATCACCTCCCACGTTGTTGGCTGCCTGCCTATATAAGGCCGTCCGTCGCTCCAGTCTCTACATTCCCTTCCTTGCTTCGCCACGGGATTCACGTCTCCCTGCTGATAACTACAGCCTTTTTGTTTAATCCACGGCTTCTCCGCTGTTTTATTGTTTGTTTATTACAATTATAGTTATTGTATAGGTATTTTACACTTACTTTACATTACTCAGGTACCCATTTCCTTCATCATTCCAACCCCCATTACCATGTCTATCGAGGTAATCACCATCGATCAAAGAGCTGTCACTTACTGAGTGGTTTCCATGCCCGGAGATGGCACCTACCTTTTCCATTCTCTGTGTTACATATTGCACGGCCATATCAGGCTCACTCTTGATATCTGGAAGAACATTGTGTCTTATGTATTGAATGACTGGGACAGGTTCAAGGTGTGGACTGATGACGGTACAGGAGATAATTATACTACACAGGAGCACTAGAAGAGTGAAATGCTTAAGCCCTTCACCTATGGTTCTGCATGTGAGTTGATGGCTGCCGCTGAATTGTTCGGTTGGTGCTTTCAAGTGTACCGAAATGGCCAAATATTTTACACCTTTCGACAACCGCCAATGCCTCTTAAACATCTTACATTCACAGGTGACGATTTCAGTAGTGGACACTTTGATGTTTATGAATGTTTAAACTCTCAAAAGCTGGATGTGAAGTTATCGATGAAACCGGTTGTAAGCTTACAACGCTTGACAGATGCCGAATGTCACTTCAACACAAGTCCTGCAAATACTGTCGTAATTGAAACAAACCATGAAACTGAAATCGATTATGACAGCAGCAATCCATGCTGTGAGATTTGAAACAAGATTACTGTTCACATGGCCAACTGTAAGTTGCATGCTCAAGAGTAAGCTCAGCGCACAGCTTGGTCATGTTACAACCGGAGGGCCGAACTGACAACGTGGTATACAAAGAGATCCTTAACAAATAATTATTGCCATATTTTCCCTCACTTTAAAAAGGTTAAATTTTCTTCTTAATAAAAATTTTAATGCAGTACTTCGCCGCTGCGAAGCGCGGGTATTTTGCTAGTTAGATTATATTATAATCTAATTATATTTTTTAATCAGTTCATTACCTTGCGCTTTTGAAAAAGTCTACAGTGTTGTCCACCTGCATATCATCACTAAGTTCACAATACCAGTCAACGATTAGTGTTTAGCACATTTTGAAATTAAAAAAACAAAGAGGAAATTAAAAGAATGAAAAAAATTCAAATTAAACTATTCAGCCAAGCCACGATTCAACAGAATGAAGCATGATTTTTTTCTATCGTTGATGGAGATGCTCTTTTTCAAAATGTGATAAGAAGAGAACAGAATGGTGCTTTTGAGAGAGTAAAAGTAATTAATAACTTTTGTTTTTTTTGGTGGTAGATATTTATTCAAACCCACTGTGTACTGAAGCAGCACTATTGCTGTGCTTTGATGCTAATGGAGAGTTGAGATTTTGAGCAGTTTTTAGCTTTAAATGAATCAGCTTTAAATAACCTTTGTAACATTACTGAATCCTGCCTGGTGACATAGTTCTGCTGCAACGCCTTTTGTGCCAGCACCACCAAGGATTGTATGCGCCAGGTTCAACAGTATGCTGCTCAAGTGGTAAATTAATAATATAAACCCCTGATAGAAAATCCAAATATTGCATGCAGAAAAGTACTTAGTTACATAGTAAAAAACATCGTATGATTAACTAATTGCACTATAACTGAGGCCCATTGACCTAGAAAATTTCCCTGAAGAAGCCAGGTAACACAGTTAGTAGATTTATAAGTTTTTGTCAACTGATACAGTATAATTAGGCTGATAAGTCATCTCATTTTTTTCTTGGAGAGTCCCGTTTTTATTAATCACATCCTTTAATGTAGCAAAATGTCTTGTTTCTCCTGTTTTTAGCTGGCTGGGAATGTGGAAAATTCTGTGCTCCAATTTCATATGCATTATTATAAGCCGTATGAAACTCCAGTCCCCAAAAAGCTCCTCAGTTTAATTTGTGTTTTTCACACTCACTGAATAAGGGTGTTTTGACCTGTTTTGCAATCATGAAAATCTGGTTAGCATAGTGATATAGTTCAGTGTTCCTCAGACACAGACAATAGAATGGTGTATATCATTCAAATATAAAAGCATCATAGCACACCTTTCACTGCTCAACTAGGCAGATATTTCCTATGTTTCCCGTTTACTGTTAAGGCAAAGAAAGTGAATGTACATTTTCCCCACAGTAGTATTTGAACACTCTGCTCAAATTTGAAAAATGTAATTTACTGATAAGTTCTCAAAACCTAAACTTAACTCATTGTTCAATAGAGCACATTTCTTGCTTAGCTCAAGTAATATGCAAACCTTATTTTTAACCTGAGGATATGTGAAGAACCAAATGCTTGGCACTATAGGTTGAGTTGTTATACCATCACATATATCATGCTTGCTATGGTGGCTTGCAAACACAGCAGTGTCACACAGCAGCCAGCTTTTAAGCCTATTGGTTGCATGTCAGATATTAAATACATATTTTTTCTTAAACATAACAAAAATTCTTAATCCTATTTATCCAGGGTCATAACACTGGGTGCAAGCCAATAAACAGTCTTCAACAGTGATAGTCCATTGCAGTGTTTACAAACGCACACATCCATATTCAAATACAAACACACATACACACACAAAAAGTAAATATGGAATTATCAATCAGCATGTCCTTATAAATGTGGGAGGAAAACCATAGTGCCAGAAGGAAACCCATGAAGACATGGGCAGAGTGCAGACATTTCACAGATAACAACTGGTCGCAGGATCTGAACCATGGACACTGTATGCATGTAATGGCACCACTACCTATTTTTCTCTTTGATCTTGTGTATACAAATTACATAAATATGTTAGTTTTTTAATATATCCGTTTTTAACATATATCAGTTTTATGCTTCAATATTATTTTATAAGCTTGCATTAGCAGTGTGTGACATTTTAAAATGTTCAATCCCTAGCTAAATTTGTTTATAAATATATGGTTTTAGTTTTTATTTATTTGAATTAGTCAGCAAAATGGTTAGTTAATCTCCAGACTGTCCTTATTATGAATTTATTTGTCATTTTATTTTACTTTTTTTTTAAATGGTACATGTTTTAATACAGTTAAATCATTTTCCTCTGGGGTTAGAAACTCATCATTAAATATAGACTCTTTTATCTGCCAAGAGAATTTGCCTCTGTTGTCCTTGCGGCTGTTTACATTCCATGACACATAAACACAGCTTCAGCCTTCCAACAAGTAGACGAGAAAATTACTAAAGCAGAAAATGAACACTTAAGAGTTTCCTGCTGTTGTATTAGGGAACTAATCAGAACACAGTTGTACCCAGATCCAAACATAGATAGGAGTCATGACTAAAAAGATCTGCAACCAGCTGGCACAAATTTTATAAAAAACACAGAAGCAATTGACAGCTTAAATGGAGGAAACATTGCAGGACTCTCTTGACACCACACAATGGTACCTACTGTAAATAAGACATTCAGTTCAACATGTTCAAAAGCAGTAAACAGTTTAACTATTTTATTTTTATAAGTGTATAAATAGTCTCCTGCAATCACTGTTCAATATTTTCTTTTATATTCATGTATATAAAAGTTTTGTCTTGCGTATACAAACTCCTGCACTAAAACTGTATTGACATCAAGGCATTGAGGTTCTGCAAATAAATGCTTCTTGCACCAGAGTGAAGATGGCAGCATACACTTCACAAATCCTGGGCGTTCTTGAATTGCATGTTTAATACTGTGTACATTATATCTGCTTTTTATTACTATCACCATCATTATTATTCTGTACTTGTATTACCATTAACAGTTTGTAAAATTAGGGATGCACAAACCAGTGTGTTTCTTCGTCCCAAGCCCGGATAAATGGGGAGGGTTATGTCAGGAAGGGCATCCGGTGTAAAATTTTGCCATATCAATATGCGGACAACAATGCAAATTTCCATACCAGATCGGTCAAGCCCCGGGTTAACAACCGTCACCAGCACTGTTAGCCAACAGGGTGCTGTTTTGGAGGTGAAAATAATGTCAGACAGAGTAATGATTATGAAGCTGGAAATTGGAGGTGTGATGATAAATGTTGTTAGTGCATATGCTCCGCAAGTTGGGTGTGTGATGGATGAGAAAGAAGATTTTTGGAGTGAGTTGGATGAAGTGATGAGCAGTGTACCCAAGGGACAGAAAGTGGTGATTGGATCGGATTTCAGTGAACATGTTGGTGAAGGGAACAGTGGAGACAAGGAGGTGATGGGTAGGTATGTTGTCAAGGAGAGAAATGAAGAAGATCAGAGAATAGTGGATTTTGCCAGACAGATGGACATGGCTGTGGTGAATATGTATTTTAAGAAGAGGGAGGAACATAGGGTGACGTACAAGAGTGGAGGAAGATGTATACAGGTGGATTACATCCTATGCAGAAGAGATAATCTGAAGTAGATTGAAGCGTGCAAACTGGTGGCAGGGGAAAGTGTAGTTAAGCAGCATAGGATGGTGGTCTGTAGGATGACGTTGGAGATCAAGAAGAGGAAGAGAATGAGGGCAGAGCCAATGATCAAATGGTGGAAGTTGAAAGGGGAAGACTGCAAGGTTGAGTTTAGGGAGGAGGTGAGACAGGCACTACAGATGCAGTAAGGGTGACAACAAGAAGGGTGCTTGGTGTGACATCTGCATATAGGAAGAAGGAAAAGGAAACCTGGTGGTGGAATGGGGAAGTACAGGAGTGTCTACAGAGGAAGAGAATGGTGAAGAAGGAGTGGGATCGTCAGAGAGATGCAGAAAGTAGACAAGAGTACAAGGAGATAAGGCGCGAGGTGAAGAGAGAGGTGGTGAAGACTAAAGAAAAGGCATATGATGAGTTATATGAGAGGTTGGACACTAAGGAGGGAGAAAAGAACCTGTACCGATTGGGTAGAGGGACCGAGCTGGGAAAGATGTGCAACAGGTTAGGGTGATAAAGGATAAAGATGGAAACATATTCACAAGCGAGGAGAGTGTGTTGAGCAAATGGAAAGAGTACTTTGAGAGGTTGATGAATGAAGAGAACGAGAGAGAGAGAAGGTTGGATGATGTGGAGATAGTGAATCAGGAAGTGCAACGGATTAGCAGGGAGGAAGTAAGAACAGGTATGAAGAGGATGAAAAATGGAAAGGTTGTTGGTCCAGATGACATATCTGTGGAAGCATGGAGGTGTTTAGGAGAGATGGCAGTGGAGTTTTTAACTAGATTGTTTAATGGAAACTTGGGAAGTGAGAGGATGCCTGAGGAGTAGAGAAGAAGTGTACTGGTGCCGATTTTTAAGAATAAGGGGGATGTGCAGGACTGTAGTAACTACAGGGGGATAAAACTGATGAGGCACAGCATGAAGTTATGGGAAAGAGTAGTGGAAGCTAGGTTAAGAAGTCAGGTGATGATTAGTGAGCAGCAGTATGGTTTCATGCCAAGAAATAGCATCACAGATGCAATGTTTGCTCTGAGGATGTTGATGGAGAAGTATATTGAAGGCCAGAAGGAGTTGTATTACGTCTTTGTGGACCTTGAGAAAGCATATGACAGGGTGCCTCGAGAGGAGCTGTGATAATTGTATGAGGAGGTCAGGAGTGGCAGAGAAGTATGTAAGAGTTGTACAGGATATGTACGAGGGAAGTGTGACAGTGGTGAAGTCTGCAGTAGGAGTGACAGATGCATTCAAGGTGGAGGTGGGATTACATCAGGGATCGGCACTGAGTAATTTCTTATTTGCAGTGGTAATGGACAGGTGACAGACGAGATTAGACAGAAGTTCCTATGGACTATGATGTTTGCTGATGACTTTGTGATCTTTAGCGATAGTAGGGAATAGGTTGAGGAGACCCTGGAAAGGTGGATATATGCTCTGGAGAGGAGAGGAATGAAGGTTAGTAGGAACAAGACAGAATACATGTGTGTAAATGAGAGGGATGTCAGTGGAATGGTGAGGATGCAGGGAGAAGAGTTGGTGAAGGTGGATGAGTTTAAATACTTGGGATCAACAGTACAGAGTGTGAAAGAGAGGTGAATAAGAGAGTGCATGCAGGGTGGAATGGTTGGAGAAGAGTGTCAGGAGTAATTTGTGACAGGCGGGTATCAGCAAGAGTAAAAGGGAAGGTCTACAGGACGGTAGTGAGACTAACTATGTTATATGGGTTGGAGACAGTGGCACTGACCAGAAAGCAGGAGACGAAGTTGGAGGTAGCAGAGTTAAAGATGTTAAGTTTAGTCTTGGTTGCTGATCAAAATATATAATTTCTGGCTCAACAACTGTCATTAGGACACTCTGCTTCGAGTTAGTAATTGTCTCATGCAATATGGTCAGGTGAAGCTCCTTGCAAGAGCTGCAGGGCTTTTTTAGGTTGCAGACTTCAGGCTTATATGAACGTGCACATTTCCAACAACGGTCATTGTATTTAATCCATTTTAAAACCTGATCAGTGCTTAACCTCTTAAATTCTGCACAGCTATTAAGGTAATGTGCTTTATGATCACAGTTTGGGCAGTATGGCATAGGCTTTGATTTACCTGTTGTCTGAGTAGGGCATGTTGCTGTTTCAGCTGGTCCTGCTTCAGCACAATAATGCACTGAGGTGGGGTTTTCTTTCTTCTTGATGTAAGAGGGTAGTGTTCTTCTCTCTGACTTCATGACCTCACCATGGTAAAGAAGAACAGCTTGCTCTGAGATTCATTTCGCTCGTGACTTGGTCTGTGACCAGATGGAGAGGTTCTGCAGCATATAAGTTGTGTCAGCATCTCTGGTCAATATGCCTTGTGTTATGCAGTTCTCCACAAATCCATCTTAAAAACTAGGAGGTAATTTGCACAGAAGCCGATTGACATGTGAGCCACGTTTCAGTTCATACCCATTGTCTCCTTCAAGCATTTTCAACATTCCAACAAGTGAGTGGACTGAGAGAGCAAATTCATCAAATGCCTCAGCGTCTCCTATTTTAATAGGAGGTGTATTCATTAGTGCGCCAATTTCACTCTGGACAAGTTGACGAGGCTGTCCATACTTATCCTTTAAAGCTTTTAATGCTGTTGTGTATGGGTTTGCATCATGCATGCATGCTTTGGCTAATTTATATGCACTTGGTAGTTTAAGCTGTCCAAGTAACACTTGATACTTACTGTATACCTTTCAGTAAGGTGTGCATGGTTATTAATAAGACTGTCAAGTGCCAACATAAGAAGGGCAAAGTCACTTTCCTTACCACTCTCAAAGTAAGGAAGGGTTGGCTTTGGAATACCATGCGATGAGGCAATTAATAAATCCATCATATTTGCTGCAGGAAAATACACAGATGCTGTACTTGGTGCTGTGTGCACTGGATGATGAAACAATGAAGATGCAGTGTTCGGCTGCAAATCTGGCTGTTGACAATAAGGTCTCCTACTGTCTCAATCAGGTCTGTTTAGTTTGACATATGGAAAGTGAGATGCCCCAAAAGGGGGTGCATTCGGGTTCAAAGCTGATGCTGCTCCATTCGGAGGCTGCTGCTGCACCTTGACACTTAAGGGCATATAGTAGTTTAAATCCTTACTGTCCTTAGGTGCAGCATATTCATATGGCGTTCTATGAATAAACTTTGCTGTAGTGGCAGTAGGAATCTGTGATGTGCAATCACCCTCCAGTTTTACACCTGCATCCTTTGAGTGAACATTAGGAAGATGCCACTTCTGCATTGGTAATTATTTCACATGCATTGCAATGGTCAGATTCTGGTGGATAACATACTTCCACTGGACAGTCCGTATTTACTCCTAGAAAAAGGTCAGTAGACTGACAAGCACACAAAGATAAATGTTCTTCATCCTCGTTCTGTTTAAAAAAAGGCCGATATCAAACAAGCCTCCTGCAAGTCCATTTCTGCTCATCTAAGACGCCGCTGTCTAGAAAGCCTTTGCATTAAGCTCTGTCTTTGGCGAAGTGCGTCACAAACTTGGTTATCAAGCTGGCTACATAACTCGTCTGCGCTCGCTCGTCCTCCTCTATCTGCCTCTTAATCTCCTCCAGTTCTGCATGTTTCCTTTCCTCCCTTACTATTGCTGATTGTGAGTCTCGAAAGGAAACAGAGACTCAACTTAAAGCTGTACGTACACTGGATTTATTGCTGCTGTGATCCGATTTTACCGATCGGTTACTTTTACACGAAGGTGCACTAAGGCACTTCTCGGTTAGCTACATTCAATTTGCTTAGAGCATGCATTACTTCTGGAAGGACAATATCCCACATCATAGTCTGAAAGGTGTGCTGGAATTCTTGTCTCTCAGCGGCCTTGGCTGCGTACTGCGTGCGCCGACCAAACCCGTCAGTTGAAAGGCCGCCATGGCGCCCATAGACGGGTCGTCTACATTGTGTGAGCTGGGGTCAGAAGAAACGGTTTGACTTGACGCGGGGATGTTAGCTCGGGTGTTCTCCTCTGCACTGTTACTCAGTTTGACGAGGTTAAGCTCCTCCGTACACACTGCCTTGTCCATTTTGTTCTCAGTTGGTCTGTTTTGCTATCCGGCTCGAAGGACCATGTAAAAGAGGGGTGTCAGGGACCTCTGGAAATGCGCTAATTTGCAAGGTTTAGCTAACAGAAAACCGAGCGCAGGAGTCACAGTCAGATGACTAGCGATATGAGACTGTTGAATTCCAGAATTTTATATTTATTAATAAAAAAACAACTGAAACAATAAACAAACAAACATGCTGTAGATTAACCAATATGGAGGAAAGAAAAGTCTGTTGTGAACAGGCAACCACTTCCGGTTGAGGTTGTGACCTCATTAAACTTTCTTACAGTAAGATTTGCACTGGATGTGACGAGGATGGATAGGATTAGAAAAGAGTACATTAGAGGAACAACTCAAGTTGGACGGTTGGAAGACAAAGTCAGAGAGGCGAGATTGCATTGGTTTGGTCATGTACTTTTAAGTT
This sequence comes from Polypterus bichir lapradei, assembly GCA_026402145.1. NCBI lineage: Eukaryota > Metazoa > Chordata > Cladistia > Polypteriformes > Polypteridae > Polypterus > Polypterus bichir. The sequence goes on along the minus strand of JANRMT010062813.1, from coordinate 76,856,243 downwards.
GGCTTGCTCTGCTCACACCATTAAACTATTGCTCTCCCGCAAGCCAATCAATGTGAGTCTCTCCATCAGCCTGCAGACACCTGGCGATGGCACCGGCTTTAAACTTAGGTTAAGGTTATCGATATGCACGTGTATGCAAAGCCCTGTGCAGGCTACAAATGCTCTGTTCACACATAGACTGCCTGTAGGTAAACAACACTGTAAATTAGATTGTAGAATTTCAACTGACCAACCATTATTATTGACAGGTTTGTTTAAACAAAAGCTGTTCTGTCAGCAATCCCAACTGCAGGCCGCTATGAGGATCTTGGTGTCACATTGTGTGCACTCATTGTTTCTGTGAAGAAATGACTCCTTATCAGAAAAGGACATGAACAGAAAATTTCTCTACAGTATATGTAGAATATATAGTACTGTATATATCAGATCCACAAAATACTGTGCCTGCAGTCCTAACAGCACTAACAGAACTAATTTGAATAAAAGTGTGCTCTTTCCAGTGAATTCTCAAGCACACAATATTAGATTGGACACCTTTTATCATCGACGATCAGTTTAAATACCTAGGGGTCAACATCACAAGTAAACATAAAGCTCTTTATGAACAAAATTTTGCCGTCTGTATGGAAAAAATTAAGCAAGACTTTTATAGATGGTCAACCCTTCATCTCACTTTAGCTGGAAGAATTAACATGGTTAAGATGAATATCTTTCCTAAGCTACTTTATTTATTTCAAAACATTCCAATATAAATCAATAAATCATTTTTTTTTAAGAAATGAGATTCAACCATAATCTCATTTATTTGGAATTCAAAACATCCTCGTATCCAAAGGGCAACTCTACAAAGACCTAAGGCGGAAGGAGGCATAGCTCTACCTAACTTTCAATTTTATTACTGGGCACCAGATATACAAGCTATAAAAACCAGGACATGGACACAAATAGATGGTTGGTCCGCAATAGAAATAAAATCGTGCAGTACTTCTTTATGTTCCTTGCTTTGTACCCCAATAAGTACAAGTCATCAGCAATACACTAACAACCCAATAGTGCTTCACTCAGTCAGAATCTGGAACCAATGTAGGAAGTATTTTAAGATAGAGAAGCTTTTATCTGTGGCACCTCTGCACGAGAACCACGTTTTTCCACCCTCTCAAACATACACAGTTTTTAATGTCTGGAAAACATTCAGGATCAAATCATTTAGAGATCTGTACATAGACAATGTCTTTGTATCCTACAAACAATTACACTCTAAATTTAACTTTCCAGCAACACATTTCTTTCACTACATTCAAATTAGAAACTTTGTTAAACAAAACCTGCCCAATTTTCCTCACCTCCCACCTACCTCTATGTCAGAAAAAATATTGCTCAGTCGCTAGGACTTAGACAGCATTTCCATAATATTTAAAACTATTTTACAGTCCCTCCCTTTCAAAGATTCAAGAGTACAGTGGGAAAAGGATCTCTCACTCAACATATCAGAAAAGTAGTGGAAGGTAGCAGTGCACAGAATTCACTCGTGCTCCATTTGTGCAAAGCATGCAATTATTCAAATTAAAATTATATATCAAGCACATCTGTCTTGCTTAAAATTGTTCAAAATGTTTCCAGGGCAAGATCCAACCTGTGAACATTGCAATCAAGCTCCGGGCCTTACTGGGACACATGTTTTGGGCCTGCACCAAATTAACATCATTCTGGACCAAAATCTTTAAATGCCTTTCAGACAGCCTTGGTGTCACAATACCTCCTAACCCATTAACAGCTGTGTTTGGTGTACTTTCAGATGGGCTTAAAGTGGAGAAGAACAAACAAACTGTGACTGCCTTTACTACACTATGGGCATGTAGACTTATCTTGCTCAACTGGAAGAATCCTAACTCTCCTATTTTAAGTCAGTGGGTAACTGATGTTACTGTATATACTATTTGAAACTGGAAAAAATCTCTCACTTAGAGGATCTGTGCAAAACTTTTTCAAAACCTGACAGGATCTAATCAATAACATGTTAGAGTAAGCATTTTAATTGAGGAATCAGATTCTCTCCCCTCTTTTCATTTTTTTTTACTCTTTTTATTTTTATTCATTTATTACTTATCTATTTAGTTATTTTTACTGGCTAAAAGTTTTATTCTGCTGTCCTAGCTCTCTTCCTCATGGGTGGGGCTTAATTTGTTTCAAATAAAGTCTTGTAAAACTTGACTTATTTGTATGGAATGTTATTTGATTTTAATAAAGTCAATAAAATTAAAAAAAAAAAAAAAAATTGCTCCTAAAAAACAACTACTGTAATCAGTCAAAGCAGTCCTACTAAGGGAGAGTGTAAAGTGCTATCCCTCAACAAGGAAACTTGCTAAAGTAATTATTTCCTAAACAATACAGGATAACACCTACTTACACAGCATTAACATTGTATCATGGTTATACAGTTAGTAATCTAAGGATGATCTGAAGTATATGGGACGATGAGTGTACATTATTTGCAAATACAATGCCATTTTATATGAGGTACTTGAGCATCATTTTGGTATCCATGGGGGGTTCTGGAACCAATCTCCAGCAGATACCATTGGCCAATGTTTTATATATATATAAAATGGGATGCCTCTTCACTCTATGGACCAGGGGAGCAAGCCTGGCCAGGACAGTACCTCCCCCGGAATGCTAGATGGCAGCCCCTCTGGGTTGCAGCAGTGCCTAGGACTGCTGCAGGGCTTCATGGGAGTTGGAGTTTGCTGCTGCTGCTGAGTCCTACAGAGCAGCTCTTCTGCCACACCCGGAAGTGCTGCCGGAATTAGGTCTTCAACCACCAGGAGCCAAAGTCGGGAGGAGGGAGACAAAGCTTGCCAGAGAGGAGTGGTAGACAAAGAAAAGAGAAGGAAAAGTATTGTGTGGTGCTGGGGACTGTATGTTATTCTTGTGGGGAACGGGGAAGGCGTTTCCCACAAAGAAAATATAAAAATAAAAACTGCTTGTATGCTTTGAACCTGTGTCCTACATCTGTCTGTGTCAGGGCTGGCCTTTACAATATATATATATATATATATATATATATATATATATAATATGTGTGTGTGTATGGATATATCCTTAAGAGGCATATAATTCTCAGCAACCATATCAATGGAGAGTGACCTAGCATAAACAATGGATTTAAAAGAAATTATTTCTAAGTTCATAAAGATGTCAAGAAAAAAACAGTTTAGATTTTTTATTACTTGTATTTTTATAATTGAAAAGAACTTTAATTAAACATATTGCTATCATAATCTACTTTTTAAAACTGTTTTTTGTCAAATTAAACTACTGTTCAGCAATAAACCTATTTATTATGTTATATTGTTATTTTTATATATTAATTACGTATAATATATACAGTGATCCCTCCTCGATCGGTGAAAATCCGCGAAGTAAAAACCATTTGTTCATATGATTATTTTTATATATTTTAAGCCCTTATAAACTCTCCCATACTTTTATAAACATTTCCCACACAGTTATACAGCATAAACCCTTTGTATTCTCTTAGATATTAAGTAAGATTCGTTGAAATTATGTATGTAAAGACACTGTTTATATACAGTAAAACCTAAATATAATTTTAAAGGTATTGAGAGTCTCCGATATCACATGTTACAGCCATTACGATAGACAGGCCACCAGCAATAAATACGTACAATGCAAGAAAAATTGTATACAGTAAAATGTGTGTACAGTGACACAAAATGTATGTACATGTACTAAGTACTGTACATAGAAAATTAATTATGGTTACTCACCAACAATGACACGACGACTTGTCCGATAACGATGAGTTTAATTTTACTGCACAACAAAGGAGAGCATTACAGCTCCTCTAAAGGAGCCTCTTGGTGACTGTGTAGCACCGCTGTTCTTCTTCTTCCAGCAGTCTTCAATCCAAATCCCTAAAGCAGATTTCATCTGGACTACTGCCTTATTACGTCCACTTACAACTCGTTTTCCTCCGTTTTAAATAAAAAGAATCGCGGACTTATTGATGCTGTAATGGCGTTCTACAGCAGTGTAGCTGTTCCCTTCCTTCAACATATCCAAAACTTTTACCTTTTCGGCAATCGTTAGCATCTTCTATTGGCGCTTGGGCACGGCCCCTGAAGCAGTAGCAGGAGCAGATCGTTTTGGAGACATGATGAAGGGCTTGACTATGCACAAAGATAAACACAAAAGAGCATAAAATTTAACTCCTTACACAGCGAAACACGTTGATGCTGAATGAGCGAGACGAGACTTCCTGGTTAACACAGCAGAATCGAATTTGGTGCTCCGTCGCTGAGCCAATCTGCACACAGGAACTTAACTGTGTACTCTGATTAGGTAGCTTCTCAGCCATCCGCCAATAGCATCCCTTGTATGAAATCAACTGGGCAAACCAAATGAGGAAGCATGTACCAGAAGTAAAAAGATCCATTGTCCACAGAAACCCGTGAAGCAGCGAAAAATCCGCGTTATATATTTAGATATGTTTACTTATAAAATCCGCGATAGAGTGAAGCCGCGAAAGTCGAAGCGCAATATAGTGAGGGATTACTGTAATACTATATATAAATACAATGCCCTTATTAATTGTTGGGCCCAGATAAATAAATCCATATACATGAAATGGAATGAGAACAGTCATGTTCTGAGTGAGATGGTTCGCTTCCTAGGTCCTCCTTGCGTGGAGTTTGCATGTTCTCCCCGTGTCTGTGTGGGTTTCCTCCCACCATCTAAAGACATGCAGTTTAGGTGCATTGCCGATCCTGAATTGTCCCTAGTGTGTGCTTTATAATTTATAAGGAATTAAGTTGCTAATGTACATATTATACAAAATTACATGTGCCTAAACAGATCACAACCACATACAACTACATTTTCTATGATGATGAACATAGCTAATTCCCATGGCATATTTATATTGAATATATGTATATGAATATGCAAAATATACCATCTTAATGTTTCAGCATACCAAGACATTTTGGACAACACTATGCTTCCAACTTTGTGGAAACAGTTCGAGGAAGGCTCTTTTCTATTCAAGCATAACTGTGCCCCAGTGCACAAAGCAAGGTCCATATAGACATGGTTGGATGAGTTCAATGTGGAAGAACTTGATTGAGTGCTTACCTCAACACTATCGACCACCTTTTGGATGAACTGAAACAGAGACTGCGAGCCAGGCCTTCTCGTCCAACGTCAGTGCCAGACCTCATAAATGCTTTACATAATAAATTGACTCAAATTCCCACAGAAACATTCCAAGATCTTGTGGAAAGCCTTCCAAGAAAAGTGGAAGCTGTTATATTTAAAGACTATGTATTTGAATGCAATGTCATTCAAGTCCCTGTTGGTGTAATGGTCAGGCGCCCTAATACTTTTGCCCTTATAGTGTATATTGAGTTGTCTGTCTGTTATGGTACAAAATGCATTGTATACTGTATATACACAGTATATATAAGATATAATAAATAGATCCATTAATTCAAAATTTACCTGCTCTAGCAGATAATATCACCTCTGGTGAAAGATTTTCCATAAAAATTATATCCTGCCTCAGGTTATTGTAAATATGCTTACGTTCATTTTTTTGTTATTTGTTTTGTTGGAAACTTCACAATGTAACTTGTTTTTATCTTTAACTGGCATTCTTACTGCATTTTGATGATAGCTTGTTTAACTAAAGGTTATCAAATTTAAAGACAGCAGTTACTGAGAAAGTATTATCATTATCAATCAGTGTTACTTTTTGCTCTGAAATAAGACAGTTTGTAGTTTAACTCTTGACAAATTGAAAACCAACAAGCTTTGTTAGAGGTAGGAAAAAGTTTTGGGTGAAAAGAATTCTGTTAGGTTTGACGAAAACATCAAGTGACAATAATGTGGACAAGGTGATCAGATGTAATAGTGCTGAAAACAAGGATTGCATCTTAAATGTGGAAAGTCAGGTTAGTTAATGTTCACATTTATCCAGTTGTTACTATTTTGCCCTTTAAATGAAGAAACAGTAAAAACGTAGAATTTTTGTTGTAAGAAAGCTGAAAAAAATGGGAAATTACTGGTACTATTTAAAATAAACATTTAGCGTGTATTATCATTGTTCGGTTTGATCTGCATTACAATGTGTCAAGAAAAGAATATAAAAGACAAAAAATCACTTTATGGATGATCCTTCTAATTCAATACATTTGTCCCTTGTGAGAATATCATGCATTTAGAAAGCAAGCTTTAGTCATTATTTATAATATAGCCTTTGAATATTACAATCAAATGATATTCAGAACCTTGTTAAATGTGCAAAACTTCACAGGTGCTTGGGTCACTTTAGACTTTATACACTTCTGTTCTTCTCCTGGATATTTTTAAATGTAGTAACCCAATAAGCAATTAAGCAATTTCAGTTTTTGCTTCAGTTTTAGTCCTTCATCTTTGTCTGTGACCAGCTGTAGAACTGCACTTCTTGTGCTAAACTTTGAATTTCCTTCTTGATTGCTTGTTGTCTTTTTACTTCCTAATACACTCCGACTTTATAATGCGTATAAAGGTTTGTTTCTGTAAGTCACCTTAGATAAGATATTCTACTAGTCATAGAATAAAAATACTTTTTGACCCATCTAAGTAAACATAATAAGTAGCTATGAATCAAGTGAAGCTAATGTACTTAAGATATTTTAAAATGATACTTCACTTCAACATATATCATCAAACACCTCTGAAAACCTGTCTTACCATTACTATTAAAGTGAATGACAATGTTATTTATTAAAACTATAAAGATGATCTACATTCATATTTCACACAATGCACTTGCAAGTCCTTGTATTAACACATTCTGTACAGTACATACAATTGATATATGCAATATAAGACTGTGTATATAACTCCAGAAATAAATGTTTGCCAGTGCACTTAAATATTTATTTGATGAGGGCTCAATGTCAAATACTTCTGATAACATTAGGTCTACTTTGAAAGGATAAAATAAGATTTTACAATTAAGTATGTATGCTGCAAATTAGTGAAGGGTAATTGTTTAACATTTCCTGACTTTGTAAGGCCCTTTCAGCCTCCTGAGCACTATAGTTTGTTTGGAGAAATTTGCCAAAGTGTTTTTTGCAGGCAGTGTTTTTTCCTGGACACTCACATTGGGTGGGCTTAGGCAGACATTTTTTCCCAATGATGCTTTGCAAGGGCCAGCATAACATCACAGAGCTGTAGCAGCCATGCACTGAACTTTTATGCAGGCCAGTTGTACCAGGACCCCATCAGTATTCCAGCTGGATTCCCATACTGCACTGTGCTGAAAAAAAATACTTGCAGTATTTTCATTTAAGGGGTGTGTAAGTTCATTGCTTCTCAACTGCTGTGCAAGTCCCAGGTTGCCGTCTGTAGGATATGAGAGTCATGATTAGGGCTGAAATTTGAGGTCTTTGAGCCCTTTCCTGTTATGGAAGTCATTTTTGTGTGTCCGTTTGTCAGGGTCATGTCCGGCGTTTCTAGGGCTGTGATTTCCACGGTGTTGACCTCAAATTAATCAGCAGATGGGATAAAAGGTCAGCCTTTGCAGTGAGCCTTCTCCATTCTGTGGATAAAACCTTCCAAACCTTTTTGAATTTCTTTTGTGTTTATTTTTCGTGTCTTGCCTAGTTTTCGACTTCTTCCCTGATTGCTGACTGTGATTTTTCTATGTTGTCTGGATTTCAGTCACTTTGTTTTATTTTCACTTTTGTTTCTTTTACCTTTTGCACACATCTCCTGGTTTAACTCAAGAAACTACTTATCTGTTTTCCTGCAAAGTCAGGACAGTGGGTTGCCATTGTTTGGTTGTGAGTGGGTCATTGTAGCTCACCTAAATGGTCAGCAGAGCTGCATGATATGTTAACTTGATGAGAAAAAAAGTGTGAAGCATCTGCACAGATACTTGGGAAGCTGCATCCAGAGCCTTGACTTCAAACAATGGAATGCACTGGTCCCATGCCATTACTTCATAGCACAGCTAATGTGTGGCCCATGACTGGAATTCTGTGAGCACAATGACCTAAACAAACATCTCATGGACATGGTGTGGACTTCTTTTATTGAGCAGAAACATTTTTTTTGGGAAAAAATATCATGGAGGGTCAACAAACTTGTGTTTGTACACTACCACATTTCTTATAATTTATATGATTTATTTACCAAACACACCTTTATGAGTAAAATTCATCATATCGAAAAACTGGAAAACTACTTGAAACTATGCTCTGCTATGCAAGGTGCAAAGAGGGGAGATTTCAAATAGGTGAGCGTGCAAAACAAAGCAATCTCTGTTGAGGATATACACTGAAGAACTTCAGTGTTATAACAGTAGACATATCAAGTGAGTTTCACTTAACTGTATGATGTTATGCATTTATTCTCCAATATTATAAATGTAACCTCAGTTTAATTTATCTCAAATCACATTTTTTGGTAAAAGCTTAAAGGGTTTAATAGTCAGTCTCACAGTCCACTGCTATTCATTTCTTGTCACTCTGTATTTATTTTGATCAACCCGATCACATGTGAATTTACGCCTTTTCTTGTTTCCTCTCAACATTTGTCAGATTGCTCATGCGACAGGGTGTGAGCTGGAATCAGGTGATAGGCTTTGTAAGAAACACAAAACACAAAGAAAAAGATTTGGCGATCCACCCCTTATATTCTTCATAAGAGTAAAAGACTGAAACTGATGGTCTATCTCGGATAGGGTGAATAGCTCAGCAGAATGGGTTTATAGCAGGAGAACAGGAAGGGAGTGTTGTTGGGCAGGAAATAGCATGAGGTCATCAGTAAGGGCTGGAAATGCTGTCATCTGTAGGGCCAGAAGTGATGTCAGAAACAAAAAGAAGTGATATCAGGAACAGGCAGAAGTGTGATGTTTGTTTTTTTCTTCTGAAGGTCTGTGGGAAGAGAAGGAGAGGCATTAGTGCTCAGTGCAAACCCCTGGTCCGGAGTGTGAACACCCTGATTCAAAGCTTTTGACTGCTTTTGACATGTGTGACAGCTTGCTTTGATTGAATGGTAATTGAGCAATTGGTAATTTACATTTGTACCAATGTGCATATTTATTTTGACCTTTTTTATTGTTTTTAATGCTTTAGATAGATAGATAGATACTTTATGTTAATTCTCGACTCATTATGTTGTAAACTAACTATCAATACTAGACGCTTAGCATGACTACTCCAGAACAAACAATTCCACCCATAATGCAAACTATTTCATGTAGTTAGATTGGACCCGTGGTGATTCACATTCTAACCTCATGCAAACCAATCCAGTTTTGCTTGGTATCACACCAAGGTCACCCTTTCTAAAGGGTCTTGTTATAGTTGTGTTGGTCTGCACCAGAGTGTGATCGGCATTTTCATACTTAATTAAACAAGCAAGACTTTTTAGGAAATTGCACCAGAGTTTGAAAAAAAGTTCACCAAATGAACTAGGTGTGAAAACACTTTTAGTGAAGATTTGTGATCAGGTATGAAATACTAGGGATTACTGAGAAGAACCCCATGAGCCTGTAGTTAGGTGATGAGTTTGGACAAAAGCAAGGTTTATAGTTTGGTGGTGTAGAAGAAGACTAGAGAGTGAAAAGTGGAGAGTTTAGGAAGTGATTGTTTAAGAATAAGTAGTGCTTGGGAGGTGGGCAAGCTACCTTACTTGATGGACTAATGTTAGAAACGTATGTCTTCTCTTCTGTTTATATGGTATTTTGTGTTTTCGGTTCAGTCAATCTTATTTTATTCCTTCTATGCAATATACAATCATTTTTGATACAGATTTAGACTCTTGTATTTAGTCCACTTAAACGTTATGTCATGAACCTGGATTTTTATTTCCTAACATCCAGTTTGATTAATTTTGGGATTTTTAGACAACTTCTTACTGCTTATAATTTGTATCTTTTTAAATCTGACATCACCGTAGCATCATCCACTGGATTGTGACCCATTGTTGGGTCACATACTGGTGAGTCTCAAGTTCCTATTCTTCATAATGATAGTGGGTCGCAAATTGGGTTGCAGTGAGTTGTGCACTGGGTCATGGCTGTATTGCTTAAGGTATTGTTGTGAGATTTATTTATGCTGACAACTCAAACATGATCATTTTACTTTTGGAATTTAGGCCCAGCCTATTCAAAAAGTAAGATTTTATTTTTATCATATTTATTTAGGAAATTGCACCAGAGTTTGAAAAAAAGCTCACCAAATGAACTAGGTGTGAAAACACTTTTAGTGAAGATTTGTGATCAGGAATGAAATACTAGGGTTTACTCAGAAGAACCCCTTGAGCCTGTAGTTAGGTGATGAGTTTGGACAAAAGCAAGGTTTGTAGTGAGGTGGTGTAGAAAAAAACTAGAGAGTGAGAAGTGGAGAGTTTAGGAAGTTTCATTTCTCTTTCATTTTCTTCTCTCTTTCCTCTAGAAGCTATCCTTGACACAGAAATGTGCCAGACTTTACAAGATATTTAGTTAAGTATCTCCAATGATATATACATGCAAAAAGCAGTAAACTGTAATCCCAATAATTATTATTTATGCACATAAACAAACTTTAGCATTTTGGCAGTTGTTCAAATGGAAGACTTTTCCAGCTACTTATAGACAAATACAGTGAAGTTAAAGACTGGTTTAGGGTAGGGTTAGCCACCTGCAGAAAAGACCGGAAATGACTTGGTAATCATATTTAGATTTTTTTACAGTGGTTATTTATTCCTTTATTTAAAAAGAAAATCTAGGACAAATTTGGATTCCTCAACTGCATACTCTCACAAACAAATCTATACTAATAAAAGGCAAAGCCCTCACTGACTGACTGACTGACTGACTGACTGACTGACTGACTGACTGACTGACTCACTCACTCACTCACTCACTCACTCACTCACTCACTCATCACTAATTCTCCAACTTCCCGTATAGGTAGAAGGCTGAAATTTGGCAGGCTTATTCCTTACACCTTACTTACAAAAGTTAAGCAGGTTTCATTTCGAAATTCTACACGTAACGGTCATAACGGTCGACAACGTCCGCCATGTTGAGCTTTCTTATTTCTGGCCCCATCTTCACGAAATTTGGTAGGCAGCTTCCCTGTGCTAACCAAAACCGATGTACGTACTTATTTCCGTGGTATGATGCCACTGTCGGCCGCCATATTGAACTTTCCAACGTCGCTAATTCTTCAACTTCCCGTGTAGGTAGAAGGCTGACCCCATCTTCACGAAATGTGGTAGGCGGCTTCCCTGCGCTAACCGAAACCGATGTACATACTTATTTCGGTGGTATGATGCCACTGTCGGCCGCCATATTGAACTTTCCAACGTCACTAATTCTCCAACTTCCCGTGTAGGTAGAATGCTGAAATTTGGCAGGCTCATTCCTTACAGCTTACTTACAAAAGTTAAGCAGGTTTCATTTAGAAATTCTACGCATAATGGTCAAAACGGTCGACAACGTCCGCCATGTTGAACTTTCTTATTTATGGCCCCATCTTCACAAAATTTGGTAGGCGGCTTCCCTGCGCTAACTGAAACCAATGTACATACTTATTTCAGTGGTATGACGCCACTGTCAGCTGCCATATTGAACTTTCCAACGGTCTTTGTTAATTATGGGCCCATCTTCAAGAAATTTGGTACGCAGGTTCCCAACGCTAACTGAATTCTACTTACGTACATATATACGTCTATAGCCTGCAGCTCGGTCACTGTGTGAGGCAGCATTGGGTCCCCCATCCCAACGCCTCCCACGTTGTTAGCTGCCTGCCTATATAAAGCCATCCGTCAGTCCTGTCTCTACACTCCCTTCCTTGCTTCGCCACGGGATTCATGTCTCCCTGCTGATAACTGCAGCGTTTTTATTTAATCCATGGCTTCTCCGCTATTTTATTGTTCGTTTATTACGATCATAATTATTGTGTAGGTATTTTAGACTTACTTTAAATTGTTCAGATACCCATTTTCTTTATCATTCCAACTGTACCCCCATTAACATGTCTATCGAGGTGATCACCATCGATCAAAGAACTGTCACTTACCGAGTGGTTTCCATGCCCGGAGATGGCACCTACCTTTTCCATTCTCTTTGTTACATATTGCACAGCCATATCAGGCTCACTCTTGATATCCAGAGGAACATTGTGTCTTATGTATTGAATGACTGGGACAGGTTCAAGGTGTGGACTGATGACGGTACAGGGGATAATTATACTACACAGGAGCACTATAAGAGTGAAATGCTTAAGCCCTTCACCTATGGTTCTGCATGTGAGTTGATGGCTGCCGCTGAATTGTTCGGTTGTCGCTTTCAAGTGTACTGAAATGGCCAAATATTTTACACCTTTCGACAACTGCCAATGCCTCTTAAACATCTTAGATTCACAGGTGACGATTTCAGTGGTGGACACTTTGATGTTTATGAATGTTTAAACTCTCAAAAGCTGGATGTGAAGTTATCAATGAAACCGGTTGTATGCTTACAACGCTTGACAGATGCCGGATGTCACTTCAACACAAGTCCTGCAAATACTGTCGTAATTGAAACAAACCATGAAACTCAAACCGATTATGACAGCAGCAATCCAAGCTGTGAGATTTGAAACAAGATTACTTTTCACATGGCCAATTGTATGTTGCATGCTCAAGAGTAAGCTCAGCAAACAGCTTGGTCATATTACAACCGGAGGGCTGAACTGACAATGTGGTATACAAAGAGATCCTTAACAAATAATTATTGGTATATTTTTCCTCAGTTTGAAAAGGTTTAATTTTCTTCTTAATAAAAATTTTAAGGCAGTACTTCGCCGCTGCGAAGCGCGGGTATTTTGCTAGTGTATAATATTTGCTGAAAGGGAATTATCTGTTAAAGAGAAAAAGACACTAAAGGGCACAAAAATAGAAGTCAGGAGAAGTATGTTAGGTTCTTTGTCGTTTTCTTCAAGTCTAATCATGCATTGGTACTCAATCAGTCAACTTGAATGCTGTGTCCAATAGGACTGACATGACCCAATATTAATGGTTGCAGATATGTTTAGCTTACATTTATGAGTTAAGTTAGTTTAAACAAGTAAGTGTTATTGTTTCCTACTTTTTGGAGGCATATTTTTAAATCATTATATAATTATGAGGGTTTTTTTGAGATGTTGAACTGATGTTAGTTTCTGGTTCACCTTTATTTCAGTGTTGTTAAAATTATTTGCATCTTTTTCCAACTCCATTTTGTTTTTTATGGGTGCCATCATTTTCTGATGACTGTTGCTATGGCATCGCTAAAACAATTAAAGTCAGATGCTGTGATACTTGGCCTCAGCAGTGCAACAGTATAAAGAGTTAGGGTTAGGGTTCAAATTCACTTCCTGTTTATCTGAATTTCACATATAATCCCTGTGAAACTTACCTCTCTCTTTTTATGCATTAGTTTTCCTAGTACAGTGAGCCCTTGCTATATCGCGCTTTGACTTTCGCGGCTTCACTCCATCGCGGATTTTATATGTAAGCATATCTAAATATATATCACAGATTTTTCGCTGGTTCGCAGATTTCTGCAGACAATGGGTCTTTTAATTTATGGTACATGCTACCTCAGTTGTTTTACCCAGTTGATTTCATACAAGAGATGCTATTGGAGGATGGCTGAGAAGCTACCCAATCAGAGCACGTATTACATATTAAATTAAACTCCTCAATGATATATGATATGAAGCCCAAGCGGTGCTTCGCAAACTTAAAAGCCTGAACAGCACATATTGATTTTTGATTGTTTGCTTTTCTCTGTCTCTCTCACTCTCTCTGACATTCTCTGTTCCTGACGGAGGGGGTGTGAGCAGTGGGGCTGTTCGCACACTGGCCTAGAGGATACGGACGCTCCTTTGAAAAATGCTGAAAGACTACATTCACATTGCTCCCTTTCGCGGCTGCTTTGTCGCAGTACTTCACCTATTTAAAAGTCCAAACAGCACCTATTGATTTTTGATTGTTTGCTTTTCTGACGCGCACTACTTTGAAGAGGAAAATATGTTTGCATTCTTTTAATTGTGAGACGGAACTGTCATCTCTGTCTTGTCATGGAGCACAGTTTAAACTTTTGAAAAAGAGACAAATGTTTGTTTGCAGTGTTTTATATTCACAGTCTCTGCAACCTCCTGTGTTTCTTTGCAAATCTGTGACCCAAGCGTGACAATATAAAAATAACAATATAAACGTATGGTTTTTACTTCACGGATTTTCACCTTTCGCGGGGGGTTCTGGAATGCAACCCCCGCAATCGAGGAGGGATCACTGTATTCAATAGTTTGGCAACATTATTTTAACTTTTATTTAGGGTTTTGTCTTGCCTTGACAAAAGATCGCCTTGATTTCTTGATCTAAGAACTTGCTATGTTTCCAGACTCATGATATATCATCTGGTCCTCAATTCAAAATCAAATTATCTCTAGTAACTTTAGCAGAACAGTAAGATTTATTCATAATTAGAATTATAACAGTCAGAGCATAATGCTAATATTTAAAATAAAATTATGAAAATGTAAAGAACATTGCTTGTTGAAACACAAGACTCTGTACTACAAACATAACATTCTCAAATCCACTTAATCTAAGTCAGGATTTAGAGGAATTCAAGGCAGGGCATCACTTCATCACAGTGTCCATTCATTCAGTCACCTACACTCAAACTAAGCTATTTTTTGGAATTGCCAGTTAACCTAACAACACATATCTTGAGGAAAGTGGGAGGTACACTAAAGTACCTACAGAAAAACTCACACAGACACTGGGAGAATGTGTAAAACTCTGCACAGAAATAACTGATTCCTTGCCAATGGATCCATGAGGTAGCAGCACTAACCACTACACCCCCAAGGCAGTCAATTCAAAAATTTGTTTTACTATAATTATTAGGAGGGCGGCATGGTGGCGCAGTGGGTAGCGCTGTTGCCTCTCAGTTAGGATACCTGGGTTCACTTCCAGGGTTTCCCTGCGTGGAGTTTGCATGCTCTCCCCGTGTCTGCGTGGGTTTTCTCCCACAGTCCAAAGACATGCAGGTTAGGTGCATTGGCGATCCTGAATTGTCCCTAGTGTGTGCTTGGTGCGTGGGTGTGTGTGTGTGTGTGTGCGCCCTGCGGTGGGCTGGTGCCCTGCCCGGGGTTTGTTTCCTGCCTTGCGCCCTGTGCTGGCTGGGATTGGCTCCAGCAGACCCCCATGACCCTGTAGTTAGGATATAGCAGGTTGGATAATGGATGGATGGATAATTATTAGGTATCAATACCAAAAATTCTTTTAACCTCCAGTCAGAAATACCCAAACATAAAAAGTATGAAGTCAGAATAACCCTAAAACCAAAATATTAACCACCAATTATATAATTCCCCAAGCTAAAAAATCAAGAAACATCCAAAAAAATAAATTGAAATAGTTATTAGAATGTGGTGCTATAACTGAACTTTGCATAAAGGCATTAATTACTATCATAGTTAAGTAGTGTTGCATAAAATACTTAGTAAATAAAAGAAAGCCTCAAGTCTTCGTTATAAATGAAATCCAATGATGTTCTTTATTTACACCAATTGGTGGAGGCTTACTGTGTGAGCAGCAAGACTCTACATAGCAAGTCTGATTAGTCTTAGGAGAACAGCTCCTGTTATTAAGAGAACAGCTCCTGTTATCACTTAGATTCATTTACATATACATTTCAATACCATCAATGAACACTCTGATAAAAGGTACATTCTAGCAATACACCTCTCATATTAAGTAACATCCAAAGGTCCTATAAAAGCTAATCAATAAAATAAAAGTCTTGTCTAAACATTTGGTTTACAGAATATGACTGATGATCTCATTTCCTAATATAAAATGTGCAGGTACAAATTAATTAATGTCCTAGGATAGCAGGCAGGCAGTTTCAAACTCTTTTTTTTCTTTTCCCTTACAGTAGGCATATCTGAGAATGTGTGAGAGAAGAAGGCCATTCTGTTAAGCCTAATTACTAATACATTTGAATTGCTCCATCTGAAAACCACATAAAGACCAAAAAGTCTTCAATGCTTGATCAAAAACATGTAATCCTCTGCCTCAAATAAAACCAGAAATCATCCACTTGCATTTTTCAAGAAAACACTATGCCAAATTTAACTTTGCAAAGGCCATAATGTGTGAATTCTCAACCAATTAGGTTAGAGCATTAAGGAATTGCAGAATGAATTACCCAGCATTTCATTACAGTTTCATTCATTTTTCCCATTTCCTGAACTCATTTGTTCCTTAAAAGAGTAACGTAGAATCAAAGCTTGTCTTGGAAGCATCTGATGCAAGGCAGAAAACAACCATCTTTTGGGTGCCGTTCAAAGCATTGAATGTTCATGCACGTACATACTGTGGAAGAATACACCTTGACACAAGAAAAAGGTCTGGGGCAGCCACCCATATACTTGAAATTAGGCTGCAAAAATTATAATTAGAGGCAATGTTGTTTACAGATTTGAGTCCAAAACAGAACTGACTAACAGAAGGAAGGTGGCCGGGTTTGAAGGTCAGCCAGGGGAAGTGATGTCATTGGACTCAGAACCAAATGTGACATTGTCAAGCCCTGGAAACAGAAATGACGTCATCGGTTATAGGGTAGAATGTTTGGTCTGCGGGGATAAAAGAGAAAGGGTTATTGCAGTCTTCCGCACCCTGGCCTGGCGTTTATGTTACACTGTGCCCTATTCCTTGTACTAATGATTTTCTAATGAAAAGTATAGCACACTGCTAGGATTTTATTTTAGATCCATTTAATATTGTATAGTAAGATTTTCTACAGACTAATCAAATTTTCAGCTTTGGCCATTACTATGCTACAAGGCAAACTATTTAATAACAATGAGGCCAAAGCAACTTCTAGTCTCCTATACTCATTAAAAACTGTGTATCTCAGGTATAGCTTGCAGAATAACTTTTGGGGATAACAAGACAGCACTGTTAAATGTTTCTCACTACATCCTGGGGCACCCTCATACATACTCCTACATTGCAATGTATCCAGTTAATTCAGTGATTCAGAGACCCAAATTAACCTAATATGTACTATGAATAAGCTGAAAAGAGCAAATGAAAACATGCAAACTAAACACAGATCATAATCAGGTTGGTAATCAAATCCTGAATTTCTACATTGAGAGGCAGGAATGGTAACTAAAGTCTAGTTCTTGAGTATGTTTTAAAATAGATTATTAATGCAATTGATTTTTTTTAATGTAGCAGTAAAAATGTAAAATGTATATGAAGTATAGGCAGAAAATTGAAGATAATCTGTTGGAGTTGTGACTAGGTTTGGTGTTTTATAAATCTAGCATAATTTTAAGAATTAATTGTTATACAATATCTTTAAACAAAATAGCAAGGAAGTGTGATTGATTGCTTTTGGCCTAATACTCTTGGGAGCAAAATCACTGCCTAGACATCTAATTACTTCTTGCTGGCTTATGGAGGAATAATTACCAACAGAAGAAGATTCATAGATGTAACAAAGTCATAAACATCCATCCATTCTGTTATTCTGCAAGCTTACACTCATTACTACTGTATTTTGTTATATATGTTTACATGGGTTTTTTCGCCTTGGGTGAGATCCCTTGAGGCTTGGGGTT
This sequence comes from Polypterus bichir lapradei, assembly GCA_026402145.1. Lineage (NCBI taxonomy): Eukaryota > Metazoa > Chordata > Cladistia > Polypteriformes > Polypteridae > Polypterus > Polypterus bichir. Next base: position 76,838,574 of record JANRMT010062813.1, on the reverse strand, counting down.
GGTGTGGGTTGTTGGAAGTAAAAATGATAAACCTATTAAGGCCACTGAGCTTCATTGTATGATAGACATCCATTTTCCAATTCAGGGTTGCAGGAAACCAGGCTCAAGGAAGGACCCAGGCTGGAGAGAGCACCGGTCGATCACAAGACACACTCTTGTGCACTTATACAACATATACTTGCATATCTTCAGGATGCATTCTTCTATTTAGGCTTAAAAAATAATTTGTTACACACTGTTTTTAGCAGGTCTACTTCATACTTATCGAATCATTTTCATAGAATATAAATACAAATATTGTACTCTCTCTGTCCTGCCAGCTGATAGAAAAGGTATGCCTCATGGTGCTGATTTCCTTTTTTTCAAAATACTGTATATTGCCATAGAAGAGGTAATTAGCAGCAAAATCTTTCATTCTGCTTATGACACCCAACTACATTGTTCCATCCATCCATCCATTATCCAACCCGCTATATCATAACTACAGTGTCATGGGGGTCTGCTGGATGCTAAGTACTCTCAACTCAGATACCTTAGATTTTAGTTTGTCTAAATCTATCTGAACATTTGGTGTCATCATTGGCTCAGATTTACTCTTTTTTTCCAGCCTTTAATTTTAATTCTATTTCACTCTATTCCTTTAGATTTTATTATCAAAATTCTTTATGGACCAATTTTTCAAATTTTTACTGACTACTCTACAGTTATTTCAATATATGACAGTAAATATCATAATTAGAATGAAGTAAAAACATACAACTCCAGTTCACAAATCTCTTCGCTTGGTTCAAATTAAGCTTAGAAGTAATTTTAAAATATTCCTATTACATGTGAAACTGTTAACAGTGTAGCAGCACCCTTGTGTTTCACAACTTACTACGGCCTAAACTCCAGGGCATACATTGTGATCTCAAGATGCTGGACTGCCCCAAGGATAAATACAACTAGTTAAGGAGGTAAAGCTGTTAGCTATATGGAGCTCAAATTGTGGAATAAGTTACATAACTCTATTACAAAACCCCCACTGGTCTCAGCATTTAAAATCAATGCGGAAAACTCATTGTTAGAGTTGCTGCTAAAGTTGTTCGTATTGGTCTTTTACATTGCTTTATAATTACCAGCAGGAACTGTTTTGATTTCTATTACTAATTTTTTTCCATTTTCTTTCTCTTTTCAGTGCCAGTGGTGGCACTTTGTTTCTTTTGGAGTGGATGCACTGTGAGAAATCATGGACCTATTTACAGGTGTTGTCATTATTTGCTTAAAGGAATACCACATCCATAAATATTTTTATATGCCACTTACCCCATGTACTTTGTAGTGGTGGCTGAGAACAAAAATCTCATGATTTCCTGCAGAATAGATGTTAATAACAGAAGCCGATAGAAGACATGGACATGGACATGGGATCCAGGACTCTGGAGCTATAAAGTAATATCGCTATTGTGTGTCCTCCATCATAAGAAAATTCAGTTAATAGAGTTGTGTAAAATAATCAGTGCATTACTTAGTAATTACATTTTCATGGATTGCATTGCTGCTTCTCTATGTTAATTTCCTAGTCTGTGCCTTATAAAAATATAACATTACCCTATATTCCTGTGCACAGCCTAACTTGCTGAAGCTGTTAAAATTTCTTAATGATGGTAATTATTATAATTATTTTAATAAAAGATGTTAATCATTGATTAAAAGCAGAGAAGCTGTAACTACAGTTATATATTATGGTCTATCCTTGCTTTAGGAAATATCAGCAATAAAAAATACAGGCATCTGGCTTCTTTCTATTCCTTATATTCCAAAGTGCTACCCTAGCACAGATTATAGGACGATGTGCGGCAATCAGTAAGAGAAAATGCACCTTTAATGTCATTTAAAGCAATGTATATTTACTCACTATGGTGCCCCTCAGTTGATTTCTGTTTCCCTGTCTTAAAAAAGCAGCTAAATGCTGAATTATTATAGGACACATCTAGATGGATAAGGTGCTCAATAAAAATGACTGAATTACCTCAATATGTTATACAAAAGACTACTGTTTTCCCACAAATTGTTTGGAGCGCATATAATGTTTTTAATTTAGCCCAATAAGGCAGTGATGGATTTGGATGAACATATTGTATGTTTCCTTCTAATGTAAGGAATGTAAGTTGTGTGAGGAATTTGCAGATTTGGGTGCAACTGCCAATCCGAATGTGATGTGGGAAACCTTCCATGACAAGACCCTGAAGGTTGCTGAGGGTTGTGTTGGTGTTACCGATATTCCCAGAAGGAGGTGTTTCATCTCGCAGGGCACCTTGGATATCATCGAGAGAAGTCGACCTGGGTTCACTTCCCGGGTCCCCTTGCATAGAGTTTGCATGTTCTCCACGTGTCTGCGTGGGTTTCCTCCGGGTGCTTCGGTTTCCTCCCACAGTCCAAAGACGTGCAGGTTTGGTGGATTCGCGATCATAAATTCTCCCTAGTGTGTGCTGTATGTGTGTGTGTGTGTGTGTGTGTGTGCCCTGCGGTGGGTTGGCACCCTGCCCAGGATTGGTTCCTGCCTTGCACCCTGTGTTGGCTGGGATTGGCTCCAGCAGACCCCCATGACCCTGTGTTTGGATTCAGCGGGTTGGATAATGGATGGATGGATGGAACATCAATTAGGGGAATAGGAATGAGAGGAGCACGGTCCTTCCTAGGAAACTGTCGCAATTGACACTCCAGGCAGGAAGTGCAAAAGCGACAAACCTCCTCATTGATTCCCGGCCAATAAAGATAGATAGATAGATAAGCGGAGCTTGATCTGCTCCAGGGTTTTCTCAGTGTCCAAATGTCCACCTAGGAGGTGGGTGTGTGCTAACTCACAGACCTGCCACCGGAAGCCATCTCTCCTGCTCCTCATGCTCTGCTACACGATACACAAAGTGAGGATCCTGTGGCACCAACTGGTAAGTGTGCTGGCCGTTGACCAGGACCACTGCATTTTTGGCAAACTTAAGGGGGTCGTCATTCCACTGTTCCCTTTTAAAAGAAGCCGGCATTTCTCTAAATTGAAAGTGCATAAGGCTGAGAGGGTCCGAGCTGACCTCAGGGGGAGTGGTTTCCTCCCATTCTGTCTCGTAGATGACGTATCGGGGCGCGACGGTCCAGGAGTTGCTACGTCCCTCCGGGAGGCCGCTTCCTCTCTCTCTGCTGGCTGATTACACGCTATGGAGGCAGCTTGAGATGGCTCATCCCCATCTATAACTAGGCCTAAGTTAAACCCAGGAGTGGTATGTGTCTCGCCACTTTTAATTTCAGACCAGTCCTGCCCCAGTATCACTGGGTGTGGTGGATGTGGGAGGACCGCCACGGTTCATTTTTTTATCGATCCTCCGCAACTGATGACACAGATGGCGGACCTGTACCAGCGGATTTTTCCGTCGACACAGGTTATACTGGTCTTAATTTTCAACCACTGTTACGGCAGCACAAACTGGTGGGCAACAATGGTAATGTTGCTGCCGAAATCAAATAACACTGTAGTCTTATACCAGTTTACGATCACCATACCTGTGTGTGGGACCGCCAACGGGTTAGTCAGAGCACACCAACCCCTCCTCTCCATCCACCTGCATTCCTTCTCGCTCCCAAGCGGTTTGCACGCCTGCAACTCCGGCGACGTTGACACAAGCTCTGGGTTGTACTTTAGGTTTTGGGATGTACTCTGGCCTAGTTCAACTAAAGGATGGTTCTGCTCCCTCAGATTGTGAGGCCGTCCTATGTGTTTCTATGCGCTCTGCCATGTTCTTAAAGTGTTTACCCCAGACCGACTGGGTGAAGCCATGGGTTAGTACTGCCAAGAGCAGGTAGCAGGCCACCTGCTCTATTACGTGGTAGGGCTTGTTCGCTTGTGGCCATAGCCACTGCCCTACCCTTGCCTATAAGGACCATGCTTGTTGAGGAGTCGAACCAATTCTGTGAGCCCCTCTGCACACTCCCTGGCCTGTCTAGGTTGCCTAGTGAAGTGTGCCGGGAGCACAGCTCGTACCGGGTCTCTCCGAACCACGGGACACCATTCTCGCCTGAAAACTTGGCCCCAGTACGCTCCCACCTGGGTATATTGCAGGTCCTATCCCCTTCTCCTCCGGGACTGTTCCATCCTGCCAACTATGCCACTGTTATAAACTCCACAAAGAGCCATAGCAAGGTTTGGGGCAGCCACCACTATAATTGGTTTCCTGGCTGCAAATTGACATTTTAAATGATTGCACTGCTGTGCACAAAACCAAGTCCAAAACAGAACTGAGGGAATAGGGAAAAAGTGGAGGCTTTTAAAGGGGAAGACAGGAAGTGAGATCAAAGGGGTCGGGCTCAGGAAGGCCTTCAGCCATAGGTTCGAGCTGGACGTGACATCACAGGGGCTGGAGCTGGCAAGGTCTTCTTCCACAGGCTCATTCCCGGAAGTGACATCAAGAGGGCCAGGTGGAATCTCCCATGAATGGTCTGTAGGCAAGGGCGAAAAAGAGTCAGTGCACTCTGCCACATCCCAGTATGATTCAGAACTGCCCTTATTCAAGCCCTTTAGCTGCCTCCCATGTGCATGTGTGTGACGTGTATATATATATATATATATACACACTTTGAGCTTAATTTAACACTGAAATTTTGCAGTGTATCTAAATGTACAGCGCACTGTAGATTACTAGATTATTTGTCAGCCATAGAACGGTTGTTCAAGGTATATGCACTTGAGTCAAACTGGAATCAGTCATTTGAAGCCACAGGAATCAGTATAAATCCAGTTTGTGGGTGTATTAACTCATTCGCTTGGTTATCAGTCAACAGCTTTAAAAATTAATACTCCAATTTACACACAGATTTCCAAACCAGTATTTTGATAAAAAAGATAAACAACAAGTAGTAAAATGCAAATGTGAATTACTGAAAAATTAACCATGCCCTCATCTTTAAAATACAAAATTACAGTCTCTTTCTTTAAAAAATGAATGAAACAGATGAAATCCTTTATCCAGGTTCCAACTTGTATTCAGTAGATGCTAATCATTTTTCAGTGCTCATATTGTACAAAAGCATATACAAAATCTGTACTGCAAGTGCAGTTCGTTTTTATTCTGATATAATCTTTTCAAATTTAAATTATTACCTTGTGGTTGTGACTTTTTTAGTTTGTCTATAATTGTTGAGAAGCATTTACTATGAAAATATTGTTATTTTTGAAACTCTGTAGTAAAGACCTGTCTAGCTGCTTCTAAAGAGATTAAATTATATTTAATTTAGTACTGAGTTTGAGAATATTTTTATGGGCAGGTTTCACATTCCTTTCTGTGAATCTTCTAACATTTGTATTGCAAGAAATGTATTTTTTAAGTATATTTAGAATAAACTTGATATATATATTATTGCTATACTGTGAACAGCAAATCTGTAAAGTCCTTAACATAATACATGAATCTTATATACTGTATAGTTTATTGAGAAGTAAAATATATGGTGGTTAGCAAACCTCACTTAAAATGCCTGCAGCGGCACAGATACCAATTTATCAATAAACTTTGAAACTCCTAATTTTTACTGCATTTGAAACCCTTTGTAGATTTCAGCACATAGAGAAACAATTACCAGGTCTCCTTTCCATAAGAAGCTATGCCTGTATGAGTTCAGAGCTGTATTTCAATACTCAGTCTTAATAAGTGTTTCCTGGCCAGTAGTAAAATTGAAAAGCCAGGTCTCCCCATCCGTCTTAAGTCGCTGAAGCAAAATCAGTTCAATTGACCTTATAAAGCTAACAGGGAACATCTACTTCCTTGGCCGCTTCAGCTTCTGGCTCAATATCATTTGCTTTTCTTTCAAGGCTAACTCAGCTAACTACCTGTGACTTGAGGTGGTACACTACCTCTTATCTGGGGATTCATAAAATCTAAAGTTTCCCTGTCTCTGAGTCTTAGAGCTCATAAAACTAACTTTATGCATCTTACACATTCTTGTATAGCTTCGCACTTGGAAGTGGGAGCTTATAGCAAAACAGGCTACTTGTGAAACCATGTCAGAAGCATGCGACTATGGTAAAATCTGTCCATACAACCTCACAACCAGAAATGGATGTTGTAAAAACAAAAACTGTATTTTGTGGTAGCATCATTTGATTTAAATTGGTTCTTATCTCTTATCAAGTATCAGCCAAGTAACACTGCAGCATTCTTAAAAGCCTACACTTACAGTGCTGCAGAGTCCTTGATGCATTTATCTTAAAATAATTATCAAAATAATCAGGCAATTCTTATTTGAATACCAAAGCAAATATAAAAATGACATAAGTTTATGACACAAGTTGTTTTAACATTGAAAAGTAATCATTTGTTTACTTTTTAAGTACTCAGCTTACATTTTAAGTCATTTCAACAAAAGTTTTGCTCCTCCCAGAAAATTTCCTTCCTTTTGGACCAAACATAATCTATACTAATAAAAGGCAAAGCCCTCACTGACTGACTGAATGACTCATCACTAATTCTTCAACTTCCCGTGTAGGTAGAAGGCTGAAATTTGGCAGGTTCATTCCTTACAGCTTACTTACAAAAGTTAGTTTCATTTCGAAATTCTACGTGTAACGGTCATAACTGGAACCTACTTATGTACATATATACGGCCATAGCCTGCAGCTCGGTTGCTGTGTGAGACGGAGTTGCGTCCCTCATCGTCACACCTCCCACGTAATTGAGTGCCTGCCCATATAAGGCCGTCCGTTGGCAGCAATCCAATAGACACGCTGCCACTAAATATTCGCAGGTGAAGGACTGTGCTTATGCAAACGAAGATGAAATAGTCAGGGATAGATCGCACGAGATAGCACAAGCACAGCTGAGAACCTTCGCTGAATGTACTCCGAGTGGCTCACGTGAACTGACTGTGAACGCAGTACGCAGAGAACAAGGAAGAGCTCCAAAGAGCGCTGAACAAAAAACGCATTACACAACTGAGAAGTCAGCAAAAGAATATGAAGCAAGTGACGCATACAAGCATATTCATAAGTGCAGCTACTGCGGTAAACCTTAAGTTTAAATTAAGTTCATAGACAGGCTGCCGCTGGCATTTGTCATGCCTACGACGAATACGATATTCGCGAGATACAAATTTAATGAGATGACGCATTGCCGGGTCTGAGCTAACATTAAATAAAGCCGTGGATATCGCAAGATCGCACGAGATACCACAAGCACAGCTGAGAACCTTCGATGCGTGTACTCCGAGTGGCTCACGTGAACTGACTTTGCAGGACTGGGAAAGGTAAGCCCATGCATGCAGTGTGTGATGTCTCAGATAAAGAGGGAGACGAGTTGCTTATTGATGCAGTAGGAAACGAACAACCCTCTGATGCTGAAGAAGCCTTTGTACACATACAATAGGAAAGCAAGGTGTAAAGCTTAAGTTTAAAGTACGTTCATAGACACGCTACCGCTAAATATTCGCAGGCAAATCCACAACTTAATACTGGAAATGCCTGTTAAACATCTTAGATTCACGAGTACTGATTTGGGTAGTGAACACTTCGATGAATGAAACCTGTTATCTTTACAATGGTTGACAAACACGGAATATAACTTGAACACAACACATCCTCCAAATACGAACCTGATTGAAAGAAATAATGATAATCAAATCCTTGATGACAGCAACACTCATAACAGTCACAAAACAATTACATTGACAAGTTACGTTAATTTTAAAATGTTTCCTTTTCTTTTTCATAACTTTTTTAACACACTACTTCTCCACTGTGAAGCGCGGGTATTTTGCTAGTCTTTTATAAACTGGTTTTCACTTCTATCTAAAGTTTGTTATTTTTTTGTTCTAAGGCAGCAAATCCTTTTGAGATTTCGATACAGATGATGTATATATTACACTGAAAATTGCATCACAGACTAGATGGAGACTGTCTTTCATTGATAAAACAAGGCTGATTATGTAAGTTAAGGGAAGGCAGTACATTCCCAATTTTCAGTGCAAGATCCTTTGCCAAACTCTTTTTATCAGTGTTTCAAAGTGAAATAGGTCTATATGATACACAGTATCAAGGAGTTTTACTTTAAGTAAAAAAAAGTGACATATCTTACATATGTGACTAGTGTTTTAGGAATTGATTCTTTTTATTTAACTTTATGGAATGTACAGTAGGTAGTGCTGATAATATTAACAGCAATAGCTTTAAGAGGAATGTTTTATTCTGCATTGCTTTATATTAAATTACTCCTGATATTGATCTGGCTTGTGGCTTCTGCCTTTTCCAATGATTTATTACATTTAAAAACTGTGACAGATTTAATGGCAGATTCAGCTTATCTATATATATATAATTCACTAAGGGCACGCAAGACAGTGAGCGCAAGCAAGACAGAGAGCCACGCCCGCCAACTCTAAGACCATGGGATACGCTCGACAGAGCCCCGCCTGCCAACTCTATCCCTCCTACCGCGTCATGGGATATGCATGACAGAGCCATGCACTGCAACTGTAACCGTCCTTCCGCGTCCAGCATCGCTCTCGAGGCATGTGCACTGCGTACTCATGTGCCTGCACGCAACAACTCACCAAACACAGCCTCAGTCGCTTTTGTCTGTGCAAAAGTCCACATGCACCTCTGAGCCGCATTGACTTTTCACTGCACGCAAGACAGACAGCCACGACCACCAACTCACAGAGCCCCGCCCGCCAACTGTAACGGAGCCCAGCCCATGGGTTATGCAAGGAAGAGCCACGAATGCCCACTCTAACCCTACTCCCACGTCCTGGGGAACGCACGACAAGGCCCCGCCCGCCAACTCTCACCCTTCAGAGGCTTCCAAGTTATATGGCGACATCGACTTCTCAACTGTCACTCTGGAACAACTCAGTACGCGAGCTATATTAAGCATCACCAATGAAGACTCACTACACCTTAATGAACAGGTGCTGAAACTTATACCTAACGACGAAGTAACTTTCACCAGCGTTGACTCCATCATCACAGACGATCCTGCAGATCAACTTGCATTCCCCGAAGAATTTAGTCTTACTCCCACTGGCATGCCTCAGCATAAACTCAGAATTAAAATTGGTTCAGTCATCATGCTTCTCATGTCAGCAAAAGGTCTCTGTAATGGCAAGTGTTCACTTATCAATAAATAATTATATGTTGCGTATGCTACGCTGCGGGTTGGCAAGTTTGTATATAAAGCCACATCTTGTGGTGTATCTAAAATGTTAAATCTATATAAGTATTCTTCATTATTTTTGGAAGATTAACCCAGCCACAGGGTATGCACAAGCCAGTGTGTTTGTTTGTGCCGGTCCCAAGCCCGGATAAATGGGGAGGGTTACATCAGGAAGGGCATCCGGTGTAAAATTTTGCCAAATCAATATGCGGACAACAATACAAATTACCATACCGGATCGGTCGAGCCCCAGGTTAACAACGACAACCACCAGTACTGTTAGTCAACAAGGTGCTGGCGGAAATTGGGCTACTGTTGGCTGAAGAAGGAGAAGAAGAGGGGGGAGACTGTCCGGAGGCAGAAGGAGAGGAGGAAGGTAAAGAAAGTGGAACTGAGGGTAGGAACTTTGAATGTTGGCAGTATGATTGGTAAGGGGAGAGAGTTAGCAGATATGATGGAGAGAAGGAAGTTTGATATATTGTGAGTGCAAGAGACTAAATGGAAGAGGAGTAAGGCCAGGTGGATCAGAGGTGGAGTCAAATTGTTCTATCTTGGTGTGGATGGGAGGAGAAATGGGGTAGGGGTTATTCTGAAGGAACAGTATGTCAAGAGTGTTTTGGAAGTGAAAAGAGTGTCAGACAGAGCAATGATTATGAAGCTGGAAATTGAAGGTGTGATGATGAATGTTGTTAGTGCATATGCCCCACAAGTGGGGCTTGCGATGGATGAGAAAGAAGATTTTAGGAGTGAAATGGATGAAGTGATGACAAGTGTACCCAAGGGACAGAAAGTGGTGATTGGAGCAGATTTCAGTGGACATGTTGGTGAAGGGAACAGAGGAGACGAGGAGGTGATGGGTAGCTATGGTGTCAAGGAGAGGAATGAAGAAGGTCAGAGGATAGTGGATTTTGCCAAAAGGATGGACATGGCTGTGGTGAATATGTACTTTAAGAAGAGGGAGGAACATAGGGTGACATACAAGAGTGGAGGAAGATGCACACAGGTGGATAACATCCTATGCAGAAGAGTCAATCTGAAGGAGAATGAAGACTGCATAGTGGTAGCAGAGGAAAGTGTAGTTAAACAGCATAGGATGGTAGTCTGTAGGATGACACTGGAGATCAAGAAGAGGAAGAGAGTGAGGGCAGAGTCAAGGATCAAATGGTGGAAGTTGAAAAACGAAGACTGAAAGGTTGAGTTTAGGGAGGAGGTGAGACAGGCACTGGGTGGCAGTGAAGAGTTACCAGACAGTTGGGCAACTACAGCAGATGTAGTAAGGGTGACAGTAAGAAAGGTGCTTGGCATGACATCTAGACAGAGGAAGGAGGAAAAGGAAACCTGGTGGTGGAATGGGGATGTACAGGAGAGTATACAGAGGAAGAGAATTGTGAAGAAGAAGTGGGATTGTCAGCGAGATGAGGAAAGTAGACAAGAGTACAAGGAGATAAGGCGCAAGGTGAAGAGAGAGGTGGCGAAGGCTAAAGAAAGGCATATGATGAGTTATATGAGAGGTTGGATGCTAAGGAGGGAGAATAGGACCTGTACCGATTGGCTAGACAGAGGGGCCGAGCTTGGAAAGATGTGCAACAGATTAGGGTGATAAAGGATAAAGATGGAAATGTACTCACAAGCAAAAAGAGTGTTTTAAGCAGATGGAAAGAATATCTTGAGGGGCTCATGAATGAACAGAACGAGAGAGAGAAGAGGTTGGATGATGTGGAGATAGTGAATCAGGAACTGCAATGGATTAGCAAGGAGGAAGTAAGGACAGCTATGAAGAGGATGAAAAATGGAAAGGCCGTTGGTCCAGATGACATAACTGTGGAAGCATGGAAGTGTTTAGGAGAGATGGCATTGGAGTTTTTAACCAGAATGTTTAATGGAATCTTGGAAAGTGAGAGGATGCCTGAGGAGTGGAGAAGAAGTGTACTGGTGCCGATATTTAAGAATAAGGGGGATGTGCAGGACAGTAGTAATTACAGGGGGTTAAAATTGATGAGCCACAGCATGAAGTTATGGGAAAGAGTTGTGGAAGCTAGGTTAAGAAGTGAGGTGACGATTTGTGAACAGCAGTTTCACGCCAAGAAAGAGCACCACAGATGCGATGTTTGCTCTGAGGATGTTGATGGAGAAGTACAGAGAAGGCCAGAAGGAGTTGTATTGTGTCTTTGTGGACCTTGAGAAAGCATATGACAGGGTGCCTCGAGAGGAACTTAGGTATTGTATGAGGAAGTCGGGAGAGGCAGAGAAGTATTTACGAGTTGTACAGAATATGTACAAGGAAAGTGTGACAGTGGTGAAGTCTGCAGTAGGAGTGAAGGATGCATTCAAAGTGGAGGTGGGATTACATCAGGGATCGGCTCTGAGCCCTTTCTTATTTGCAATGGTGATGGACAGGTTGACAGACGAGATTAGACAGGAGTCCCTGTAGACTATGATGTTTGCTGGTGAAATTGTGATCTGTAGCAATAGTAGGAAGCAGGTTGAGGAGACCCTGGAGAAGTGGAGATATGCTCTAGAGAGGAGAGGAATGAAGGTCAGTAGGAACAAGACAGAATACATGTGTGTAAATGAGAGGGAGGTCAGTGGAATGGTGAGGATGCAGGGAGTAGAATTGGCGAAGGCGGATTAGTTTAAATACTTGGGATCAACAGTACAGAGCAATGGGGATTGTGGAAGAGAGGTGAAAAAGAGAGTGCAGGCAGGGTGGAATTGGTGAAGAAGAGTGTCAGGAGTAATTTGTGACAGATGGGCATCAGCAAGAGTGAAAGGGAAGGTCTACAGGACGGTAGTAAGACCAGCTATGTTATATGGGTTGGAGACGGTGGCACTGACTAGAAAGCAGGAGACAGAGCTGGAGGTAGCAGAGTTAAAGATGCTAAGATTTGCACTGGGTGTGACGAGGATGGATAGGATTAGAAATGAGTACATTAGAGTGTCAAGTCAGGTTGGAAGGTTGGGAGACAAAGTCAGAGAGGTGAGATTGTGTTGGTTTGGTCATGTGCAGAGGAGAGATGCTATGTATATTCGGAAAAGGGAGCAGCCGAAAGAAGAAGATTATTTTTGGAAGATTTAAAATGTGATATAGGTTAGTCTGTTATCTTTTTTTGTTAATTTTCTTCCTTGAATGAAATGTCAGGGCAAAAATGTCAGGCTGAATCAGAAAATGAAGCTCTAAACTCTTAGCCAAAAATGTGCCAGAGTCAAGAGTCCATAATCTCACTAATTAAAGCAAAATTGCTAGTTAAAAATTTGTCAAAAAATGAACAAAGACTCAGACACACTTGAGGACTAAACTAACTGAAATGCACTTTTAAGCTTTGTTTTGTATACATAATCTTGGAGAAAATGATTAGCACTCTGCCTCCTTCAAATAGTCTTTGAAGCGAGACATCACATGTCACAATCACAATACCGTTGTTAACAATAAAAACTGCTGCTGTCTCTAAGAGAAACACAAAATGATGGTGACCACAATCAAAACAAACAATAAATAAATCACATAACAAATATTTTCATAGCAAACTCAAACCAAAGTAACAAAATTAAACTGAATATAATTCTACATGGGTAGCACAGTGGTAGCGCTGCTGCCTCGCAGTTAGGAGACCTGGGTTCGCTTCCCAGGTCCTCCCTGCATGGAGTTTGCATGTTCTCCCCGTGCCTGCATGGGTTTCTTCTGGGTGCTCCGGTTTCCTCCCACAGTCCAAAGACATGCAGTTTAGGTGCACTGGTGATCCTAAATTGTCCCTAGTGTGTGCTTGGTGTATGTGTGAGTGTGTGTATGCCCTGTGGTGGGCTGGCACCTTACCCGGGGTTTGTTCCTTCCTTGCACCCTGTGTAGGCTGGGATTGGCTCCAACAGACCCCCGTAACCATGTGTTAGGATATAGTGGGTTGGATAATGGGAGGATAATTCTACATGTTCTAAAATAAGAAATTCATGACATTTTAGTGGTCATTTTAGTATCAGATGTATATCTAATATCATATTTGTTTTATTTCTGTAGTATAGAATGAAAATTATTATTTTTTATGTGCATTCCACACATCAGTTAATTCCATTATTTCCCTAGCAGAATATTAATGTACTTCTTTAAAATGCTTTGATAGACCACTGGAGTTTTGGCACCAATATCCACATTGGATTTATGAAGATATGTAGTTAACAGTCATCATCTGTTTATAAGAGGGTTGGTCTACAGTCTGCAGCTATATTGTTTAAATGCTATGTCTGTTATCATCCATGTAGCAAGAAGGTCATTTGACAGCTTGTTTCATCATGTCCTGTCAATATAAATGTTTCAGAATCCAAGCTTTTGACCTAAAAATATGTGTAGTATTAGGTAGAGGCAATGAATACAAGTTAGTGTGAGGACCTTTGCTTTGTTTCTTACTTTGAATGTCAGTTCTTTCTCAGGGTTTTGGTATTATAACCCTGCATGTTTTAAGGCCATGTTTTTGCCACATCTCCAGGTTATTTTTCCCATCTCTTTTTTTTGTTCTTTCATTTACCAACTACTTTCCTCTGTCTTTGTATGTTCTACCTGTGTCTGCATGGGTTTTGTGTAAGAATGCCCTGCTTTAAGCTGCCATTCTATTCAGTACTACCCAGACAGACTCCTGCCTACTGCAACACCACATTGGAATGATTGGGGTCAGAAAGTGGATGGGGATTCCTGTATAATTGTAACATTGTTTAGTGTTTACTATAGAAATGCACTCAGTAAAATAAATAGTATTTGTTAGTATTTTTGATTTTATGGTTTCATGTAGAAAACCTAAATATCATTCATGTTAAATTTTCCAATAAAAGACAAAACAGTGTCCAATGTAAGGTGCAGCAAAACTGCTTTTTTCAGACCTCGAAAACTACTACCTCAGTCATTGCACATAACACTTTTATCTGTTACACAAAAAGAATTAGCAGAATCCAAGGATGACAAGAGTTCCCTTTGGTGCCAACAAACAGCACCTTCAATCTGTCCATAGATTTTCCGATGCCAGAACATAGCTGTGATGAAGAAAATCCAAGACCTTTTAAAAAAAGATGCATACAGCTTTATTTGTTGTCAAAATAACATTATGTATTGAATGAGAGTCAAGATTAAATCTTTTCTTGCTTGATTCTTTGTTTTCTTAAATGTGCAATATACAAAGATAAACGATAATATATTATAGCGTTGATACAACCTTATGAGTAAATATTTTTATAGGAATCACCAAGTCTAGTTTCAGGAATTTACAAAGCATACTGTGCACCATGCTGTAGCTCTGCAACTGACAGATTCTGTACCCTAAAATTTCTTTGCCATACGGTACACTATCTATATATTATTATTGGATTCTCCAATGTCACCCTGCCATTTCCTCACTTGTCTTACATCATCTTGGTTTTTGTTTCTTGCATACATTTTGAATATCTCATTATGTATTAATTTCTTGGTCTTTTAAAAGTGTAACTCCATGCTGTTTATTTCTTCCAGTGTATCAAAGGACTCACATCACCTGCAAAAGTCTGGTCAAATTATGCTTTCTTCCATTCTCCCCACTTCAATGAAACCCAAATAAAAATAATGCTCCAACTAGATGAATATTATCGATCCACAATGCTTTCACTTGAAGTGCTTGTAAGTGGTATTTACCCCTCATGTTTTTATTGATCATTATCTCGCATTTGGAAACCCTACTATACCATTAAGGAAATAGTTGGGTATGTTTACAATTTAAAGGTCAAATATGAACCACCTTCTTATAAAAATTGAAACGGTTAGGTAATACAATGTGATAATTAAAATCAGGGTTTAAAAGGTTTTAAAGCCGTTATTACTTTTGAACTGAATTGATCCAATATGCTGAGTATCTAACTATCCCTTAATTTTCAGAATCCACATTTTCCATTATAAGGTCAGCCACTAATTAATACTAGAATTACCAGAGCCTACGAAAAAACTCGTAGATCCGTCCCACCTTAAATCGCTTCTCACCTCTCTGTCAGCTTCCTTTGTCCTGTAAATGTGTGGATAAGCACCAAACAGCAAGCAGCCTGCTATCACATCCTCCCACCCCGCACAGTTTTCTCAGCTCAAGTCTCTTTACCTGCATGTCAGTTGCTTAGAGTTGTATAGAGTGAGAAGTCAAGCAAAATGACACCTTTTATAAATACTATATCATTATTTGGAACACATGCATTTCACGCCTTAGGGTGCAACATTGACATGCATTCGCTACGACCGCTTCGAAGACACAAAGGTATCAACTGTTGACTGGTAATTAAAACTTCATGGGTTCAATCCCGGACGAATCCGTTTTGAGAAGTGAGCTGCTTGTATTCTTACTATTTTAGAATAAAAACATACATTTGATTGTAGTCTGTAACAACCAGTGTGATTTACGATACTTGTGAAGGTTATTCCCCCCTGCCCCGCATCTAACACTGCTGTTTTCACATAGACGCGATAAAACAGAGGTGAACTCAGATGATGACGACAGTTCTACATCGGAGCAAGAATGCATTTTTGCCATCACTGTACTTTGTATATGTACATAGGAGGCTCTGCACTCTACTTGTGACTTTACGCTGTAGAAAGTAAGTAAATAAATAAAGGTAAATAACATTCGATCTGGCTTTTATGTAAGTAGCATATACTGTAAATGTTAATGTTTTGGGCACATGCACCGTCCTTTGTATATAAGAGCCAGATCGAATGTTATTTACCGAAGCAGTCGTAGCAAATGCGTTTCAATGTCACACCCTAACGCGGGTTTTTTTTCTGCAGTTATATTTTTGAATAAAAGTGCATTTGTTCTGTTATATTTGTAACTTTTGTGAAAGTGTTTCTTTAATATTTGGAATTCAGACTTCACACATTATACACTTCATATCTACATTTTGTCTATTATTACTAAAATATGAAAAACATTTCTGTTTTAACAATGTGTTTACATAGATCGTTGTAGACACGGAACACACATGAAATGCAAGTGTTCCAAATAATGATATAGTATTTATAAAAGATGTCATTTTGCTTGACTTCTCAATCTATACAATTCTAAGCAACTGACACACAGGTAAAGAGACTTCAGAAAACTGTGTGGGGTGGGGGGATGTGATAGCAGGCTGCTTGCTGCTTATCCACACATTTAGAGGACAAAAGACGTTGATGGAGAGGTGCGAAGCGATTTATGGTGGAACGGATCTACGAGTTTTTCCGTAGGCTCTGGTAATTCTAGTGTTAATGTAACTTGATTCCATGTGTTACAGAAGTTCTGCCAAATAGGGCCCAGCAAGCATCATGGTATCACCTGCAGATTTTATTTTTTTCTCCAGCCATCTGGAGTTTTTCTTTTTTTTTTTTTCTGTCCACCCTGGCCATCGGACCTTACTCTTATTCTATGTTAATTAATGTTGACTTATTTTATTTTCTTACTGTGTCTTTTATTTTTCTATTCTTCATTATGTAAAGCACTTTGAGCTACATTTTTTTTGTATGAAAATGTGCTATATAAATAAATGTTGTTGTTGTTGTTGTTGTTGGCCAGAGGCCCCAGCAGGATTGGGCTTCCATGCTCATGACCTGTGGCCCTGTTGGACGCCAAGGGAACTGCCCTCTGTTGGTCCTGGGAAGAAACTATCCTGAAAGTCCTCTCTCCCCCAGTCTTTTTCACAATAGATATAATTTAAAACTTGAATAAGATGTGCTTTCTTTATGGTCATATGGCAACAGTTTTTGTAAATGATCGAAAGAGAAGAAACGTGTCACCGTCCTAATATGCACAATGTACTACTTCAGTTTTAAATGACAGAAAAAGGAAAATGAACATTGCTTAAACAAAAAAGTAGTTTTATCCTTTAAATTATTTTTGATTCACAAAAAACAGATTATATAAATGCAGCTATGATATGTAAGCAAAACGCCATAAGGTATAATGGAGGTGCAGCGTGCATGGCTTTCAAAGAAAAAGGTTATAGATTGACCATCTGAAATGCATTCCCAGACCTGCAAATGTGAAGAGAAAATGTGTAGCTTGAAATTAAGATTAAAAGATGTGTAACTGCTTTCTAATGATTGTAAATGACAACCACATCTCTGGTCTTCTTGTTTTTGTATCAGAGGTAGGAGGAAGGAGAAAGATTTTGACAGGAGTCTACAGTAGAGGCACGAAACAAAACAGGAAGTCATTTTGTTGGACAGCAGAATGCAGATGGCTTTTTATCAGAGTTGGGAGATAAGAGGAAGGACTGCACTCTACCTTGGGAAAGCAACTTCCCGAAAGATAATATTTTTTTCACATATGTAAGCAAGCTGATTACTTTGTATTATGAAATATTAAGGGCTAGCTGCTGAGATCAATGTTCAAAGTAAATGCACAAAAGAAAGGGAAAATGATGCACAACACATTCCAGGTACTAGGAGTGATTAAAAGTTCAAAGTTTGGACATTAACAACATATCTTTCATTTTGATCCTGACAAAGATTGTGTGAAGAAAAATTAATAGTGTAAAGAAATACAGCAATGGTAATTTTAATACAAAAAATAATCTCTTACATAAAATAAAAAAACCTCTGGCATCCATCTGTGACCAGGGTTAGGACAGGAAAATGTCTGGCATCCATTCATTGCCCGGCGTAACACAACAGGATTTACATGTGTCAAGGTTGCAGATGTAAATAGATACTTTGAATGAACTCCTTCAGGAATTAATGAAACTTAAAACAAATTCTTATTAAAATGAGAAGTGATTAGAACATAAGTAAGATTTTTAAAAATCAATGACAGAAAGAGACAAAGAAAGATGAGCTGGTTGTTGGTTGAACAAAGGCAACAAGAATCACAAAGAAACAGCAATATTTCATATGAACTAAGGTAGAAGAAGAAAGAAAGAAAGAAAGAAAGAAAGAAAGAAAGAAAGAAAGAGGGAAGTAAGGGATGGCATGTCCTGTGAACAGATGTTCATAAATGTACAACGTCATTAAAACAGACAGATTGCTGTTTGCATTGCTACCAGTTATCACTTTGCTTACAGTGTTCCCACCAATTAATCTATTTTTATCAGCAATATTTGGGAATATTAAATAGCCTGCATTTTGAATGACCGCAGTGTTGTAAAAAGGGAAAAGTATTTCTATAGCCCATTTAACCAGACAACTTTATCTGATAGTTAATTACCGGACTCCATGTATATTTAAAAAATGGCCACTTCGAATAACTTGATTACAATATCTTCTGTGTCAAATGTTTTTGCCTTTAATTGAAACAATATGTAGTAGTTAGCAATCCTAATATCAGGATAAGATATTGGTTCACTTTTCTTGTTATTCTTCATTTGTTATCCTATTCTAGCATTATGCTTGTTTTACTAAACAGGCTTTTCGCTTGTTCAAATATAATACCTTATAATAGGCAACTACAGTTCATTTATTGCTGATGTTTAGATTAATAGATATGCCTCCTGCATCAAAAGAGAACATTTTTTTAATAAAAGAGCTAGTGTCATTGCATTCTATTTTATAAGAGTAGACCATAAATTGTGATAAAAAATAAGCCTTAATTAAAAGAGGTAAAAAAAAACCTTGGATATTTGATCTATATTCAAGGCTGTTATAGTTTAATAAAATTTGGTATAGACAGTTATGCAAAAACCTGCAACAGACATCTTAAAACACGAGTAAATACACAACAAATCAGACAGTTTTATTGCCAGTTCCAAAAGGATTTCTGAAAATGAAAAATTACAGCAGAAAATGACAATTAAATTAACTCAATAAACCACATATCACTTTTAATTTATATTTGAAGACAATTGACTTGGGCTTTTCAAACTTAGCTGTAAAGTTTTTGTAAAGAACAAAACAGTGATATGGGCACCCCCAGAGAGCGACTCACTTCTGTGCTATCTGACAGCAAGATGGATGTCTCATTAAATGGATTTGTTGCATTCTGTGTCAATCTTCCTTTGTGTTGCTTGCACTTAGCAGCAAACTAGTCTTCATTGTATATTATTACAGTGATATGGCATGTGAACTTACATTACTGTACCATGGGAGTACACTGACTGAAATAAGGCACAAAGTAGCATAAAAAGACAGACATGTTGTCTTTGTTGGAAGAATGCAGATATAAGAGTATAAGAATGTTTTTTTAATGTCAGTGCAGCGGCACAGAGCTGCTAGATAGAAGGCATTCACTGCATTTCTTATTCAAACCACATTCACTCCAGTTGTCCACTGTTTGAATGCAGCTGTGAAAATGGATGGTGATCATTCTCCCAGTTGGCAGCAGCCTGAATATGGTTACTTTTTTCTTGAAGTAGTTCATACATATTCCTGTCACTATTTCTGCAGGTATTTATTTCCTAGATGTGGAATTTTAAAACATGTGTAAGGTTTATAAAGGGATTCAAATGAACATTTTTCATTTAACTTTCCCTCTTCAATGTATTTAAGATATATTTTTGATGTTTTTAAAGTAATTGTACCTACATAATAACTTCTACACCGATAATATGTCATTGTATTCTCATGGGTATCTGAAAACTAACATTTAAAACTTCTATTATTCATGAAGAACACACAATGTCTTATTGATGTAATGTAATTTATTTAAGAAAGAGGATGTGGCCTCATCCACCCCACACTAAAGGAAAACGGAGGTATTTAGCTCTTCAATAATATCACAAGTCATCAGAGCAGACTTTTGGCCATGATATTCCATGGAATGTCCCTAATGTCCCAGAAAACTCAGAACATTTCAAGAAACTCATTTTATATCAAGAAGAACAACTAAAAGTGGTATTATTATATCTATCATAGTTAGTTATTATTAATAACAACAAACTGTGATAGGTATCTAATTGTAGGTAATTTTAATTTTCATGTGGATAACGTTTGTGACCTTAAAGCAACATAATTTCTGAATTTACTGCAGTCTTACGATCTGATTCAGCAAATCAGCCAGCAGGCAGGCTCCTTCGCTTGCTGTCTTTAAATCCTATTTAAAAACACATTTTTACTCTATGGCTTTTAACCCAATATGATATGTTGGTTATCTGTATACTTTTTATTAAGAATCTTTTCAGTTCTTATGTGTTTATATGTTTCTGTTTCATTTACCCTTTGGTTTTGTGTGTCTGATATGTTGGATTTTCTTTTTTTTTTATTGTACAGCACTTTGGTCAGCCTTGATGTTGTTTTTAAAGTGCTTTATAAATAAATAAATAAAATTATTATACCATGGAAGACACAAACAGTATCTGATATAAAGAGAACATGCCGGAGGGCTGAGCGTAAATGGAGGAAAACTAAACTGTTAGTCTACTGTGAAATATTGAAGGCACAAATAATTGAATATAACAATGCAGTCCACCTTGAGAGGCAAGCCTATTTTTCTAAAATTATACATGGTAATGCTAATAATCCAAGAGTTTTATTTTCAACTATTGATCATCTTTGAAACCCAGCTCAACCTATGGAATGCCTCTTTAAAACTACTAGTAAAATTTGTGAAGTATTTGCCTTATTTTTTTAAACACAAAATCAATGATTTTAGAAATACTGTAACATAGTACAACCCCCCCAAAGTTAATCTGATTGAAACCCAGCATACCCTTTCAAGTGAGTTAAATTCTTTTAACGGAATGAATCTTCCCGTACTATGTAATATAATTTCTCAGTTGAAACCCTTCACCTGTGTCCTTGATTCAGTACCAACAGGTTTTTTAAAGAAGTTTCCAATGTCCTAATTGACATACCTGACATGATGAACTCATGATTAGATATGGGAATCTTCCCTGACTGTCTAAAGACTGCAGTTGTTAAGCCCTTGCTCAAGAAAATAATCTTGACTCCTTTGTCTTTGACAATTTTAGGCCAATCTCTAACCTGCCTTTCTTAAGTAAAATTCTAGAAAATGCAGCTATTAAGCAGCTCAAAGATTACTTGAAAAAACATTCTATTCTCTGTGAGTTTCAGCCAGGTTTTAGAACAAATCATAGTACAGAAACTGCCATGGTTAAAATAGTGAATGATTTGTAAATTAATGCAGACAGAGGCTGTATATCTGTTCTTGTTCTCTTAGACTTGAGTGCAGCATTTGACACCATAGATCACAGCATTCTTATAAATAGCCTTAGGCAATGGGTGGGCTTATCTGGCAGTGTGTTAAATTGGTTTCAATCAATCTTACTTAACAGGCAGAAAATTCTCTGTTAGTTATTATGATTATACTTCGGAGATACATGATATTGTATATTGTGTTCCACAAGGATCTATACTGGGACTGCTTTTTTCTATCTATATACTTCCATTAGGTCAGATCATCTCAAAGCACAAGGTGAGCTTCTACATCTATACAGATGACACACAGCTTTATTTATCATTAGTGCCTGATGACCCTGATGCTCTTGGCTCTCTGATCCAATGGCTTACCAATATTTCTTATTGGAGGAGTAGTATCTTTCTCAAACTAAACAAGGATAAAACAGAAATCTTAATGATTGGCAAACATGGATATAGCGAGGATATTGGACATAAACTTGATCCCTTTAAAAATTCAGAAGTAAAGAATTTAGGGGTAATCATCAACTCTGAACTAAACTTTAAATCACACATTAACCAGATTACTAGGACTGCTTTCTTTCACTTAACCCTTAAACTGACACATACTTGGGGGTTAATGTACCCCTGGACGCCAAATACTTTTTTACTGCACTTTTTAAGGAAACGTCACAATTCACCAAGAAAAAGTTAAATTTTAATGGAACACATTTTTTTCACGCAAAGAGCATCACAATTACTGCAACACTGATCATTTTACACACTGCCAATGAACTGTAAAAACTATTAAAAAAAAACTACGGTAACAATCTATTATTATATGTGCACAAGGTGCACCTGACACCATTTATGAAATTCAGTAAATCACCTAGCTAACTGTGCTTGAACTGGCTGCACGCAAGCACACAGAGGCCAACGCTGATGCTTGCAGGCTAGTCTAGTGCAGCAGCTGAATCACAGAGACAGTGAGGCTGCAGTGTTGCAGGGGGTGGCAGAGGTCATGAGCTGGCTGCTCAATGAATGTACAGCATTGACTGATCAGCTCAGGCGTGCTGGCAAATTGCAGTTGTAACCGACTATAGCCAGTTGTGGTGTTCAATGAATGTACGTCGCTGAATATACTTGGCTCCTGTGTGCTGGCAAATTGCACTGGGAAGCCAGTATATCTGGTTGCAGCATTCAATGAATGTACGTCGCCAAATATAGTTGGCTCCAGCGTGCTGGCAAATTGCATTGGGAACTGACTATAGATGGTTCCAGCAGTTTAAGGGTTAAGGAACACAGCAAAAGTTAGACCTCTAATAACTCCTAACACATAAGAAAGACATTAATCAGCTGCAATTATTGCTCAATTCAGCAGCCAGAATCTTAACTAGAAAAAGAAAATTTGAGCACATCTCACCCGTTTTAGCATCATTACATTGGTTACCTGTGTCATTCAGAACTTTAAAATACTACTAATGGTTTATAAAGCCTAAAATAATCTTGCTCCGTCCTATATTTTGGAATGCCTGTCTCCCTACACTCCAAGTCGTAACCTTAGATCCTAGAACCTTAGATCCTAGAACAGTTGTATTATTCTTAAAATTTAAAACTTAAAAGAGTGTGGTGAGGTGGCCTTTTGCTGTTATGCACTTAAAATTTGGCATACTTTACCTATAGAAATTCACTAATTCTGTGGAACATTTCAAAAATCTGCTAAAAAGACATTATTTTAATATGACTTTTTCGTAGTTACATTTTAGTTTTACTCCCAATAGAATATATGGGCATAGAATTACTGTATATCCTTCAGGAATCTGCAATTTTTACTAATATCTACTACTCTCTGTTTTTTTCTCTTGTTCTTCTGTGGCGGCGATCTGTGCCACCATCACCACCTGATCTAGGCACCATGCAGCCCCCTGAGACGATGGAATGAAGATGTCCATGAGACCAACACCATCAAATCCCATCATTTGAATCCTGATATCTGCAAGGTTTGATTTAGGAAAAATCATGTTAATTAGAATGTCCAGTGGGAGCTGGGTGGATTATTGGCCTCGGACCTGCAGATTTTATTTTTCTCTCCAGCCTAACTGGAGTTTTTTTTTTTTTTCTGTCCTGCTGCCTATCTGACCTTACCTTACCTTGTTGTGTTTAATATTATTGCTTACTTTTAATTGTTTTCTATTCTTTTAACTTTCTTTATGTCATCTTGTAAAGCACTTTGGGCTACATGTATGTATGAAAATGTGCTATATAAATAAATAATAAATAAATAAATCAGAAAAAGAAAGAAACATTAATTAAGACTAGACATGCCTTTGTAGAGATGATGCAGGTAGCTTTTACACTATTCTCCTAAACTGCTGGATGAAAAATAACGAAGTCATATTGTAGCTTAAAAAATTTTAAGTGAGAAATAAAAAGAGCAGGTCTGGGAATCAGGGACAGATCCCAAGTCCACAGGCCTCAGGGCTGTCAAGATATTGAGCCCCCCTTGCAACACATGCCACTAGGCAGAACCAACTTACAGACATGTTGAATAAAAGCAAGTTTATTTGTATTTATAGGACATCAAACACAATCTAATCATTTCAGTATAATCTCTGAGCAGACAGCACATACTACATAATTTACAAAGTAGTTTGCCTTTGGATTAGCATGCTTTTCATAAAGATCTGGCAAATGGGGAAAAATGTAACAGCCTATACATGCTTTGTAGTCAATAATAAGGCTTGAGTCTTTGATATGTGCAGTAAGCTGCTGGAAATGTTTTATCAGTCCATAGCAGCCAGTGTGTTGTTTTATGCTATAGTCTCTTGGGGTAGCAACTTGAGCTCACAACATGCACAATGCCTGAACAAACTTATCAGGAAAGATGTTCCATCACAGGGAGAATCATGGACACACTGGACGCTGTTGTGGAAAGAGAATGGTGACAAAATTGGATGCCATCATGAAAAATCCCCTTCAGTAGGTGCTGTCTTGGAGCTCTTTTAGCCTCAGGTTCATTCCACCTTGGCATGCTAAGAAGCGCCTCTGGGCATCTTTTCTGCCCACTGCTATCAGGTACTTCAATGCCTCCTCCCTATGTACTGTTTAAGTTCCTTTTGAAATTTCTGCACAATATTAACTTATTTATTTTATTGATTTATTGATTGGCTATGAGTCTGTATCCTTGTTTTTTATGTTTCTACTGCTGCATGCATTGAAATTTGCCCTTGCGATTAATAAAGTTTATCTAATCTAATCTAATTTAATTAAATAGAACTCAATTGCATTAAAGTTCCACAACAATATGCCCTGCAATAACACAAATTGAAAAATAACATGATCGTCATTTGGCTGCCTTCCTTTCCCACAAGTGTTCACCAAAATCAGAGTCACTGGTTTGTTAAAACTGAAGTTGTTCTGTATAAAGTCAAACAAATGGTGCAGCTCTGGATTTTGTACACTGTCACAAGCTGTACTCTAAAAATCAGGCACTGCAGGCAGTGAGGTATATCTGGCTACAAACAATAACATTATAGCCATCAACATTATCTGTATTTAATATCATAACTCAAGCCAACTAATATATAACAGCAAGCCAAGACATACATATACAGTACAAAAAACACAAATAGAGAAAAAATACAGAATAATAATTAATAAATGTGTTGCCTTACCTTTCAAAACATTCTGTCTTGCTTTTCTTCTCATAAATTCATTAACAATATCATCAAGTCCAGGTTATTATCCGGTTTACTCTCTATGTACATTATATTTTCAAAAGGGCCCCTCCTGACCTTTGGCACCTGAGCTTGCGCCTAAGAGGCCCATTCGGGGATCCACATATATTTGAAGTCATTGTCAGGTACACCCTTGTGTGATTCTGTGAGGCCAGTAGGACAACTATAAATTGGCAGCCAACCTTCCATTCATCTTCTGAAGGATAAAGACTGTATTTTTTAGAACTAGATTTTTGTTTTTCCTTCCAAATAAATAATAGGCCAAAATTTCAGAGGCTGTGGGAGAGGAACCATATGCCAAGAAGTTAATGCCAGGGACAGTATTAGCATTTACTCAGGCAGGGATGCATAGGATGCATGGAGGCTACCTGAGCAAGGATTTTGTTAAATTCCTAAACATTTTAGATTTCAGTTGTTATGTGGTACATATTCTTCCTCAGATATTTAATTTCAGTGACATCATGAAACACTGCTGGGTCTAGTGGGTACATAAAAACTAATAGATAAGACATTTATTTAGAGAAGTTAATCTTGAATCTAGGAATCTTTTCAAATAACTCATACAGGACTATAGCTCATTAGCCACCTGGTGGAGTATTGCTAAAATATTAGTGGGATGTCACTCGTGCAGAATATAATACCTTGTGGTGAGTATATCATATACCATAGTATACATGTAACTGTGGCAGATAAGAGCATGCGAAGAGGTGTGATCTTCTGAACATCACAAACAGTCTGGATATGCCTGAATTTTTCAAAGCCATGACTGGGTGACATATAGAGACTTAGTCTTATTAATATTAACTTGGCTCATATAAAGAAAAGTTCAAAAGAATAATCCACCTGATCCTATCCACCTCTTCATTTCCTAGTCACTTGATTTTTAACAAAATTACAACATTTCCAAAGTGTAACTGTCTACTACTCTAATTGATATTTGTAGTTTGACATGTGAAAAATGTTACCTTCAGTAGATTCCATCCATTCTATTATTCTATTGTTGAAAAACTAATTTTAAAGTTAAGAGAGACATGAATCCTAATAAATCTTATAATAATTAAAAAACACTTTTTTGAAATGTAAAGGCACAGACTATACAAAATATTTCAGAAGAGGTGTTACAAGCATCTTGTAGTTTAAGAGTAACTCATAACAACATGCAGATTATCAGGAACCTCCTAAAAAAGTGCAACATCCATTCCATATTATTACTATCACAAGTATGCACTATAAATAGGTGGCTGTGGTCCTGGAAAGTAATGATAAGACTTTTGTAATAGCAGCTTAAGGGTCTTGACAAAATCACTCACAAAACACTGGTACTATGATGCCAACTACAACAGGTCTTAACATAATGGTGGCTCTCTCACTAGTGCTCTCAAACAAAAATAAGTAAGAGTAAGTCTGGAATGTATTTTAAAATAAAATGAAGGGCCAGTTTGTATGTAACTGGCAAAATTGCCCTAACCCTATTCCAAATTGAGTAAATAATAATAATATAAAAATAAAATGTGTTAGCTTAACGAACAAAACCATCAGATGATATTCTGGGGCTGGCAGCGTTTGAACTATTTAGCAGTGGTTTCTGTCTTCATCAGATTCTCCCATGTCAAAAGCCACACTGCACGAAGTCAAGTGATATACATTGTTCACACTAGGTACTGGGGAGGAAACAGAAGATAAAACCAATATATTTGCAGAAAGCATACCTCCTATGCAGGGAAGCTTGTGATGGTTTCTCTCTCTCAGATACATTAATATAATCCTGATAATCACTGGGTGAAATTCAAAACTATAACAATGAAATGCTAAGATATTTTTCAGATCATTTTCTTTGTAATATGAGCTTGAAGCAATTACAGTGGAACCTCGGTTCACGAACGTCTCAGTACATGTACAACTTGGTTCACGACCAAAAAGATCGCCAAACTTTTGCCTCGGTTCACGAACACACACTCGGTATACGAACAAGCCAGTTTCCCTTTCGGTTTGTGCGTGCCAGTGATTTCCGCACGTGTTGCATTGTTCTCGGTCAGACGTGCCTGCCTGCTTGCCTGCGCGTGCGTGCCTGCCTGCCTGCACGAGAGAGAGAGAGAGCGAGCGCGTGCATGCTGCTGAGAGAGAGAGAGCGAGCGCATGCGTGCTGCTGAGAGAGAGAGATAGAGCGAGCGATCACGTGCTGCTGAGAGAGAGGGGGAGGGTGCGTGCTGCTGAGAGAGAGGGGGAGGGTGCGTGCTGCTGATAGAGAGAGAGAGCGAGCCTGCTCCTGCAGCTGTGCAGGCAGCCTGGGTGTTTTGTGTCAGTGTTATTCAATGTTTTTACATTAGTTTACTATTACACTGTGCATTCTATGGTGTAATTAACTGTATTTGTGCTTAATCTTTAAAAAAATATATATTTACATACAGTTTGTACGGTCTGGAACGGATTAATTGTATTTACTTACAATCCTATGAGGGAAATTGCTTCGGTTCACGACCAACTCGGTTTACGACCAGAGTTTTGGAACGAATTATGGTCGTGAACCGAGGTTCCACTGTATATTTTTCTTAACTCAATCAGTTTGCAGGTTTTAATGTTTTAGCAATGGAATGCCTAAAAGTAATAGTGGAATAGCCAAGTTAATAACAACAAAAGGTATGATTTCCTTCATGAAGGACACCATTGCTTATTCTAATTGAATGGCTAACGTATTCAAATCTTCCTGGACCAAACACCTGACCATCAACCAATAAAGCTTTAGGTTTAAGATTCAATGACATTATAGGTACAGTATGTACAGTTTAATTCTTTAATCAGTGTGGTACTACTGCTGCTTCAGAATCAACTAATGAATTAATGTTCTTCCATGGTACATGCAAAAAAAAAATGTAAACAGGGCTTGGCTACATAAGCACACTTTTACAAAAATTACTGAAAGTGAGTGACATTTTCACCAATTTTATCACACTGCTTGCAATATCTCATTTATTAAATATTTTTGATTTTCCTTTGTCAAAAAAATATTCTCTTTAAGTTTCTTTATTTATGTGGACTGACACCAAAATAAATTGTACTATTATTATTATTATTATTATATACAATATTTCATCACACATACTGAAATACATGTCTGAAACAATATCAGAAAGTTGTTTTCTTTGAACTTGTAGTTCAGAATCAATTTTAACTTGATCCCGCATTTTCTAGGTCTCATATTTTATTATAATTGTTGGTGTGTCCAGACTACTTTCTACAGCACTAAGAGGAGAAAATCCTCAGGTCTAAGTGCAGTTGCAGTGGAGCAATGGAACAAGGTCAAAACCACATTTAACACTAGAATTACCAGAGCCTACGAAAAAACTTGTAAATCCGTCCCACCATAAATCGCTTCTTAAAACCGTTCTCACCTCTCCACCAGTGTCTTTTGTAATCTAAATGTGCTGATAAAGAAAAGCTGCAAGTAGCCGACTATTCCATCCCCCCACCGACTTAGAACGTGCACAAACTTCTCCCAGCTCATGCCTTGATTGATTATCTGGGAGTGAAGTGGAGTTTTAGAGTGGAAGTAATAGATCGTTATTTGGAATACACGCATTTCAAGTGTGTTCCATTTCTACAGTAATCCGTGTAAACACATTTTTAAAATAGAAACTTTTTCATATTGTAGTAGTAAATGACAAAATGTAGGTATAAACTATATAATGTATGAAGCCTGAAGTCCAAATATCAAAGAAACACTTTCACAAAAGATACAAATATAACAGAACAAATGCGCTTTTATTCCAAAGTGTAACTGCAGAAAAAAAAGCCGCACCAGCAGGCCATACTGACACAAATTAACTACAGCTTGCGTGGTGGCGTAAATATATCAGCTGCTGACTGGTAATCAGAAGATCACAAGTTCGATCCCTCACGACTCCGTTTTGAGAAGTAAACTGCTCTTATTCTTACTATTTTAGAATAAAAACATACATTTGATTTCAGTCTGTAACTGCCGGCGTAATTTATGATACTTGTAAAGGTTAGCTTTGTTTTTTGTTTTTTTCACTTTTCATTCTCTCAGTCACGTTCAGGATCCTACATATGCCCCCCCACCTCCCCAATTTTTCACATAAAGGCGCTGTATAGCTCAAATGTTATTTATTTTGATCACATAAAGACGCGCTATAGCTCGAACGTTATTTATTTGGAGACGCGCTATAGCTCGAATGTTATTTAGTTGGCACGGACATGCTCAAAAAATACACGTGTAATGCCACAAAAACTGCATGCAGACAATTCATTTCACTAGCATTGGTAAGAGAATGTATCGTGATACACTGCACAGCTATAGCGCGTCTTTATGTGAAAACAGCAGTGTCAGATGGAGAGGGGGGTGCATAGTGAAGGATCCTAAATGCGACTGAGAGAATGAAAAGTGAAAAAAAATAAAAACCCAAAGCTAACCTTTACAAGTATCATAAATCTAATCGAGGCATGAGCTGGGAGAAGTTTGTGCATGTTCTAAGTGGGTGGGGGGATGGAATAGCCGGCTGCTTGCAGTTTGTTTTTATCGGCACATTTAGATTACAAAAGACGCTGGCGGAGAGGTGAGAACGGTTTTAAGAAGCGATTTATGGTGGGACAGATCTACGAGTTTTTTCGTAGGCTCTGGTAATTCTAGTGTTAACTAATCCACTACTAATTTTATGTTTGTTTTATGCTCCTCCTCGTTTTGCTAAGCTGGCAAACTGTGAACTCTGTTTTCTTCCCACATACCCAACTGGTGATTGCAGATTGGACCTGTGTGATTACGGGAATGTAAATTAAGTGGGCTCTGGACTGGTGCCCTGTGTCAGGGCTCTGTTTCTACTTTGTGCCTATTGCTGACAGAACAGGCTGTGTCTTCCCACAGACTTGAAATTAATCAAGCAGATTTGTGAATGTTGTGTCTTATTATGTTATGGAAGATTAAGATTAGGAATTTGTATGCATGAGGTGTAATATATTCAACAGGATGAACTCTATATGGACACAAGTACATAAAAAAATAGGATTGCCACATGACTGATGGGCACAAATAACACATGGTAAAATAATGAATGGCATAGTTTGAGAGACCTGGGGAAACTATCCAAAATTTTAAAGAAAAAATTTATATATTGTAAAAGAAGTAGTCTCAACACATAAAAAAAGGTTTGGGGCAGCCACCCGTATATTGTCCCTGGCTGCAAAAGGGTACTGAAAACAGGAATGATATGTTTGGTTTGAGTTCCAAGACTGAACTGTTGAGGTTTTGGAAAATGGCGGTTTTATAAGCCATAAACCAGAAGTGATGTCATCTGGCCAGAACTGGAAGTGACGTCAGTCTGGGTGCCGGAACAGTGGCGTAGTCGGCAGGATCATGGCCTCCTTTTGCCACTGGGCAACGGAACCGAAAGTGATTTTAAATCAAGCAGGTTTTCCCGTATTTGGCCTGTAGAGATAACAGAGGTAGGTTTAGTGCACCCCACCACCCCCTGGCCTGGCGGTAATTACCTCCACTTGGTCCGCTCAGCTACTTCTTAGTTGCACGTGTGTGACAATATATATAAATTCAAAATCTGAATTGCAAAGATACCTTAACAATATTATTTTCCAGTTTAAAATGGTTTATATTTCCCTGTTTAGATTATATGATATGTATTTTTTATTTTGTGCTTAACCTTTCTTTTCCCTTTTGTTTATAGAAATAGTCAACAGAACATAACAACACTCTGTGTTTACAATGAGTGATAGCATTCAGTGAATGTAAAAAAAAAAAAAAAAGTAGTTGTTTACTTCAAGAGTTATGTTATTTCTAATCATCCAAAAGTGTGCCTGTCAGTTTGGGCCAATGATTTATGTCAGCTCTATAAAACAGTTGTAGTTGTAATAAATAAATAGGTGAGTTGTTGAGGACATTCGCTTTACATGAATGTGGCTTCAAAGATTTTAAACATTGAAATAAATCAGACATTTATAAAATCTATTGGAGACAGAGTGGAATGTATTTGCATTGCTGACTCCTGGGAGTTTGAATTTATAAAGACCAAGGAAGAAAACTGCTTTTGAAACAACCCGCACAGAATGAGAATAGTCTTAAATATTACATGCTAGAAGAAGATTACATTTTAATTTTATTTTAAGCCTAAATAAACCATGCTGAATAAATATAATGAGGGTATAATTTAAAAGACACAGTTTAAAGGGGAGCACTTTTAATGTTCATTTTACCATAAAGTAATGGAGTCACTTATAATAAATGAAAAACTAGTAACAGCCAGCTTCCAAATACAAACACACAAAAATGTGGAATTAGTTCCTCAGTACCTCAGCTAATTTGCTATAATCAGAAAGTAATATAACATGATTGGTGGCTTATATTGTGAATGAAAAAAAAATTGTAATAAAACATTTTTCCAACATTTCTAACCGTACACTTAGAATCTGCTGGATTTTTAATTTAAGCCATATGAAAATGAAAAGATGTTAAATTAGTGGCAGGAATTTTGTTACCATCAAAAATTCCTTTTCTGCAGCTAATTGGATAAAATTAATGTCAGAGATAACAATCCCAGCCATTTGGAACAATACAAGGCAACATAGTCTGAATAGAATAAAGTTGTATTCATACTGTAATGAAATGAGTAATTGGTTAATGGAACTGCAATGGCAGCACAAATATAGATGCATAATGTGAGAAAAGAAAAATATTTTACAGAAATAAGCAGTGCTTTAAAACAAAATTCAATTGACCAAAAACAAGCAGCCATCTTCTCTGTATCTCACACTTCGCTCACCAATTTGTTGGTTGTACATTTCACTGTTTATCTAATAGTGTTGATCAACCTTTCAAGGTTAGATGGAATTCAAGATTATACCATACACTCATGACCACTGGTAAAATTATCCTTATTTGAAACCTTTGGGCATACTGTAAAGTTACAAAGCACAAGCAAATATCTGAAGGTATCATGAGCATTTCTAAAAAACAGAGTCCAATTTAATGAATAATACTAGTTAAGTTATATGGAGTATCAAGGGCTCCTTTCACACAGACTTCCTGAGTTTGAAAGTTACTGAATCCATCTCAGCCACACACTAAGTAAATCTTTCTAGTTATATTTTTGGATGAAAGAGCACAAGACTGTACATAGGAATGAAAAATCAAAACAGATCTCCTTAATATCTCTTTGGTTTCTCCTAGACAACAATGAGATCAGAAAGAAATAAAATGGAAACATGTTATTGATTCTCCTGCTTCTCAGATTTTTCTCCAGAGAAAAAATACCCTGGTAGTCTCACAAGTGTCTCCTATCGAGTTTCAGCAGAGATCTCAGTTGCACAATGGGCTCAGATCTTCCAAATAGCGTCTTGACGTTTTTTTGTTTTTTTTTGCAATTTGAAAGGGCCATGTGCCCAGTAATATAGGGTGAAATGTATGAACAGTTGTTTGTGATAATAAAACACTATTATGACTACAAAACCGTAGTCCTTGCTTCTGAATAATACGATTAGTTGCTCAAATTGATATTGCTGTGCTACAATTAGATCACAGTCATTCTGGAAAAAAGGCAAGCAGTGTGCAGTAGTGGTTAAGACTTAATTTGAATTTCAAACCCAAGGGTTTAGGGTCAAATCGTGACACTGACATTGTGTGACCATAAGCAAGTCATTTCATCTGCTTGAGCTCCAATTGGAAAACAAAAGAAACATAACCAATTATATCTCAAATGTTCTACACCAGCTTGGATACCCTAGTGAAAAAAATAGCATACTAAAATATATTACTGTTCTACAATTTTTAAAAGTATAACAAAGGTATATTTTCTTTCGATGCATTTTTTTCAAACACACTTCAATAGTAATTTTGTACACTTAAAAAAGTATGTTTTAAATGGAAATGCATTTTAGTGTACTTAAGCATACTTGAACTTAAGTATACTTGTTTGAATGTACAGTTGTACAGGTGTATTTTTTGTATATGTTCAAAAATATATTATAAATAAAAATGTCCTTTAGTGTACTTAAGCATATTTGAACTTAAATATACTTGGTCAGAAGTACATTTTGGTGTATTTTTGTATACTTTATAATAGTTTATAATAGACACAGGAAACATCAAATGTTTGGGGCAGCAACCATTATATTATACACCTGGCTGCAAAATGGGTAATTTTGATGAGTTGTGAATGGTACAATGTCCAAAACAGAACTGATCTGATAGTGAGAACATGGTGGCTTTAAAGGCCAGTACAGGAAGTGACATTGTTGGCACTGGAAGTGACATCTTTAATGGCCTTGGTACCGGCAGTGATGTCATCAATGGCACTAGAACCTAGCAGAATTTTCCGTGAATGGTCTGCAGAGGAGTGAGAGAGAAAGTTAGTGCAGCTCGCCACCCCATGGTCTGGTGTGGCACTACTATTATTCAGGCCCTCTAGCTGTCTCCCAATCACACATGTGTCTATATATATAAAAGGCAAAGCCCTCACTGACTCATCACTAATTCTTCCACTTTCCATAAAGGTGGGAAGCTGAAATTTCCCGTGCTCATTCCTTGCAGTGTACTTACAAAAGTTAGGTATATTTCATGTCCTATTGCAACACCCAAGGGGGGAGGAATGGGTGTACCCCCTAAACTGTATATATAGATAGGGGAAATCCCTCCTCACTATTTTTGCGACTTCCAATATACGTAGGAAGCCCAAATTTCCCATGCTCCTCCTTTACACTGTATTTACAAATGTTAAGTATGTTTCATTTCGCTCCATGCCCCGTAATGAACTCTCGAAAATAACATCTTTTTGGCAGTTCTCACCATTAGGCCATAAGGAACTTTCGGAACTGACCTCTCCTTTTGGTGGTTTCATTCCTTATTTCCGTTAGCAGATGATTTATTTCAAAGCAGAGAGACACACAAGGTCCGGCCCCAGACCCCCTTCCTTTTTCCGCACGGCCACAGTCCACACACCTACCACGTGGTTGGCTCCCTACCTATATACATTAACGACATCCTGCGCTCATGTGCCTCCTCACTCGCTTCCTTACTTTCCTCAGCTGTTTTTCGTGTTCACTGCTCCCTTCTTCTTTATTCCACTACACTGCTACAGTGCTGGGAGCCTGCGGTTGCTTTGGGACACTCTTGGGTAGAATACCAAAAGAGTTTACAAACTCACTCACACCAGCCATGATTTGTTTCAAAGGTAAAGTGCAGGTTAATTTGTTTTATGTATTTTTACTTTATATTTTGTATTAATCTTTTTTTTTATTATTAATTTTATTGCAATCCATACAAAGCAATCAAGTTTTTACAAAAAGAAAAATTGAGTTAAGAACAGATCGATCCCCACCCTTGAGAGAGAGAGCAAGCCAAATGGCGTAAAAAATTTTATGGCTTTTAAACATACCTAAATTAATAAATTCTCTGTGTTTCATGAACTTATTTTAAAATATTACTGATTAGATCCTGCCATGTTTTGAAAAAAGTCTGTATGGATCCTCTGAGTATTTGATTTTTTCCAATTTCAAATAGTATAACACATCGGTTTCCCACTGACTTAAAAGAGGAGAGTTTGGGTTCTTCCAGTTTATCAGAATAAGTCTGCGTGCCAAAAGTGTAGTGAATGCAATCACAATTTGTTTGTCTTTCTCCACTTTAAGCCCCTCTGGAAGAACCCCAAACACAGCTGTTAATGGGTTAGGAGGGATTGTGAGTTTAAGGCTGTCTGAGAGGTAATTAAACATTTTTGTCCAGAATAATGTTAATTTGGTGCTGGCCCAGAACATGTGACCCAGTGAGGCTGGGACTTGGTTGCAGCGTTCGCAGGTATGATCATACCCTGGAAACATTTTGGAGAGTTTTAGTCGAGACAGATGTGCTCGATAAATAATTTTAAGTTGTATAATTGTATGCTTTGCGAATATGAAGCTCGAGTGAATTCTCTGCATTGCTACTTTCCACTCCTTTTCTGACATATTAATTGAGAGATCTTTTTCCCAGTTTCCTCTTGGATCTTTGAAAGAGAGGGATTGTAAAATGATTTTCTATATTGTAGAGATGGAGTCTAAGTCCTTGAGATTGAGCAATATTTTTTCCAGCATGGATTGTATTAATCATTTTTATATGAATAGTTTTGGGTTGTGGAACGAATCATCTGAGTTTCCATTATTTCTTATAGGGAAATTTGCTTTGATATACAAGTGCTTTGGATTACAAGCACGTTTCCGGAAAGAATTATGCTCGCTATCCAAGGTTCCACTGTATTTGAAACTAAATATTCTTTTCACAAGTACAGTTTGGTGTATTTTTTTGTATACTTAAAAATAATGTACTATAAATGTAAATTTACTTTTGTGTATTATAGCATACTGGTTCACAAGTAAAGTGTGTTGTATATTTTGAATAAGATATATTTTAAACAATTTAATTTAAATATGATAAGGTACATTTAGTAAAAATTATACTGTTGCTGCGTTTACCCAAAGTTACCAAAGTTCTGCAGCTTTAGTTTGCTTAATGGGATTCTGGTAATAGCTTGACGTGTTGAAATGATTCCACAGACAAAATATCTTTGTTTTTAAAAGCTTTAGTAAAAATTCAAGGTAAAAACAGTTCACACAAAAATAGAGGAAAATTTGATATAGCAAAGAAAGGAAAAGTTCAGTTTAAAGCTTATACATCTTATTCATTTCTGTAAGTTTGCTCATACATTTGAACCATTTCTAAATGGTCAGAAAACTGTATGCCTATCCCATTTATAAGCTGTAAATGGGTCTTTCAGTCCATGCTAGCACTGGGACCTATTCCAAACACACACACTGACTTAATCAACACACTGTATTACAGATATAACTAACAAAGTTCTATCTCATATTAACTTACTGGGGGAAAAAGGCTATACCATAATCTATAGCTATTAAAGAAAATTGTATTATGTTCTACTTAAGCAAATACTAATATAAGTTTAACTTAAAGCTTTAACTTTCTAAGATCGTCTCTTACATATACCATTTATTAAGAATTATACCAGATTTACTTTTGACAATAGTTTTTAAGATCACTATAATAAAAATATTCAGTTGCCTGAATCTTATGGATGCATTTATTAATTCTTTGGGGAGAACGCTTCTAGAACTCTGGCATTTTTACCGAAAAGCAAAATGTTTTACTGACTCTCTGAAAGGAGCTGTTTTACACTCACTCTACACCCATGCAGTTTTCATGCTGGAGTGGTGGGGGTGTATTTCCTACATGTAGTTTTTATGCTTTAGCTTTTATGAACAGTAGACAAACCTCACTGGTGCCTGTCGCTATCCAATTTGGACCGGAAACCCAATTCGAACCATGCAACAACAAAAGATGCAGAAAAGCATCCTAGGATATTCTTGGAAGTTTACAGAGCCTAGAAATGCCTCTTGATGCTCACAACCAACCACATATCTCAGAAGCTAGTTTCATAAAAGGTCTCATTCCGCTATAGGCTATTCCACTTGTTGGGGGAAAAGTTTGAAAACACGAGAGGTACTTCTGGTTTGCAGCACATCGAGAAGGCTTGCGAAGTAAAAGTCAGCAGCACTTTTTATTTTAACGAACAAAGACGAAGAATAATCACTGAAGTATGTAAGAATTCCATTTACTTTGTACAAATAATCAGTCCATAAATACATGGGGAATACTTTCAAAACTTGTGAAGATACAATATGGTATGATTAACGATTTGTGCAGAGAGCTTGGAGGCAAATGCATGTGTCGCCATATGGCAGAAGCGGCCACTGAAATAATTAGGCTTCATTCATAGTGAAAAAATATAAGCCATCTTAAGTGTACCTTTTTCATTTAATATTGCCTGGCTATCTACATAACAGAGACAGCAGTTCACATCAGCATTTCAAAAATCAGGGTTAGTATTACTTTGTGCAATTTTTACTAATTTTGGTAGCACTGCAAAATTAGAAAAGCTATTTTTGGTGTTTTTTGTCAGATTCATATGAGAAGGCTCATGACTTCTTCCTTCAGTCAAAAAATGGATCCAGCTTGGGCATAAATCTAGAAATCACAAGGAAAAGAGATAATTTTAGACATAAAGTTTCGCAATACCCATATCAACTGGTTATCTGTGATATATTTTTTGTGCTAATCAGAAAATCTTATTTTAGACAAAATCAGAAGTACAACGCTGCACCTTCATCAAGTGAAGATGAAGACACCTACCAGCATCTCCAAAATTTAATAAAAGTCATTTTTAACTATTAAGTACTAAATAGTTAATATAACAAAGGCAGCATCACAAAATCTGCTAAATTTTCATTTTAACAATTTTAGAGCTACCATTGTGATTAATGCAACTATTCTCAGGACAAACATGAAAAGATAAAATAATGGTGTCATCACTAAGGAAATACACTGATGTATGCATTTTGGAAACCTCGCTTACCATTCTGTTTGGCTATCCATTAGACATGACATTCTTCATACTGAAGGTATTTTGTCTTTGGTCAGTACACTCTGTATGCTCTGCATACATTCTGTTCATTCATTCAAAAAAAAAGGTATATGCATGCTGATGTAAGATTGAGATATTTAAATTACACTTTTATTTTTTTACAGGACCCTACCAAATGTACAGTCCCACTGACAGGTCAGTCTTTACAACATACAAGTATGTGAGTTCTGTGGGGCCCACTACTTAACTAAATATTTTTTCCAACAAACTATATCAGTGTGTACCCTCCTTAGCAAGTAAAAAGCGTTGCAAGTATTATAATGATACAAATCATAATAATAATGAATAATAATAATATTAATACAAATAATGCTAATACTGTGTATAATGTCAAAATGTGTCGTTTGTGTGGTATATCTTGAAGTACTGTGGAATACACAACCCAACGTCACAGTCGGGACAATAGTAGCGTGAATCGTTGCAGATTTTCTTTCCAGACTAATCAGCTTTTGAACAGCACACTGCATGTGTGTGAATGACATGAACATCGCTTTCAGGTTCATCACAATCACTTTTGATTAAACTGATTGTTTCAGTTCCACTACCTGAAAACAGATATACTTCATCATCATTGCTCGTATCATTGTCAAAAGAGTGCAACACCTGGGCTGCTGAAAAATGTTTCTTACGAGATGCCATTATTACTCTAGGAGAAGATGTGTCTGCACCATTATCTGAGTAACACTCAGGCCTGTCGATTACACAAGACAAGCCTATACCATTTCCCGAGCAACACTCGGCACTAACACTGTTGCCACTTTTACAGCCCAAGTAATCCTCAGGTCTAACGCTTATGAGAGACACGTCTTTACAGTTGCCCGAGTAATGCTTGGGACTAACGCTTATCGCACTGCGAAGTTAATGAATAGACTGATAATGCGTGAGGTAAACATTTTCCCTCCCAGTATTTCATTAAAGTAGTACAGATTTTGATTTTCAAGTTTAAGTTGTGTTTTATGGACCACATCACCAAAAACGGTTGTTCACCTGAAAGGTAATTCTACACTGACATATACAGTACAAGCACCTATAGATATTATAACACATTCATGTGCTGTGACAAAATATTCTTGAAAATGTATTTATATAATTGCATAACAAAGACCACATCAAAAAACCACTGTTAACTTAAAAATTTTAATAATTTCTCATTCATGCCAGAACCACTAGTCCTGCCATGAAGGTAAGTAGCTTGTGACTTATGTAGCCATTCTCGAGACAGAGATAAAATAATGGTGTCCTCTCTATAGAAATATATTGATGTATGCAATTGGGAAATTTACTTTCACTTTATTATAATTGTCTATCAAAGTTTGTCATATTAATTGCTAAGTTATGTAATGTGGCTTTAACAAGTTACAGTAGGTCTGGACCATTGGGGATCCCAGCAGAACCTACCTGATCAGAATACACTTGACAGTGAATATTGTGGAAACATAACACACAGTAGACAGACTAGCAATCTACTTGTACTTTTATAATTTTTGATATATCCCTCTTTCCATTACATATTACTTCAGAACAACAGTGACAGTAATGTGGAAAATACAGGAGGAGTTTACCATCAAACTTTCTAACATCACACAGTAACTGTGCAACACAGAATGTGCAAAAATATACAAGATTATTAATATTATTATTATGTGTATTATTCATATTTTGCATTGTGCATAAGACTGAAATCAACAATTAAATGTTTCCTAGCAAGAAGTGATATTTTTATTTGAGATGGTTTTCAGTTTAATTAAGCTTTCTTTATAAATGAACATTTTTCAAGAAAAGGGTTACACGTTATCTTGACTTTTGATTAAATTTATATTGTCATGTTTCATATTGTTTTGTTTTGTTTTTTGGGGTTGAAGCTATATACAGTAACTGATTATTATGGTTACATGACTGCTGCAGAGACTCTGTTCCTAGATTTGTTGACTTCTGCACTAATGGTGAGGTCACCCTTAGAGTTGAATAGTTTAACATCTTCTTTATTTTTAAAACAGCAACACCACAATTCAGCCAGGTGCAGTTTAATTTATCTCTGGTGCAGCGTTTTGTTAACTAAATATTAAGCTGACAGTCAGGCCCAGCTCCTGTGGGTAACTTTGCCAGCCAAGACACAAATGTCATGTCAAGCACAACACTTCCCCATCCAGATCCCATCTCCGTTGTTGAGTATACTGTTACATGCTGGAGTTCTGGGACTTTATCCTACTATGCACTACCTAGTATTTCTGGCTTCCCTTTTAGCATTTTGGTATGGAGCCAGGGCTGCTGATAGTATATTAACAGTTATTATTTGTTAGCTGCAAACAATCCTAAGCTAAGCTTTTAAAGAGTCATTCTTGAATCTGTATGCTTGTTTTTTTTTTAATTTTATGATTGTCCTTTGCAAGGAATTGTATATTAAGTTCTGTATGTTGGGTGTTACGTATTAATGAGTCCTTGTGCTTACTTGTGCCATTTTACCCTTGCTTGTCAATTACAGAAAAGACAAGCACAGTAAACCTTTATTGGCTCATCCTTAAAGCTTTCAAATTTAGAATATATTTTTTTGCTTTGGTGATGTATTGGCAATATGCGTTGTTGTTTTTCTATAGTCCCAACTGTTTTTGGACCATCACTAAACTAGATCTATGCACTTAGGTAATTTAAATACTTCACTGAGTTGCATTCTGGAGGAAAGGAAAAGTGTCAGACAACCTGTAGGATGTAATGATACTTCAAATAAGATATTGAAATGATAGAAAATATTACATATTTTTTGAAGATAACTTGTCCTAATCTCAAAGTTGAGAATTGCCCTATTATCTGTATGATGGCCTTCCATATTAGACAACTGCAAATCACCCAGAGTCAATCAAAAGAAGTGAAAAGATTATTTTAATCTTTCCATTGTTTATTAATGACCTTTATGAATATCATTTTGTTAATGGTGTGGGAGGGTTGGTTGCTCATTTGAAGTTTTAATGTTATATTACAAATTACTTTTTGTAGATTTGACTATTGACTGTTTATTCCTTGATGATATATACAAAATGTATCATAAAGAAGCACATCTTATTAAAAATATTTCTGTATAAAAGGTATTCTTTCTCTACAATGGAGTAAATTCTACTACTACTGGCATTACACCTTCTAATCTTTGCCCATTGATGAATAAAATCAGTGATCTTTCAGTATGGATAAATATGATCGGGAAAAGCGAACAAGTATATCCTACTTCTAGTACTCCAGGAAAACTGAAGTAATCTGGGTATTGCCATGGAAATTCAGGATAATGGAAAGTTTGTAAGACCATTTTTCTTAAATCAGAAAACCTACATAGTTTGCCATTTATTCCCATTGACTTAGAACACATGGCAGATTTCCATGCTCAAAAAATGTGCCACATACACTCACACCTACATCTTTATGGACTGTCTTTTCATGTGCAAATTACATTGTACATTACTACTGGCTTGTCAAATTCAAGCAAATCATTCAGAGCTTAGATGTAAAGGAAAATGACTGATATGCACTGTAAGCTTAAAGCTGAATTTATATACAGACTTTCATATACAAGTGTTATTGAAGCTAAAAAGTAAACATATTCATATATTACAGAATACAAGTTATTATAAGTTGACACTATGTTTGCTCCATTCAGCTCACATCTAACACCTAAATCTTCTGTCTGGTATTTCTTATACAGTAACAAAGATTATCACTTCACTGTTTCAGGGCTGATATAAACATACTCTTTGCATTTGCTGCATTTATGATCATGAGCTCTGTCACACACGTGCGATTAGAGGACAATTTGTTGGGCTTGGCTGATTGTAATTACACTCTCACTGTCACTTAATACCTCTTCTCTTCCCCCATTTACAGAAAGGATGATTTACAGACTAACCACTAATGACGTCATTTCCAGTTTCCACCCACCTGAAGCCGCCTCCACCTCTTTACCTCTTTCTAGCCCTTAAAACCAACTACTCTGCCATCTTAAAGCAGTCTATGACTGATTCCTGTCTGAGAAGAAATACATTTATTTTGTGTTTTCTTTTTGATTTAAGATCTTTCAGTTATAAGGGAACATTTCGGTGCCCCCAAACCTTTAAGATCTCTATGGTTTTGTTCTTACAACTGTAAATATTATTTTTAAACAATGTGACAATAAAAATTTTAAGAGCTATACCTTAACAGGTATTTTTTTTTATATAGCAGAATTAAGAATTATTTTTAGTATTAGCTTGCAACAAGTTGCCTTTGGATATTCAAGTAAAACTGAAGCACTAGACAGTTTGTCAGACTTCAAATGATTTATTCAATTGTTACTTATAATTAATAACATCTTAAACCCTAAGCAGCCCAGTACCTGGCTGAGAGTGGTTCAAAAATGCTTCAAAATATCTTTTGGTGCATCATACAGGCAAACTATTCCACACACCAACACAAGCAATATCTTGTTTTCAAGCGACTGGAGTCAATTACACACTCACAGTGATCACATTGTTGATTTTTAATTTGGTATGAAATCATACGGTGAGGTGCGTCATGAACCATCAAAAAAAAAAATAAATGAAAAAATCATAGTAATTATTCTGTACAAGGAATACCCAAGTGTTATACATCAATCGAAAGGTCTCGACAAGTAGATACATTGATTCGTCACTCAGATCAAGCAAATGGCAGTCATGGGCCAAAAACCAGAGAAACCACTTGTCTGAATTTTCATATGATCTCGATTATAACTTCACAAAACAACAGCAAAAATATACAAGTGATATATCAATACTTGCAGCAAATTCTCCTGATCAAAACAAGCCCAAATACTTCTCTGTGTAATGTAATCTTTAGAAATCTTGAATAAACTGAAACTAGGGCGGCCTGAGCTGGTACAAAACATCTGCCATTTTAGGGGGTTGGGGGTGGCTCTTGCTAACTTGCTCATGCTATCTCAGACTTCACACCATTGGATAGCTGAGATTGAGACATTTCCAATAAGACATCACATGGCCATGTTTGAACAAAGGGAACTACCCAGCTCAGCATAATAGCCACCCGTCTCACCATGCACGTCTGAATTTTCATGTGTTCTTGCATATAACAGCGAATATATGCCATAAGTTAGATATCAAA
This sequence comes from Polypterus bichir lapradei, assembly GCA_026402145.1. NCBI lineage: Eukaryota > Metazoa > Chordata > Cladistia > Polypteriformes > Polypteridae > Polypterus > Polypterus bichir. The sequence continues at coordinate 76,796,027 of JANRMT010062813.1, read as the reverse complement.
ATTTACAGCAGATTTACAAAACAAGCCCAATAGCGTTTTTCTGTGGTGGACCAATCGTGAGTTATCATCTATAAAAAAGTACCTGACCATGCAACATGGCAGGCTGGCATCAGCAAGCTGTTTCTTCTGGGCAGGTGGCTCTGGCTAAGTGGGTGATCCCATTGCAAGCTTTGTAGGATTGTATAGCTGTGAGACATTTTGAACAATAGGTAACCTGCCCACATTTGAAAAAATTAGGAGTGGTCTCTCCTAGACTTTCTCGTATACTCAAATATGGAGAAGGATATTTGAGGAGTAAACCGCAAGACAATGATTATATCTTTCTATTATGTACATTACAGCTGTCGCTGTACTTTGTATGTAAGAGCCAGATCGAATGTTATTTACCTATTTACCTTTATTTATTTACTTACTTCCTACAGCGTAAAGTCACAAGTAGAATGCAGTGCTTCCCATGTACATATACAAAGTACAGCGATGGCAAAAGTGCATTCTTGCTTCGATGTAGAACAGTCATCATGACATGAGTTGACCTCTGTTATAGCGCGTCTTTATGTGAAAACAGCAGTGTCAAATGCAAGGGGGGAGGGATCTTGAAGGCGACTGAGAGAATAAAACTGAATAAAAAAAAAACAAAGCTAACCTTTACAAGTATCATAAATTACTGGATGGATGTTACAGACTGGAATCAAATGTATGTTTTTTACTCTAAAATAGTAAGAATAAGAGCAGCTCACTTCTCAAAACGGACATGTCCAGAATCGAACCTGTGAAGTTTTGATTACCAGTCAACAGTTGATACCATTGCGCCACCAAAGCAGTCGTAGCAAATGTGTGTCAATGTCGCACCCTAACACGGATTCTTTTTCTACAGTTATATTTTTGAATAAAAACGCACTTGTTCTGTTATATTTGTACCTTTTGTGAAAGTGTTTCTTTGATATTTGGAATTCAGGCTTCAGATATTATACACTTCATGTCTACATTTGGTCAATTATTACTAAAACATGAAAAACGTTTCTGTTTTAACGATGTGTTTACATAGATCGTTGTAGACACGGAACACACATTAAATGCATGTGTTCCAAATAACGATAAAGTATTTATAAAAGGTGTCATTTTGCTTGACCTCACTCTATACAACTCTAAGCAACTGACATGCAGGTAAACACACTTGATCTGAGAAAACAGTGTGGGGTGGGGGTTGTGATAGCAGGCTGCTTGCTGTTTGCTGCTTATCCACACATTTATAGAACAAAAGACGCTGTCAGAGAAGTGCAAAGTGATTTAAGGTGGGACAGATCTACAAGTTTTTTTGTAGGCTCTGGTAATTCTAGTGCTGAAGAATCAACAATAACAAATCAAATCAAAATTAGTAATATATTGAACAATTATTATAAAAGTAAAGTTGAATAAATCGGACTTTGCAGCTGCATGAATAAAAGGTAAAGTACCACTTCGGGTTAGCGGAAATAGTCCAAAAGTTTTATACCTAATACTTGTATGCAAAATTTGGTTGACCTAAGTGAAAGCGTACTCAAGTTATCATGTTTACATACACACACAGAGATAGACAGACACACAGACATAACTCCAAAAATGGTATTTTCGGACTCAGGGAGGTCTAAAACGTTAAGATTCATAAAAATCTCGAAACTCAATTATTGGAGGATTCCAATACATTCCCTATACTTCGTATACGAGAAAGCCATGGAGGTCTAAAATGTTGAGATTCATCAAAATCTTAACATCAAATATTTGGACAATTACAATACTTTCACTATACTTCATATCTGAGAAAGTAAAAAGGAGAAAGCGAAAAGTGATTAAAATAAACAAAACTGTGATCATTTGTGTGTGTGGGTGTATACATATGCAATAAATATATATATCTGTGTGTATGTGATAAATTATTTATATTTTATATAAATATTTTATATTATTTAATATAAATTTTAAAATATTAATATTTTGCGCATCCCTGCCTGGAAAAGTTTTGTAGGTGGGAGGGTTATCCATGGTGCCAAATGCTATAACTATTTATTTTTTTCGTGTTTCTAAGATGAAACTTTAGACAGGTACAGTTGACATATCTGGGATCATTCCATAGGTGAAAATACTGACCTGACATTGCTTCTACATGAGATATACTGCATCATAAAACAAAAATAAGAAAAAAATCACTGTGTCACAATATACGCAACATAGACATTAATAGGAAAAGAAAAGTCTTTAAGAAGCTAGTATTAAATCAGTCAACCTACGGGTCCATCATAAGCAACAGCAACACACCCATCTGCCAAACACAAGTGACTATTCTTTTAAACTATAGCCTATTGTTTCTTCAAGTGCTTAAACTCTTCTTCAAATAAATGACTGGACACAATTAGTGGCAAGTGATCATTGTTCATATGTTGTACTAGAACAGTTCACAGTTATTGCGGCCAATGATTTTTTTTCGGCAGTTCTCCACATGTATGAATGTGAAGTTCACAGAATATATATGTCTGAAAATGGCCAGTATCAGGTGAAGTCTACAAACATTTCACAGCCTGAAAATAAGGCTTTTCACATAGTGTTAGAGACATAGTTGACATTTTCAATTTGGTGGAATATAAAATCATATACATTTTAACAGTTCACACATGAAGTTCTGGAAAATAACTGTCAGCGAAGCAACACAATTAACTATTTCTGAGACAGCATAAAATACTATCAAATACTGATGACATTTTTCAGACCATATTATTTTCCTTGAAAATATGGTTAAATTACTTTATTATTGGCCTATATTCCTGATGCTTCAGGAAAATGTTCAAAGTTTCAGCTTCATGACTTTGGCAGTTGCCATTTTTAGAGCAACATGCATCTTGTTTTACAAAAATGCTGGATTTACAGTATGCGACAGTGATGTTTCCATTATATTTCCTACATAGAGTAGCCCACCCTAAAACCACAGGGTAGTGCATTTGTTGCTAAGGTATTAAATGAAAGAACAACACATGCCATCTAAAATTATTCATATATGGAGAAAAATATGCTCAAATCTAACTTTGTATCAAATCTTTTCTTTATCCACATGCAGATTAGAGACTTTTCTAAAAGAATGCTAATGGGCCCTTCTAAACTTCCCCTAATATACACTACATAAATTATTCTTTCTAGCTCAGATAAAGATATCTCTACATCATACCAGTGCTTTCAAAAGAGCCTGCCTCTAATAAAGTTTCACTGAATATTAGTTTATGCAAACCATTCAAAATGGCACAGGGCTCATATGTTTCACAACTCTAACTGTCCAAAATGTATCCAGTCAAATCCTTAATTATGAGAGATGCTATTATGCACAACTTCATAGGGTCACCTATGTTGGCAATGTCCCATTTTCATAATTTTAGATTCATAATACTCTTTTCTAACAGGATAAGGTAGTAAAATGTAATGGGACAGTGCTTTAAAAATCTACTTAGATAATTTATACAGCATTGATAGCACACCATCTTATCCCTCCTAACTAGAAGAACCGTAACCCATGTACCATAACAAAAAGGGGCAAGGATATTTTATTTTAATTAAAAAGAAAAAAGAATCTTTGTAATCTGAAATATTCAAGCACTGTTAATTGCTTAAATATTTTAGTAGCTTTCAGTGCTGACATCATATTAAATTTTCTTCTAGGTGGGTAGTAGGAGGGATATCTGTTCAAGTTTAAATATGAAGTAATATCGTCATAGTGATTTACAATTTGCTTAAATATAATACGATAAGTAAAGTCAACAAAGTCTATTCTCAGAAAAAAAGCCGTGACTTTAGGCTATGTCACATTTACTGATTTTTACATTGATTTTCAGTAGTAGTCTTCATGTTGTCACACACGTGCAACTAGGAGCGAGCTGAATGGACTAAGGTGATTACCCACCAGGCCAGAAGGTGGCGGGACACTCTAAACCTATTTCTGTTATCTCTGCAGGCCAAATACGGGAAAACCTACCTGATTTAAAATCACTTCCTGTTCCAGCCCCCAGATGGACGTCACTTCCTGTTCTGGCACCTAGACCAACTTCACTTCCTGTTCTGGTCAAATGACATCACTTCTGGTTTACTGCCTATAAAATCTCTATCTTGCCAAACTAGTTCAGTTCGATCTGGGAACTCAACCTGAGAACATCCTATTGTTTATTTAACACTAGAATTACCAGAGCCTACAAGAAAGCTCATAAATCTGGCCCACCTTAAATCCATTCTCACCTCTCTGTCAGTGTCTTTTGTCCTGTAAATGTGTTGATAAGAAGCAAGCAGCCTGGTATCCCATCCCCTTCGCCCACCGCTGCAGTTCATTTCGCAAAAAAGTTTCTCAGTGCTCAGTGTTTATCTTCGAGTGAAGTGCTGGAGCTTTATAGGGTAAAATAGTACATCATCATTTGGAATACATACATTTCATGTGTGTTTCGTGTCAACAACATGTCTTAGTAATAATTGAAAAAATGTAGACATGAAATGTTTAAGGTGTGAAGCCTGAAATACAAATATGAAATAAACACTTTCACAAAAGGTACAAGTATAACAAAACAAGTGCACTTTTATTCAAGAATTTAACTAAAGAAAAAAGAAAGCAGGTTGCGGTAGGCGGTTGATACAACAGCTTGCGTGGTACAATGCTAAGAACTGCTACCTTCCAATCAAGAGGCCGTGGTTTCAATATCAGCTGCTTCCCAAATTTACCATTTTTGGTAGTGAGCTGCTCTTATTGTTAATATCATACAATAAAAACATACATTTGATTTGCGTCTGTAAATTTATAGTTAAAATTAGTGGGGGTTTTTTTTCAGTTTTATTCTCTCACTCATGTTCAAGCTCCCACACACCCCCCGGATCTGACCCCATTTTCAGATAAAGACATGGTATAAGAAACAAACTTGTTTTATTACACCCCCTTCTTATTTGAAAACCGTGTCAGATCTTGTGCGCGAACAAGACTTGGAAAACTGTGGACATGGATGTGAGGGGTCTGCATGACTGAGAATGACTGTGGATGTGAATTTTTTTTATTCAGTTTTATTTTTGAGTGCTCCTGCTCATGCTGAATTAGTATGCATCTTCTGATCCATGATGTCAAAGCCGCACTGACAAAAAAGAGAGACTTAGGTATATATGACATTTGGAATAATTCATTTTGTGACCTGTATTGTATATTTCGGAAAACATTGTTGCACTAATGCAAAATTATATTCATTTGCATACCTTCATGCGGTTGTAGTTAGTGACCGCATTTGGTTTTTTGTTCTGATCTTGTTGCTGCATGATGGTATTTCTTTTGAACTCCAGGAGATGCAGAGGACAGCATAGTACAGAGAGGTCAGTTCCACGCTATATACAATCATCAGATTCAAATGTTAACAGTTCCCACACACACCCAAGGACTGTCTTTACGACATGTGTATAATATAAAATACCAAATATCAAATAAACACTTTCACAAAAAGTACAAGTATAACAAAACAAGTACGCTTTTATTCAAGAACATAACTGAAGAAAAAAGAAAGCAGGTTACGGTAGGCGGTTGATGCAACAGCTTGCGTATTGCAATACTAAGAACTGCTGACTCCCAATCAAGAGGTTCTGTTTTTGATGCTGGCAGCTTCTCAAGTTTACCGTTTTGAGTAGAGAGATGCTATTATTGTTACAATTATACATTAAAAACATACATTTGATTTGCGTCTGTAACAGCTGCTGTAAATTTATAGTGTTTGTCAAAGTTAGCGTTTTTTTATTCAGTTTTATTCTCTCAGTCGCGTTCACTCTCTCCCTGATCTGACACTGCTGTTTTCAAATAAAGACGCGCTATAACAGAGGTGAACTCAGATTGGAGAAAGAGAACAGAAGCCCTCCCCGCAAGAAACGTCCACTCACATATAAGAACAACGCAGCTGCACCAGGCGTAAAGGCGAAAGATGGCACCGTTTGGATACAGGACGAAGTCCGGCGTCATCCTGCCAATCACCTGTCCTTGAAAGAAATAGCACGGCTTACAGAGCTCACCAGCGCTACACCGTCCAGATCTAAACACTAGCGTGGTGTATATGCCCAAAAAAAGTCTAACTGCATTCTCGTACCATTGCTCACGTACTAAAGTGTCAGCAGGTATTTTTCATGGCATTACACGTGTAATTTGTGAGCATGTCCTTGACGATCAAACAGAAGAAGCTCTGCAGTATACTTGTGACTTTATGCTGTAGGAAGATAAGTAAATAAATCAAGATAAGCAACATTCGATCTGGCTTTTATATAAGTAACATATAAATGCTTCTTATGTAAAGACCATCACAAAACATAATCACAAACATGTGTTTGCACGATACGTTGGCGAGCTCTTTAAGCCGTGCTGTTTCTTTGAAGGACAGGTGATTGGCAGGATGACATCGGACTTCACCCTGTATCCAAATGGTGCCATCTTTTGCCTTTACGCCTGGTGCAGCTGCGTTGTTCTTATATGTGAGTGGACGTTTCTTGCAGGGAGGGCTTCTGTTCTCTTTCTCCAATCTGACTTCACCTCTGTAATAGCACGTCTTTATTTGAAAACAGCCGTGTCAGATCAGGGTGAGTGTGAACGCGACGGAGAGAATAAAATTGAATAAAAAAAAATGCTAACCTTTACAAGTACCATACATTTACAGCGGCTGTTACAGACTCAAATCAAATTTATGCTTTTATTGTATAATAGTAACAATAAGAACAGCTCACTACTCAAAACGTTTATTTTGGAAGACGTTAAGATTCGAACTCAGAACCTTCTGAATTGGAGTCAGCAGCTCTAACCAGTATACTACTTGAAAAATCAGGACAACAAGCAACACTAACCTGATTTCTTATTCTTCGGTTATAGTCTTGGAAAAAAAGTGCATTGTTGTGTTATACTTGTATCTTTTTTGAAAGTGCTTATTTGATATTTGGACTTCAGTCTTCACACATTATACACTTCATGCCTACATTTTGTCGTTAGTACTAAAACATGGAAAAAGTTTGTCTTTTAGGTATTTGTTCAACATTTCTGTCATCCTACACTTATACAGATCTTTGTGGACACCGAACGCACGTGAAATGTATGTGTTCTGAATAACAATATATTTTTTTAGCCTAGGTATCTGACTCACTGATAAACAAGGCTTCATTTGGGAGACATTTTTGCAGTTTCTCTGGGGGTGGGGGGGATGGTATAGCAGGCTACTTGCTGCTTGGGATTATCGACACATTTACATGACAAAAGACGGTGAATGGAGACGTGCGAGTGGATTTAAGGTGGGCCAGATTTACAAGTTTTCTCGTAAGCTTTGGTAATTCTAGTGTTAAATCTTTTGCAGCCAGGGTCAATATATACGGGTGGCTGCCCCAAACCTTTTTCAGTGTGTTCAGAATCATTCTTTCACGATGTATATAACCTTAGCGAGTCAGAGGAAGTCAGTGGTGTGCTTCCATGAAGCCGATCACCTAATGTGATACACCTAATGACTTACTCCACCCAGTCTGTGACTCACTCTGGTAAAATCAAACAGCTTTTATTTTGTCTTCAGTTGTAGGGCCGTAGTGGCATCTGTGTGCGTGAGGACTGACAACCAATGAATGCTCATCTGAAAGTACAATACATTTAACATAGCAACGAGGAATAAGGAACTCAGGTGTTTTGGACCTCACAAACAAAAGAAAAACTTCTCTGTCTGGTGTCTTGTGTTTTACATGCTACAAAAGAATGGAAAATAGAAAAAGGGCTGAGATTGTGGCTCAACTCAGGGGAGCTGTTAACCCTCTGGCTCTGTCAGGCAGCGTGCTATTGGCTGTCACACAACTGGGCTGGAAGATTGACACTCAGTTGGTAATATGATATGGGCAGTGATTTTTCAGTCATTTAAATTGACATGACTAGAAGTCACGTTTAGTTTAACAGGTTGGGGTACCATTACTCTGAGGATATTCTGACCATTGTGGCTGTCTCTCATGTTTAAAATTTCTACATCTTCTTGTTTTTTGTAAAACGTGTTTATACTCTACTTGCATTTTAATTTTTTTTTTTTACAAATTATGTGTATAAAGCATTTGATTGGCAGTCTTAGTCCATCCAACGAGAAGAGCGTCAAAAAATTATATATTTTTCTTTTTCCTGTTCTGGTATCTGTGGTAAAGTGAGGTCTGTGGCAGTTTGGCATTTTTAATAAATAATCGTTGCAGTCACGTGTTCATGTGTGGGTCGTGGTAGCGTGGCAAGTGGTTCCTGTGTGCGATATGAGAGTGGATGGCCCTGCACTTAGTGCACAGGTATAGGATTGTCTGCAACCCTAATTGCCTAGCTATGCCATGTCCCCATTTTAAAAGGGAAGCGCGAGTGCGAGAGGAGAAAATAATGAATCGAGAAAAAGAAAGACGGAGGTTAAAGGGCGAAAGAAAAAGAGGGCAGGAGGTGGAAGGAGCCGCTGCAAGTGATCAGAAGGGAGCAGGCCCTAGGGAAAGAAGGCAGGCAGCTCAGGAGTGTCCCAAGAGCGGCGTGAGTGGCTAATGCCTGGGGGGCTGATGGAGTGATTGCTCTGACTGAGCAACTCAGGAAGCCAGAGTGATATGCACTAAGAGGAGCAACTCACCATGGAAGACCGGGAAGGCAGCGAGGATCGAAGAGGCTTAAGAGGAGAACTCCAACGTGCGCACAATGGCTATTGGGGTCCCAAGCCTAGGTCCAGAGAGGGAGCCTTACAGTAGCCATGGGACGGCAGGGACCCGAACCTGCGTAAGGCCAGCCAGGCCATCCATCAGCCAACCCGCTATATCCTAACTACAGGGTCACGGAGGTCTGCTGGAGCCAATCCCAGCCAACACAGGGCGCAAGGTTAGGAAACAAACCCCGGGCAGGGCGCCAGCCCACCACAGGTCTGAAAATCTTCTGCACGTTTTTTTTTTTGGTCTCAGAAGTCATCCAATGAATGCATATTACTTTAAGACGTACAGTGCTATACTAAGAATGCTTCCAAACAAAACTTCAAATAATGGATGTTAGTAAATAGTGCCTTACACTATAAAATGGTGGCTCATTAACTATGGATAAATCTGAATGTGTAAATATATAGCTTTAAGGACATTTTTTTAATTATGCAGTGTTGAAAGCAGGTATTGAGGAGACAATTGCTCACTCTTCTACTTGATGGCTTTAGCTGAAACAGACTTAACATCCCTAATGATGCTGTCCTGTCAGGTTAAGTGCTTGAGAGATTGGATTAATGGTTTTGGAAACCATATACTGTACGCGTATTTAGGATGGTGATAACCTATGGCTTTTGAGATTTTCAGACTACCATGAACCAGACTTTCATTGCTTTTTGGCTGATTTAATACAATGTTATCGATCAAATGAATACAGCAATTGCAATATTATACTGGTGTTTGTAATGCAGGGAGTATTTGAGAATCATGTATTTACTTTGTCTGCATGTATTGAAGGGTGTTGAATAAAGTAGACAGCATTCTTTTAAAAGCAAGATTTGGAAGCAGTTTTGTTTCTAAATGTAACAGACACTTTAAAGCACAGTGTGTGCCAGAACCTCACACCGACTTTCACATAGTTTCCAAAAGCTAGTCATATTCTTAAAAGGCAATACAACTACAGATGTGTACAAATTTGTTTGTACCTCTCCATGAAAAAAAAGAAACAGCAAATGTCTCCAAAATAACTTTAAACTGACAAAAGTAATTGGCACTCCTAATTGTATATTCTGTATTTAACAAAAATTAGCTGTAGAGATTTGATTCAAAAGAATATTTCAAGTAACACAAATGAAAGTAGCATGGACAAAATGATGAAACCTTACCCTAATGCACAGCGTTTAGAGGCAAACAAGCACTTCTTAAAGCTTTCAGTGAGACTTCTGCACCTGTCAGCAGGTAGTTTGGCCCACTGTTCCTGAGCAAATTGCTCCAGCTGTGTCAGCTTTGAAGGGCGCCTTCCCTGGACTGCATGTTTCAGTTCTTTCCATAGATGTTCGATAGGAATCAAATTAGGGCTAATAGGAGGACACTTCAGAATAGTCCAATGTTTTATTCTAAGACATTCTTGAGTGCTTTTTGCTGTGTGTTTTGGATCTTTATCCTATTGTAGGATCCATGGCCTGTAACTGAGACAGAGCTTTCTAACACGAAGCAGTACGTTTTGCTCCAGAATGTCTTGATAGTCTTGATATTTCATTGTTCTGCAGAGATTCAAGGCAGCCCCTTAACATAAGTAAGCCTCCTTCATGTGTCATAGTAGGTATGGTGTTCCTTTCTTTGAAACCTTTATTTTTTTTTTGTCTTTGGACATAGAGTTGATGTGAGTGCCAAAAAGCTCCAGTTGTGTCCCATCTGTCCAAAGAACAATCTCTCAGAAGCACGTTGGCTTGTCAATATGCATTTTAACAAATTCCAGTCTGTTTTTTTTTTTTGTTTTTCTTTAAACAGTGGAGTCCAATCTGGGACTTCTTCCACTGAGTCCACTGTCACTGAAAAAGCAATGGATGGTGTGATCAGACACTGATGGATATTGACATTGGAGTTGAGCTTGTATCTTCTTGGAAGTTATCCTTGGCTTTTTGTTGACCATTCTCACTATCCTTCTGTCTGTTCTCGGGCTGGTTTCCTCTTGCGGCCCTGTCCAGGGAGGATGCCTACAATCCCATGGAACTTACATTCTTCATAATATTTGCAGCTGTTGTCAAACCTCAAGCTGCTTGGAGATATTGTTATAGCCTTTGCCGTTAACATACTTGCCTATATTTATTTTTTGATCTTCTCAGACAACTTTTTCCTTTGCTTTCTCTGGTCCACCATGTTCAGTGTGGGACACACAATGACACCAAACAGTAGAATAACTGCTTTTCTCTATTTAACTAGGCTGAATGACTGATTGCACAATTGAAGACATGTGTCATACTAAATGAAGAAAACAGCTAGTTTTATAAATCACTCTAATCCAATTATTTATGATCTTTTCCAGAGGTACAAACAAATGTATCAAGGCCATTTTAGAATATCTTTGTAGAATAAGCCATGCTTTAACTCTTTCCAGCTTTGCTTTACCCGATGACATATCAAATGCATACAGACATATACATGACAATTGCTCTTCACTTAATCTTTTTTCAGGAGGGATACTGCCATTTTTCAAAGCACTGTAAGGGAATCAACAAATTCATCCACCTCTGTATATTAAATTATAGTAGTTCAGATTAATTATGAAAGACATTATTATAATGGCAAATGCTTTAAGCATTTACTGATATGCTATTTTCATAATGTACAGTAGTAAAATAAAGAAAATATTACATGTGCGTAATCTAATTTTAATGGGACATATCTCATATTTGGTTTTCTGGCAAGAGAACTATAAAGTTCTTTACGTTTAATTTGTCATATACACAGTATTAAAATAAAAACGTAATTTGCATGCTACATCACCTACAAAAGACTGTTGTGAATCAAAGGTTTTGGAATGTCTGTCTTGTATTTGGCTTTCTTTCACCATTTTGGGTGTAACCTGATCTGTGCAGCTCTATTGTTGCTGGCAATGCAACCAGTATTTAAGATGACTTTATCAGATGCCTGCCATTTAAGATGGTGGTGCACTATCAACTATGTTCAGATTCCTATATTATGTATCAAGCTTTCATGTGTTAACAAGCATTAAATGTTATTAGGTAAATAGGACCTTGGATGTTTTTTAGATATTTGGTTTGCAATTTTGATGTTTTTGCCTTAACTGATCTCCTGGCTTTTGACCCATGCTCATTTTTTACTTTGTTTACTCTAATCTGTTTTTACCTTAAAAAATTGCTGCCTGTCTCTTCCCCAGTACTGTCAAAACAATACATAATCAAATCAAATAACAGTAATAATATAAATACTATGGGCCTCCCAAAATCTGTTCTTCTCCTCAACAGACTTTTGCATCAACAAATCAACCAATATGCATCAACATCAGTGTGTTCACACACCTCTCCAAACCCAACCTCTCCAATAAATGGAGATTATCCTGTTGTGGGGTTGCAGCTATATATAACCAAAATAAATCATCTTTCACTGTGTTCTGCATTTTGTTTTATCTGTTGTAAACCAAGAGACATGCTTATATTTGCAAGCATTTGATAAGGTGCCACATGAGAGGTTGGGCATCAAGTTAAAAGAAGTGGGAGTTCAGGGTGATGTTTTTAGATGGGTACAGAATTGGCTCAGACACAGGAAGCAGAGGGTGATGGTGCGAGGAACCTCATCAGAACTGGCCGATATTAAGAGTGGTGTTCCACAGGGGTCAGTGCTAGGGCCACTGCTATTTTTAATATATATAAATGATTTAGATAGGAATATAAGTAACAAGCTGGTTAATTTTGCAGATGATACCAAGATGGGTGGATTAGGAGATAATTTGTAATCCGTTATATCATTACAGAAGGACTTGGATAGCATACAGGCTTGGGCAGATTTGTGGCTGATGAAATTTAATGTCAGTAAATGTAAAGTATTACACATGGTAAGTAAAGATGTTAGGTTTGAATACACAATGGGCGATCGGAAAATCAAGAGTACACCTTATCATAGGGATTTAAGAGTCATAGTGGACTCTGTGTTCAGAAGCCATTAAAAAGGCTGTTAGGTTATATGGCACGATGTGTGGAGTACAAGTCCAAGGAGGTTATGCTCAACCTTTATAATGCACTGGTGAGGCCTCATCTTGAGTACTGTGTGTAGATTTGGTCTCCAGGCTACAAAAAGGACATAGCAGCGGTAGAAAAGGTCCAGAGAAGAGCGACCATGCTGATTCTAGGGCTACAAGGGTTGAATTATGAGGAAAGATTAAAAGAGCTGAGCTGAACCTATATAGTTTAAACAAAAGAAGATTAAGAGGTGACATGATTGAAGTGTTTAAAATTATGAAGGGAATTAGTACAGCGGATTGAGACTGTTATTTTAAGATGAGTTCATCAAGAACACGGGGACACAGTTGGAAACTTGTTAAGGGTAAATTTCACACAAACATCAGGAAGTTTTTCTTTACACAAAGAACGATAGACACTTGGAATAAGCTACCAAGTAGTGTGGTAGACAGTAAGACGTTAGGGATAAAAATAATAATAAGAAATAAGTGGATATGACTGGCGAGCTTTGTTAGGCTGAATGGCCTGTTCTTGTCTAGAGTGTTCTAATGTTCTAATGTGAGAAATGTTTTAAAATGACAGCTTCGTGAAACACCGATAAAAGCTTTATCTTGAAAACTATGTTTCAAAGCTCCATAAGGGTGTTTAAGCTTAAACTAGGTCTAGCAAGGAAACTGAAGAGACCAGCCTACACACACAAAAACAAAACCAACCTTACAAATTAAAAACGGACAGGAGAAGCCATAGAAAACCTCTGGCAGCTTATAACAAAACAATGTTTTATTAATATAATATTTAAAGAGTTTATGGGCTAAAGATTCAAAAAGCAAAAAAAGAATGAAAGATGCTAAAAAGGTTTGCCTTCCAGAGACAACTTAAAAATTAAACAAAACCAAGTCAATAGTCTAAAAATAAGAATTCAGAAATGAAGGAATCAGAAAAGAGAACTAACAAAATTCAAAAATACAAACCCAAAATCTGTGATTGGAAGCCAAACAGCAGTGTTTAAAACAGCCTCTACACAGGACTTTACCCATTATAAAGGCAGAAGGTGGTCCCTCAGCTGCAAAGGTTCAACATACAGTTGAAGCTAATATATACATAATCAACATAAAATAATACAAAACAATTAATAAAGAAGACAATGTTCACTAAGAAACAATGAAATACAAACAGAAAGACAACTAAAACTTTGATAGCATAAAAAAGGACAGAACATACAGCCACAGATGAAACCCTGGCTAAACCACAAGAAGTAATTCACCAGATCTTTAGTTCAGCCACTTAATCTTTTTTGTCCCCTGCATTTTCGTGTCAACCAATCTTTGTAAAAAGGAGGTAAAAGCACTGTCAGTCAATCTTGTTAGCTGAAATGCAGACACATAATTGAGTAGTAAATAGTGTCTTTAATTCTTGTGTTGTGATAATCAAAAATGTTAAGTGTCAGCTTCTAACATGAACAAAGAGTCTACAAAAAGATCCTGAAATCATTTTGGGCTTTAAACACAGAGAAGATAACACAAAACCACTGGTCCTTAAATTCCCTCTCTATTATGCAGTGGTAGTACACATTTATTTCAAATGAATGGCAGAAGAGCACTTCACCTATGATTCACACCATGGGGCATGATTTAATGCTCTAAACAGCAGTAGTAACTATTATGCTAAATTACTTTGTGCTAAATTACTTTGTTTCTGAAAGAATGTAACACTTCATGAATCATGAACGTTGATTTGCAGATGAAAAGGTTTATTTTAAAATCAACACCAGGGAATGTGTTTCATTTTTCACGTTTTGTTAATTTTTTTAACGTTTTGTACTTCACCATAAACGTGATTGTCTTGTATAAAAAGTACTGTGAAATTCAACAGGGTTCATGTTTATATCATTACTAACAACTGTCATGTCTTGCATATATCTTGACCATCTCTTTGCATACTTTCTCTGAATATTTATTTCTTTTTCTTTAGTCAGCCTTGTAAAGACAGACATTCCTCAGGGTAATAAGATTTCTAGATTTTGAATAACCCTGCATCTTGTAAACAGGAGAAAATGCCTTCTGTTTCTTTTAATATGAAAACACTTTATATAAGAGGCATTAAATCTGAGAATTTTGAGGTCGTATTGATGTATTTAGTTGTGTAAAGCATTGTACCCCCAACCTACCCTTACGATACTCGCACTGTTTACACATTCTCAACTGGAGGCTGATTCCTGCCTTTATCTAGACCTTGTAGTTTCAACAGAGATTTTTCTGATATTGTTTTCTCATTGTAAATAAATATTTGGCCTAAACTTTTACTTGATAATGAGCACTCAACTCAGACATTAATAATGTAGAATCATCAGCTTCTCCACAGGGCACAATAGTTGCATCTGCTGAAAAAGTCTGGCTGAAACTCAACATTTGCTGAAGACTTCAACAGTACTTGTAAAACCAAAAACATGCTTAAACTTTTAAAAGCACTTTCACCAAATCTGAATCCATGCCCAAGACTCCATTTACAATTTAGTTTTGAATTTAAAGTTAAAAAAAATGATAAAAACCACACAGATGGCTCATTTCATTTTCTGCATTTAATAATAAACAAACAGAAAATTGCAGACAACTTGAATAGATGCCATGCAGCTTGATGAAATATCTTTGATTTATCATAAGCTCATGCCATATTACAAGAACCAAGCATGCAATATATACAGAGAAAAAAACATAAAAATAAAAAGTATATATTATCACGATCCACATGAGTATGATCGAATGCACAAATATGAATTTCTGGCTGTGAAAAGAAGTGTCAATTCAGGAATAGTGAGCCATTGCACTTAATATATGATGTTATGGTTTAGAGAAAGGTGGTCTCTAGTAACAGACATATTTCGTGGTATACCCTATTTCTATGCTTAATATACTGGAGGTAACACCTCCAAAGGTATTATCATGGAAGGAAGTTTGTGGGCTTCCCTCTGGAAAATAAAAATGTACTTTTCTGTATGCTTGTGGTAAAAATGTTGTTTAGTATATTTTGTTAAATTTGAAAAATAATTAATTAATTCGTTTCACACATAATTGTAACAAAGTTGGTTAAATGGGGAATGAAGTTCACATCCCTGGGCATATTTTTATTTACTATTCCAAAGTTATTTCAAAAGATAACACTAATATGTCTATATTGCGTGAGCAGAGCAGTATGGCTATATACAGTAACAGTAACTCCAGTTCTAACATAATTGTACTGGCTTCCAGTTAAGTTTAGAGCAGAGTTTACAATTGTCCCTCTTGTATGCACAGAAAATGTGTAAATGACAAAACCTAACAACTCCCCCACCCCATACTTACAAGCTCATGAATGGAATACTCCAGAATTTACATTGTGTTCTCAAGGTGCAGACATGTTTACAATTTCAAGGTTAAATAAAACTAGCATAGGAGGCAGGGCAGCCATTCTCTGGGATGATCTGTCTAACAATACTCAGAAGCACCATTGGTCTCAGTATTTAAATTAAGGCTGAAAACACAACATAAGATCCTCTTGTTGAAGTTTTTAAGGTTATGTAAATTATTTTCTCATGCTTCTTTTGCAGTCTTTGCTATTTTCTTTCTCTCCTTACAGTCTGTGACTGCATTCGGTCTGCCTTGAAATAGCTGTGTTGTGTCCCAACTGTTTTCAGAGGTGTGTATTCAGAACAAATTGTGTTTGCATGCTCAGTTATACTTTTCAAAATGTTATTGACCTAGGACAATTAACATCTGTACTTAAAACAAATTATATATGTCACTGTATATTTTGTGATGTTTGTTTTACATTACAGCATAATGTTTTGTGTTTCTGTTAATTCATACTTTATTTGTAATTGTTGACAGCATCCTGTGTTCTTAAATGGAGGTGCTCTTATTCAGAAACAAACAAAAAAAGAGAAACTGTTGAATTATAGGCACAAAATTATGGTTGCATCCATTTGTAAATTTTAATTTGCTTCATTCCCTTTAAAAGAGTAAGAGATAAAAAAAATGCTATTTTACAAATTGAGTGCAATCTGTTCCCTTAGCTGACAACTGTCAACTCTGTAATCTTGTTTTTGGATCTGCTGTAGATTTACAGTATGCCTGCTATGTTTCTGCACCTTGTTTTTCTTCTATATTGAGAAAACATGAAAATGCTGTAACGGATAATAAGGAATATTATGCAAATTAAACATTATTGTATAATGGTTACACATATGTTAATTTACTTTTTAATTGCAAGTTAAATATCAAGAAAATGGAAGCAGTATATAAATACATTTTGTTGATTTAATATGTCTAAAATGGAAACCATGATTTCAATTACTTGCATTTTGTTTTAATATTTTAACAACATTTTAAGAAGACTTTTCATCAGCATGTGCTATCAAATGTGTATGCCTGTAAACGGGGCGTGATCCCAGGCTGCCCTGATCATCATTAGTTTACCACACCATGTGAGTGCACTACAGTTTGATTGCCAACTTTCTTGCTAACAGTACAAAAAATATGAATAAATTATATACACCCCTGCTTGGCATATGCTTTATTACTTTTGAAAAACATACGCTGGAGATTAATTTAATCAGGGTTTAATAATTATATACTCAGTGGTTTATAATGACCCCAGTTTAGTGCTTAATAAACATTTTACTGGCTTGCCCATTTCTGGGAACAATGTGTAATTTATTGCAAACTAACAATATACTGTATTTAAACTTTGTGAGGTGGCTTTTTGGCCAAGGACTCGAGAATTCTTACTGAATTGTCTGACTCCTTTTCTACAAGCCGGCCCTGGTTCTACAATTACTTACAGACAATTATTGTTGCTTTTCATTTATGTTAATTAGTTTCCACTTTGTTTTTGAGGTATTTTAACAAATCTGTATCCTTACATGTGATAATTCTGTATTTAGTGAGTGGTATAATCAAGAAAGGCATTTAGGGGTGGCAAGTGGGGCGACTGCCCCAGACCCTGAGTCTAACCGGGCCCCGCTTTTGAGGTACGCATGTCCCGTCAAGTTATATTCTCCAGTATATATATATATATATATATATATATAT
>JANRMT010062813.1:76748446-76761213 GCA_026402145.1 Polypterus bichir lapradei | reverse complement strand
CCCCCCGCGTAGTGAAACACGTAGTAGTGAAACAGGAGAAACTTTAAAAATCAATAAACAAATAGGTATCCCTAGTAAGAGGTAGACCAATTCAAATGAAGGCTGGCACGTGAATGACGAGGGCCCCACCCGGCTCCCCAGTCCTGACATCACACTTCCTCCTCCTCTCAGCCCACAGCCTTTGTCTCGGATTGGTGTAAATATATCGCTCCTGCAAGTGAACTATGATTCTTAGCGCGATGAGAGAAGTTGCAAAATCAACCGAAATGTTCAAGCAAATTACAGGTCAAATTCCGTTACAACAAATATTGTTACGACGAAATTTTCATTACAAAGAAGTATTTTTAAAGTCCTGACAGTTTCCCCATACGACAGAGTCTATTAAAATCTTGTTACTACAAAATACATTCAGCAGATACTTTCACTACAACGAAGTGACCTTCAAATGCCTGAATGAATCATCCACAGGAGCAGTTAGTTTTGTGGTCGCAACTCAGTTATGCATAATGATCCCCAAACAGAAACATTGTACATTTTTCTCTCTGGAACTCTCCTGTTTTTTTGTTGTGTTTGTTTTCTGTGGTTTTCAGTGATACCTTTTGCTTATTGCTCTTCAACATTTGAAAAGCATCCATTGGAGTTTAACTCATTGTCACCCTCCTATAGAAATGGCAGACACAAAAAAATGACATCAGCTCACATTAGAAAAAAATCGACATTTTTGCAGCTGTCGATTCCAGCAAAAAGAAAAAAAGACGTTACCAGTGAATTCAAAATTTCGCCATCAACACTCTCAACTTTCTTGAAAGACCAAGCAAAAATAGAAGAAAAATCTCGGGTTGCACACCATGGGCCTCAGTGTAAACATATGCAAAGTGCTGCATTTGAAGATGTTGAAAAAGAAGTTTTTATGTGGTTCAGTGATGCTCGTTCAAGAAACATTCTTATTAGTGTGCCACTCATTCAAGAAAAAGAAAGATAACCGTTGTGAGGTTTTTAAACTCTTTTGGGACCTCCTGCAGCAGGACGTCATACCAAAGACCGTCCCGAAGCACGGTCAACGCAACTGTGTAAGACTGTCTATCCATTAATCAGCAGCAGCTCACCGCCGAAGCAACTCCAAAAAGATCTTGATGGGTGATTTGGGCATCATTCACACCCTGAAAGTGTATTATCGTAAGGAAATGCTGAGAAAAATTTTTGTCAGCATAACTTGTAGACAGAAGTAGTTGAAAATTAACGTGAAAGAAGCTATTGAAATGATTGCAAACGCCTAGACGCAACTTAAAAGAAAGCACTACAGCGACAAATTCAGAATCTCATTACTACGAAATTTTCATTACAATATTTTCTAGGTCTCTGGCACTTCGTTGTAACGGAATTTGATCTGTATAGAAAAAAACACATCTAAATCCATTTAGTAGTTCTATCCTGAAAAGTGGACAGACATACAGAGAGACAGACAGACAGACGTTGGTTTCTATATATTGAAAGATACAGTATGTAAAATACATTCACTGAGCAAGTTACTAAGAACATTATACTGATGCTAGGTAGGGTGTCCTTTTGTTCTTAAACCAGCCTCAATTCTTCATGGCATGGATTCCACAAGATTTTGGAAACATTCCATTGAGATAGTGGTCTATGTTGACATAATTGCATCACACAGCTTCTGTAGTTTTGTCAACGGAGCATTCATGCTCTGAATCTGTAGAAGTGAAATATATCAAAGGTGTTCGATTTGATTCAGATCCAGAAGGTAGTGAAGAACACTGAACTCATTGTCATGTTCGTGAAACTGGTTTAAGGTGAATTTTGCTTTGTGACATGGTGCATTATAATGCTGGAAGTAGCCATTAGAAGAAGGGTAAATTGTGGCTATGAAGGGATGCACATGGTCAGAAATATACTAAAATAGGTTGTGACATTCAAGTGATGATTGATTGGTATCAATGGGCTCAAAGTGTGCCAAGAAAACATTCCCCCCACCATTAGACCATAACCACCAGCCTGGACACATGGCAGGTTGGATGCATGGATTCACGCTGTTAGCTTCCACACATTCTCCTTAGACAAATAAATGACCTAACTTTTAAAATCCTACTGTTTAATTTTGCAGTATGTCTAAGCTAGAAGAAGTATATTCTAGAAAGTGCTGAAATGTGACAACCAAAATGTCAAAGATAATGCATTAGTTTTAGATGAATTCAGCTAAACTAAAATTATAACCTTTTGCATTAAGAGTATTCTGTAATGCCACTCACTTAAACAAAATTTTTTTGTGATTTTGAATGCAACTAATTATCATTCATCCACTACGCTGCATCAAGAAATTATTAGTTAATAGCATGAAGTATTATTTAGTTTGAATTATGAAAACAGCTGAGTGTCAATAGCATGCAAATGAAAGTTAATGTGTTTATGAAGTATATCACCTAACAGTAACTTATACAGGCAACAGAGGACTGACCCCAGTACCAAATCCTGAGGGACACCATCTCTAACGTCTGAGTCTGAGTGTCTTGGACAATGACCATGATGAACATTGTACTGTACACTGGTCTGTGTTTTATTAATGTGAAAGGTTGGAGTTCATCTCTAAGCTTAGGACAGAATACTGAACTTTAAGATAAATTGTAGTGGAATATTGACGAGGTACGTATTCTTTCAAGATGCACAACATTCTAAGACACCATATCCAAAGAAGAATTTGTGTATGGTCTATCCTACACCAGCAGGTGCAACTTGCCCCAACTTTTAATATTAGCTGTAGTTTTTATTTCAGATAAATCTGTTTTATTCTTGTATAGTACTCTTTAATATACGTAGGCTCAGAATGGCTACACATTCTATACCATATCATTTTCTAAGCCTGCTTAATCCTGAACAAGGTCACAATGAGCTGCAGCAGAGGCCATCAAGGATAGAGAGCAAGGCAGAAACAATCCTTGGACAGATTACCAGCCCATCACAGGTGACCGGTAATGGCAAGATCCATAAATGTTCTGTGCAATGTAGTAGAAATTATACTAACCAGAAAATCAGTCTAATAGAAAACTGGTCCAGTAGGCAACTGAGGAGAGAAAAACAAAAGTGCAGGTTAACAGCAGTCCTGGGGAAAATAAGTTGCTTAGGCCAATGTTCATATGGAATCAAAAGTGTGGCTGTCCTTTCAATTGGGTACCATGACCATCTCAGACATTGCAGAATATGGTACAAGCTATGCAATCCGGGTGATCCATCGTGTGTTGGCTGTGGCAACATGCTGTAAAATCAGCGCAAGCTCCCAACCTCCTATGGAAGAGCCCTTAAGTATTGCTGTTGTAATGTTTTTTAATTTTTTTACGGACTCTCTGTAAGTGTTTAAATTAAAGTATATGTCTAGTGGAGTTTATCCTAAAGAATTAATTTTACATGTTTGCTTTTTGATAGAAAGCTCCTTTAGAAGTTACTTTTTTTACTTTTTAGCATTATTCTGTTTGTTCTTGGGTGCCACCATTTTGTTGTGGTATTGCCAAGGATGATGCCCGGAGTCATGTTGTATGTGTCATTACAGGTCAAGGGTATAAAGGTCAGCTCCATACACTTCCTGGTGTCCAAAATTGGATAACTTTACATGTGTTGTGCTTTGCTTATAATCTTTTGACAGTTTTCAGACTTCTTGCTTTTCCTTTTGGACTTCACTATTTGGTTTGTGTATTAGGCTTTGACCAAAGATACGACTGACTTTTTGGCTTGGTCTCCTTAATTGAAAAGAAATATCTCTGTCTTTCAATGGAGGAAGTTGCAACAATAGCAAAATATGATGCTATGTGTCATGACTAATTCCAATCTTCCTCAACCAGTTTGACATCTTATTTCATGGTCAGAGGTAGCAACTTGGTTACTGTAGTAGTATCCAGCAGGTAGACTTAAAAAGGTTATCATATGCTAAAGTAATAGGTCTTTACACTTGGATTCACATGTTGAAACAGATATCTGTTATATAATATAGTTAGCATATAGTTAGCGTAATATAGTTAGCACATTACTTCATAGTGTCCTTTCCTTGGAGTAAGCTACTCATGATTTTTATGCTAAAACTAGCAAAATACCCGCGCTTCGCAGCGGTGAAGTACTGCCTTAAAATTTTTATTAAGAAGAAAATTAAACCTTTTTAAATTGAGGGAAAATATACCAATAATTATTTGTTAAAGATCTCTTTGTATGCCACGTTGTCAGTTCAGCCCTCCAGTTGCAATATGACCAAGCTGTAGCTGTGCGCTGAGCTTACTCTTGAGCATGCAACGTACAGTTGGCCATGTGAACAGTAATCTTGTTTCAAATCTCACAGCTTGGATTGCTGCTGTCATAATCGGTTTGAGTTTCATGGTTTGTTTCAGTTACGACAGTATTTGTAGGACTTGTGTTGAAGAGACATTCGGCATCTGTCAAGCGTTGTAAGTATACAACCAGTTTCATTGATAACTTCACATCCAGCTTTTGAGAGTTTAAACATTTCTAAACATCAAAGTGTCCACTACTGAAATCGTCACCTGTGAAGCTAAGATGTTTAAGAGGCATTGGCAGTTGTCCAAAGGTGTAAAATATTTGGCCATTTTGGTACACTTAAGCATTTCACTCTTCTAGTGCTCCTGTGTAGTATAATTATCTCCTGTACCGTCATCAGTCCACACCTTGAACCTGTCCCAGTCATTCAATACATAAGACACAATGTTCCTCCGGATATCAATAGTGAGCCTGATATGGCTGTGCAATATGTAACAAAGAGAATGGAAAGGCAGGTGCCATCTCCGGGCATGGAAACCACTTGGTAAGTGACAGTTCTTTGATCGATGGTGATTACCTCGATAGACATGTTAATGGGGGTACGGTTGGAATGATAAAGGAAATGGGTACCTGAACAATGTAAAGTAAGTCTAAAATACCTATACAATAACTATAATCGTAATAAATGAACAATAAAACAGCGGAGAAGCCGTGGATTAAATAAAAAAGGCTGTAGTTATCAGCAGGGAGACGTGAATACCGTGGCGAAGCAAGGAAGGGAATGTAGAGACTGGAGCGACAGACGGCCTTATATAGGCAGGCAGCCAACAACGTGGGAGGCGTTGGGATGGGGGACCCAACGCCGCCTCACACGGTGACCGACCTGCAGGCTATGGACGTATATATGTACGTAAGTAGGATTCAGTTAGCGTTGGGAACCTGCGTACCAAATTTCTTGAAGATGGGCCCATAAGTAACAAAGACCGTTGAAAAGTTCAATATGGCAGCCGACAGTGGCATCATATCACCGAAATAAGTACCAAATTTCAACCTTCTACCTATGAATAAGAAAGTTCAACATGGCGGACGTTGTTGACCGTTACGCGTAGAATTTTGAAATGAAACCTGCTTAACTTTTGTAAGTAAGCTGTAAGGAATGAGCCTGCCAAATTTCAGCCTTCTACCTACACGGGAAGTTGGAGAATTAGTGACGTTGGAAAGTTCAATATGGCGGCCGATAGTGGCATCATACCACTGAAATAAGTACGTACATCGGGTTTGGTTAGCGCAGGGAAGCCACATACCAAATTTTGTGAAGATGGGGCCATAAATAAGAAAGTTCAACATGGCGGACATTGTGAAAATTAGTGACATTGGAAAGTTCAATATGGCGGCTGACAGTGGCGTCATACCATCGAAATAAGTACATACATCGGTTTCGGTTAGCGCAGGGAATCCGCCTACCAAATTTCGTGAAGATGGGGCCATAAATAAGAAAATTCAACATGGCGGACGTTGTCGACCGTTATCGACCGTTATGACCGTTACGTGTAGAATTTCGAAATGAAACCTGTTTAACTTTTGTAAGTAAGCTGTAAGGAATGAGCCTGCCAAATTTCAGCCTTCTACCTACACGGGAAGTTGGAGAATTAGTGACGTTGGAAAGTTCAATATGGCGGCTGACAGTGGTGTCATACCACTGAAATAAGTATGTACATTGGTTTCAGGGAAGCCGCCTACCAAATTTCGTGAAGTTGGGGCCATGAATAAGAAAGTTCAACATGGCGGACATTGTTGACCGTTATGACCGTTACGCGTAGAATTTCGAAATGAAACCTGCTTAACTTTTGTAAGTAAGGTGTAAGGAATGAGCCTGCCAAATTTCAGCCTTCTACCTACACGGGAAGTTGGAGAATTAGTGATGTTTGGAAAATTCAATATGGCGGCCGACAGTGGCGTCATACCACCGAAATAAGTACGTACATCGATGTTGGTTAGCGCAGGGAAGCCACCTACCAAATTTCGTGAAGATGGGGTCAGCCTTCTACCTACACGGGAAGTTGGAAAATTAGTGACGTTGGAAAGTTCAAAATGGCGGCCGACAATGGCGTCATACCATCGAAATAAGTACATACATCGGTTTTGGTTAGCGCAGGGAAGCCGCCTACCAAATTTCGTGAAGATGGTGCCATAAATAAGAAAGTTCAACATGGCGGACGTTGTCGACCGTTATGACCGTTACGTGTAGAATTTCGAAATGAAACCTGCTTAACTTTTGTAAGTGAGCTGTAAGGAATAAGCCTGCCAAATTTCAGCCTTCTACCTACACGGGAAGTTGGAGAATTAGTGATGAGTGAGTGAGTGAGTGAGTGAGTGAGGGCTTTGCCTTTTATTAGTATAGATATTGTGAGATTTTCCCTAAATTTAATTGTAAGGTAGTGGTCATACTTCACAAGTAAAGTAACAGCACTTTGAAGAAAGTGTAGGTGAAAAAAAGAGATTGTACATATGACATTGGTGTGTATTGGCTTAAAAAAGCAAGTCTGGTATAGTGTAGTAATGCAAGGAATGGAACAAAAGATATCTACCTGCTAATGTGGCACATTTCATATTCAGGGCTTCTAAGGAAAAAGGTGATTTTTACAATCTGCAGAATTTTCACCTTTTGTGAGGCAAAGAGGGTGTACATTGGTTTAAATTAATATTTAATCGTTTTCATGGTAGAACAACCCATGGTTGCTCAGATTAATGCAGGGATGCACATGCGCCATTGCTAATTGGTAAGGCATTGGCCGAGCACAAAAGAGAGTATACAGTAATTGAAAGCAGGTCAGCGCTGAGAGAGGAGGCCAGAAAATGGAAAGCAGAGAACGAGAAGAATGACATGGTGAAAGTGATTGCTGAATGTTTGAAAGCTACATCAAGGAGGATGAGTGAGGTAGTATCTTTAATACTAAGCACTTTTCAAGAGAGCAGGATGGAGGGCTGGAGGAGCTCCAAGGGTGGTTGCACTCTCAGAGCTAGTGAGAGGGTAAGACAAGACACAGGAGCAGAATGAAGGAGGGGGTCCCAAGATAATAGCAATCTAGAGTGAGGGCAATGTGCCTAGAAGAAGCTGTGGTAACTGACGGAGGTGGCAACTTTATGGACTGCAGTGACTGGAGGCAGCAACAGTTAGGATCCATGGCTACTGATGGAGGTGGTAAATCATAGGGATGCATCACTCTATATCAAGAGAACGCCCGCCCATGGGCCCTGACAATGACAGTGGAAAAAAGAACGTTTATAATTTTACCTTTTCTAATTTGATGTTGTCAGTTCGAGGATTTTAAACACACCAAAACACTTTAATTGGTTGGATGGCACAGGCTTATGGTTTAGTTATGGAACTATTTTTGTAATGACTTTTACAATGCACTGCACAATTTTAGCCTGAACTTTATATTCTCATTACTTACTTACATGGGTTCAAGGATGCTATGGCAGGTACAGCCAATCTGGACCTTTGCACAACCTGCTAATGGATATTTTTTCTGTAAATAAATTAGATTTTTTATCCTGTCAGCCATCCACTATTTTAAGTAATTCAAACAATTAATTAAAGACATTTGCAGGAACGTTACTAGTTTTGATTAAGAAACATAAGAGTCACCCGTATACAAAAGAAACTGAGCATTTTATGTCTAAGTTAACAATAGTGATGAGCGAACCCCCATGTTGGATTGGCGAAATTTCGGAAATGTCCGGGAACTTCATCAAGCTTCACAAAATACATTGTAAGTAAATAGGGAGCAAGGAACTAAGCTAGGTTTAAAATTATTAAAATGGTGCAATCGTGCTTTCAAGTGTCCCAGAAAGCTAGGGAAGTCTTTGCCAACTATGCTAGAGCAATTATTGTGGCCAAAAATGGGATCTGAGCAGTGAGGCAACAGTGCTGTTCACTGTGCCATCATGCCTCAAGCAACAAAAGACATAGATAGAACAATAGGAACAAACAAAATATTATATTAATTGCATTACAGAGTGACACATTTTTTATAAACTTTAAAAATGCCTTGTTTGTTCCTGCAGCTTACAATGGGCCTGAAGGGTACCAAAGTCTATAGGTGAATACAAAACTTATTGAATACACAATTTTTCACAAGCCAAAATGTTATCCACTATTGTTCTGTTTCTTGAGATTACACCCATACTGCAAGAAAGCATATCCATGTTGTTTTAAGAAGGTAATAAAACAAAGTTTTTGTTGTGAGATGCAGCCATTTTAAAAAGAGTCCAGCTGTGCACATTACTTTGCCAACTACTTCGTTTCAATTTCTCGACAATGCCAATTCAGTACCAGGGCCTGACCTTGCTGCTGCTTGTGGAGTTCTGAGGATAATGTGGATTCACCTCAGAAAGTTATTACCAAGTCATCACATTATTGATATTATTGTATGTTAATGCACCGATTTGAATTGCTTTCTCTCTTCTTTAGACAACTAGATGATAATAGCTGAAAAAGGCACACTTATGACTGCTTTTATTCTTTCACTACACGGAAACTTAATTTTTTATGTCGCAAAGATTGCTTCCAGCCGCTAGATTGAAAATGGACATTATTGCTCAAGTGAGAGAGAATATTGAGCAGGCACATAGTATGTAATCAACTTACAAGAACTGAACAGGTAGGCATCCATTCATTCATATTCCTAGCCTGCTTATCCAGGGCAGGGCAGCTGACCTATCCCAGGAAGTAACAGATGCAGTGCAGGAATCATCACAGGACAGCACCAGCCCATTGCAGGGGCAATCATACAGACTCCCGTGGGCCAATTGAGCAAATGCTAATCCACCTAACCTTCATGTGTTTGGACTGTGCAATGAAACTGGAGCATCAGGGGAGATCATGCAAACTCCACGCACACTCATCACTGTGAGAAGGCAGAATAACCACTGCACCACCTTACTGCCTAATTTTATTATTAACTAGCAAAATACCCGCGCTTCGCAGCAGCAAAGTACTGCCTTAAAATTTTTATTAAGAAGAAAATTAAACCTTTTTAAACTGAGGGAAAATATACCAATAATTATTTGTTAAGGATCTCTTTGTATACCATGTTGTCATTTCGGCCCTCCGATTGTAATATGACCAAGCTGTGCGCTGAGCTTACTCTTGAGCATGCAACGTACAGTTGGCCATGTGAAAAGTAATCTTGTTTCAAATCTCACAGCTTGGATTGCTGCTCTCACAATCGGTTTCAGTTTCATGGTTTGTTTCAATTACGACTGTATTTGCAGGATTTCTGTTAAAGTGACATTCGCCATCTGTCAAGCATTGTAAGCATACAACCGGTTTCATCGATAACTTCACATCCAGCTTTTGAGAGTTTAAACATTCATAAACATGAAAGTGTCCACTACTGAAATCATCACCTGTGAATCTAAGATGTTTAAGAGGCATTGGCGGTTGTCCAAAGGTGTAAAATATTTGGCCATTTCGGTACACTTGAAAGCGACAACTGAACAATTCAGCGGCAGCCATCAACTCATATGCAGAACCATAGGTGAAGCGCTTAAGCATTTCACTCTTATAGTGCACCTGTGTAGTAGAATTATCTCCTGTACTGTCATCAGTCCACACCTTGAACCTGTCCCAGTCATTCAATACATAAGACACAATGTTCCTCCGGATATGAAGAGTGAGCCTGATATATATAACAAAGAGAATGGAAAAGGTAGGTGCCATCTCCGGGCATGGAAACCCCTCGGTACGTAACAGTTCTTTGATCGATGGTGATCACCTCGATAGACATGTTAATAGGGGTATGGTTGGAACGATAAAGGAAATGTGTACCTGAACAATGTAAAGTAAGTCTAAAATACCTACACAATAACTATAATCGTAATCTATACTAATAAACGGCAAAGCCCTCACTCACTCACTCACTCATTCACTGACTGACTGACTGACTGACTGACTCATCACTAATTCTCCAACTTCCCGTGTAGGTAGAAGGCTGAAATTTGGCAGGCTTATTCCTTACAGCTTCCTTACAAAAGTTGGGCAGGTTTCATTTCGAAATTCTACGCGTAATGGTCATAACTGGAAGGTATTTTTCTCCATTTACTGTAATGGAGTTGAGCTTGACCGCCGTGGGGGCGGAGTTTCGTGTGACATCATTACGCCGCCCACGTAATCACGTGAACTGACTGTCAACGCACTATGTAGAAAACCAGGAAGAGCTCCAAAATACGCTGAACAAAACATGCATTATATAATTGAGAAGGCAGCGAAACATTAAGAAGCGAGCGAGTGACATACTACCATATTCATCAGTACAGCTACTTCGGAAACAAAGCGAGGTATAAACCTAAACTTTAAATTAACTTAATAGACAGGCTGCCGCTGGTGCTTTTCGTGCCCACGGGTAATGCGGGATACAAGTTTAATGAGAGGACGCAGGATATAAACGAGAGTTTTGATCACTTTGTAACTAAGTTAAAATTGCAGGTGAAGGGGTGTGCTTATGCAAATTCCGAGAGACTGTGTTTGTGGGGGATTGACAGTTAAGGCGGGTGGGGGAGTCACGTCATCATCTCCCCTCCCATTTACCTCATTTCGCTCTGAGCTGGGCTCCGCGGCTAACGCCGTCTTCCGAAGCAACTTCGTCACACACTGCCACCAAATACAGAGAAATCCACAAGTTAATACACACTCTGTCTCTAGACTTTCTCCACACTGAATCCTCCAGGCACTACTTACAAAAGGTTACATTGACAATCGTGTTACGTTATTTTTAAAATGTTTAATTTTCTTAGCACAAGCACAGCTGAGAAGCTTCGATGCATGTGCTCCATAACGCGTTAAAAAATAATGCATTTAATCACACTTTGCATTACAATCAAAGGGGAACTTTTGTCAATGCATGATTTCCTGGTACACCGATAACATTGATCAGCGCATCCCAATTCATTTTAGCCTCGCACCACCTTGGTTTGAGAAGAAGTATGAAAAAATATGAGGTTAACACACAAAAACAGATCACCAATTCAAGCTTTATGAATAATCAATTCGCCATCAATAATTGTTTTGGTAAAGCCATACTCAGTGTAATCCTCCTTCCATTTTATAATTTTTCCGCCACTAGCCATGATTAAATGAACGGTAAAAAAGTAAGAGCGAAGCGAGGGTGACTTATTTAGGCAGGCATATATATGACAGCAACACTCATGACAATCATGTTATGTTATTATTAAAATGTTTCCTTTTCTTTTTCATTACTTCTTTAACCCATTACTTCTCCGCTGCGAGGCGCGGGTATTTTGTATATGAATGACCTCCAAAGAGCCCGGAGACTTTTGATCATGTGAACGTGTCTGCAAAAACTGGCGTCTCCTGCCCAGCCAAAGTCGAGCAGCCGGCGCGCACGCATAGCTGTGCCAGCCTTTCACACGCTGACTGCGCGTCTGCGGCAAAATAATATTAAGGCGCTTCGCACTTTATTTTGCACGTATACGATTATGAGGTCGTCAGCTCTTATGAAGACACGCACAGGAGTGAAGGACTGACAGTGCCATCACAGCTGATTAATAGCTGGGACGTCTCACCAGTCTGCACAAGACCCACCGCGACTGTCCCCAAAAGGCGCTCATATCGTCAGCGAACACATCTCTCTATACTATATAAAAGAAAAACGCAACTTTCCTTTCTTTACACCTTTTTTCCTTTTATCCCAAACCAAAGCCTTTCTCTCTTAACACTGCAGAGGACACAAAACTAATTTTCTTTAATTGCTGGTAAGGCACATTATTAGAGGCAGAAATTTGGACTTTCACATAGAAAATGTAATTTTTATACCACAGCCGTCGTGTAGCGCCTTTCAAAAGGGATCTGCTACCGAGAGATGATCCATATACATTTTAGCTGCTGTTAGTACTACTTACCTCTTCTGTTATACCGTCTTTAAAATGTAGTTTACCCGCAACCACTCCAGTAGTGCTCAATGTAACTTTACTTCTTAAAACGTTAATGTTTTACTGTTTAATAACTTATAGACTACATTTTATTATTTTTCCCTTGCACTCAGTGATCAAAGCTATACACACACATATAGACACATACATATATATATATATATATACACATATATTTATATATACCTGTGTGTATGTTTGTATGTATGTGTATACACACACACACACACACACACACACATACATACATACACACACACACAAATTATATATATGTGTGTGTCTGTGTATGTATGTATGTATATGTGTGTGTATATATGATGTAGATAGGTATGCATATATATATATGTATATGTAGATATGTATATAGATATGTATTTTGATATATATATATATATATATATATATATACACACAACAATTACATTAACAATCAAGTTACGTTATTTTTAAAATTTTTCCTTTTCTTTTTCATAACTTCTTTAACACAGTACTTCTCCGCTGCGAAGCGCGGGTATTTTGCTATATATATATATATATAT
>JANRMT010062813.1:76676627-76739527 GCA_026402145.1 Polypterus bichir lapradei | reverse complement strand
CTATCTATCTATCTATCTATCTATCTATCTATCTATCTATCTATCTAAACAAAAATAAGGCAAAAGAGTTAATTAGCAGCAAAAACTAGTTGCTAATTATGAAAAGAAAACCTGCAACATCAGTATCGTTTCAGGACCACAATTGGAGAACCCTATGCTAGACGCTTTCCTATAAGCTTTATTTCCTGTGAGAAATCCTTCTTGTCACTTTTTTCAATTAAAGATACAGCATATAACTAATAACTAAAGAATTGGGTTATCTGGGAACTGTCATCTGGGACTGAGTGAAGACTGCATGAACCCACCAAAGTTGTATAATTGTTTGTATTGCCTATATTTGCTGCTATTAGTTATCATGCCAATAAATGTAATTTTTAAGTAAAAGCTTAAACTCAGTGTCTCCATCTGATTATTGATTACTATCATTGCCAAGTGCTACAATTGTTCATTCCTTGTCTAGCTGCGGTCCTTTAAGGGCATGAGCAACACTTGTGGAGTTCCCGATTGGTGGTAAACTGTGTTGAAGTAAAGGAGTGAAAGTAAAACACATCACCAGTCAGTGAAACAGCCTGTTGATATTGTAGAGGTCATTGGAGTTGAATATATGGTGTACAATAAGGACAGTGTGACAGGTAATAGGCTACAGGTAGCAAATATGTAGCTGATTTTTACCTTTTTTTCCTATTCCCAATTAAGAAAAGAACCTAAGAGTTTAATTAGTACCTTTTGTGTTAGGTGCACATCACAGGAAATTTGATATCACAATAAAATAAGTGAGGATGTCATTGCAGAAAACTGTTTCTATACTGCCCATAGATGCACAGGTTTTGACCTTATGTTTTCTCTATAGAAATATTATAAACACTAGATAAAAAATCATTGTTATGATAGAACAAAATACAATTGATGAGTAAGAGCAAGAGATTAAGGAAAGAAAAGTCTATCTGACATTTACAGTTGTGCACATAAGTTCACATACCCTAGCAAAATTTGTAAGATGTGTACCATACTGTAAAGAGAAGATGACTGATCAGACAAAACATATTTCATTTGCTATTAATGGAATCCAAATTAAACTGTAAGGCATAACAGAATAGTACAACCATTAAACAAAATATAGTAATAAGAAAAATAATGAGATGTCCCAGTTCAAAAGTTAGCATACCCCTTAGTTTATAATGCTGTTTTTGCCCCCTTTAGCATCAATGATGACAATTAGTCTTTTCTGATAGTTGTGGAGGGCCTTGATTTTTTTCAGGTCGTAGAGCTGCCCATTCTTCTTGGCAAAAAACCTCCAGGTCCCGTAAATTCTTGGGTTGACTTGTATGAACTGCACGTTTGAGATCTCACCAAAGTGTCTGAATGATACTGAGGTGAGGAGACTGTGATCGCGACTCCAGCACCTTCACTTTTTTCTGCTGTAGCCACAGAATGGTCAACTTGGCCTTGTGTTGTGGATCATTGTCATGTTAGAAGATCTAAGAGTATCCCATGCGCATCTTCCAGACGGATGAATGCAAGTTGTAATCCAAAATTTTTTGGTGCTTTCATCTTCCCATCAGTTTTCACTATGCCTGTGCTGCTGTGGCTCACACACCCCCAGAACATTAGAGATCCACCTCCATACTTCACAGCTGGGATGATGTACTTTTCATCATGGGCCTTGTTGCATCCCCTCCAAACATAGTGTTTACAGTTGTGTGGGATAGTCCTGTTCCCTGC
The DNA here is from genome assembly GCA_026402145.1 of Polypterus bichir lapradei. Lineage (NCBI taxonomy): Eukaryota > Metazoa > Chordata > Cladistia > Polypteriformes > Polypteridae > Polypterus > Polypterus bichir. Next base: position 76,737,805 of record JANRMT010062813.1, on the reverse strand, counting down.
AGCCCTGAATTTGTTTAAGCAGGTTTTTAAAACTGTTCGTCAAGGGATGAGTTCTTAACAAGTGAATTTCAAATAGTATACTATACAATATCAACATTTCCTTCCTTTTAATTACATTACTTTAAGAATGTTTGCTTAATACCATAGTGTAATGTAATTTATACCTAAAGGTATATTGAAAGGTTTCACCTACTTTTTTCCTTAAACTACACATGTAATTTAAGATATCAGTAATCAAAGGCAGGACAAAATATGACTATTTCAACTAAAGAAAGGAGTTGACAAACATTTTGTTATTATGAAATATGATATTTATAAAACAAAAAGCAACCGGTCTCTTATTAAATTTTATGAACAATAATGTCAAAGATCTCAATTTTGAAAAGAAACAAAGTGCAGTTGCATCTCAGTTTATTGAAATTAGTAGCCTTCCTTTAGAACATTCATATAGAAACAAAGGTTGGCTGAGGCTAAAAAGAGAACGAGTTGGCTCAAATTTTAGTATTTAGGCTCAGGGAGTAGCAGTACACAGAAGTAGCAATACGAGCACATAAAGCAGTCCCCTTCATAAAATTTGGGGTAATTTCTGATTCTGAAGGGTTCTCTGTCACTGCAAAGAGAAAACGGAATGATCTAAAATTATTCTAGTTAACATATAGACATTCAACTGAAATTAATACCTAGGTTTTACTTTTAACCCCAATAAACACAGTCACAAAAATATAGTGGTAGGAGATTTTAACTATAAATTAAACCCTGCATTAGATTGTTCATCTTAAACCACAATTAGAACTTCTAAAACTACTTCAACAATTTTTACATTTTATCAAGGATCATAAAATATCAGATACTTAGAGGTCTCTCCAGGTAATGGTGACATAGCCTTTTACTACCATCACATTAAAAATGTTTTAAATTTAAATTTATCTCTAAACCATTTGATGAATTTAATATAGAGGTGTCTGATGGATATCTCTCTGGAATATAGCATATTTAAAGTGACAAACAATCTGCTACAATTCACCTAAAAATAAACTGCAACCTAGAAGGCCACTAAAATTAATCAGTGACACCTCCGAAATGACCAATATGCAAGATAACCCACTCTACAAAAAAGACTACAAATGCATGTATAATGTAATTTATTGACCACAAAAATAATTGAGCATCTCTAACTTAAATCACATGATACTTATTATGAATAAGGAGTAAAGGCTAGTAAGATGCAAATAAATAGAAGGATTTTGTAACAATCCAGTGGTAAGCAAAGTCACTGAACATCAAGAAATAAGTGACACATTTAGGTGGACTGTCAGACTGTAACAGCCTAGAAGGAACTGCATAGAAATGAAGGGTGGATATTTAATTTGAATAAAAGAATATTATTTTCTGTAAAGAGTCTGAAGTTGATCAGTTTTCTTTAATTGAATTACCACAGTGCACACAGTGATGTGTTCGGGACAGTAATAGTGAAGTGAGTAGCAGAGATCTAAATCTGTTTTAGAGGATTAACAAAAGACTTGTCAGAGTCGTTAGCAGCATTGTAACATAGGTCTTCTTTAACCTTTCAACATATTAGTGAAATGCTAATAAGTTGTTTAGTTACAAAATGAAGCAATAGTCAAAACTAGGATTTTTTTTTTGCATGTTTTTTCTTTCTTTTGTTCCAAACTAGTATTTCCTTTCATATTAGCATAGAACCTAACATATATATCATTGTAATGTGAAAATGCCAAATAGTAACCATGGGCTGCTTACAATAACACAGGGTGAATGTATAACCACAAAGAGACAGGACTAACAATAGAAGCCAAACCTAAACTGGGTTCCCTTGCTTCATTGTCACCTTTGTCCAAGAAGTATGAATAAGCTCTAAGAAACCCGGTTAGAGGAATGGACACAAATCATTTCCAATTAGAGACCAAAGCTGCTGGACACCTAACACAAAAGAGCTGTCATTGTTGCCAAGCTACTGTCACAGCAGCATATTTCAGTTTTAAATTTAAGATATCTCCTGACAAACAATTGTCTTCAAAATGTGTCTTCTTCAGCATGGAAGTTAGCAAGATAAATACAACTTGGAACAAGATAAGTAAGTATCATTTGAAATCCAGCTATGCTCTTCAAACAATAACTTCTTCAACTTAAGGTCAGCATTTTTCTGACCTCCTGTCTAATACTTCAGTCTGACTGTGCTTTCCATGAAGTAAAGAATGGCAGTTTATTAATTTACAAGATTGGAAGAAAGGTTATCAGTGTCTTAAATTCAAAAAAAAAAAAAAAAAAGGTTTTGCCTCATCAAAGAAAAATTGGTCTCCTTAACAATTTAAGTCAGAATGTGTGAGCTTTGGTAAGATGTCAAAGTTCAAGTTTATGAGACACCCTGGGGTAGAGAGAGAAGTAATTATGTGCATTTTGATGTGCAGCTACCTTCCTCCTCTGCCCTCTTAGATCAATGGTAACACTAAAATGGACTGAAAAAAATTAAATCAAATAATCGATAGCTAGTAAGAAGACTTCTTCCCTGTTTCTACTCTTATTTTTAATTGACAATGCAATGGTGATATTTCTGCATGAAAAGATCACAATGTAGAAGACAACAGTTTGCCGGAATTCACTAAATACTACATAATGTACTCTTTTAGTATAAAACACATTTATTTGTTTAGCCCAGAGGGGAGGGCAAAGAAGGAATTATTGTTCAGCCTCAATCTGTCAGCATCACTGTACATTCTTGCTTCATGGCAGAATGTTAACCTGCTAGTCAAAACAAACTGTCCTCCTACTCGAGAAACTAATATTTGGATAGACTCCTAGGCCACCATGACTATTTGATTGATCCAACAGTTATATTATTCCCAAAGCAGTTACCTGAAATCATAGTCACTCTTTCTCTTCCTACTTTATCAGTTTGACTCATAGGGAAAATGTTTCTTCAGCATTGTGTGCCAACAAGTCCCAATGGTCACCATGACAAAGTGTATTTCAAATTAAGAGGCACTGAAAAAAATATTACACATTAACAAAGTCTAAATGGATCAGATTATGCGTCACAGAAAATAATTTGTATTTCTTCATTACTATTTGCATTGTGGAATGCAAATGTTATTTAGAATTTTTAAAAGTCTGTAAACACAAATGAACATAAATAAACCATAAATAAATGTGATTACATCTTGCCTGAAGAAAGGGCCTGAGTTGCCTCGAAAGCTTGCATATTGTAATCCTTTTAGTTAGCCAATAAATGGTGTCGTTTTGCTTGGCTTTTCTCTACATAAATAAACCATAAATTATACATACAATTTGTGGACCCACTTAGTCCATTAAAGTTTTACAGAGTGTCCCAACAGTAATGAGCACAGGTCATGAAATAATTCAAGATGGAACACTGGTCTACTGTAGAAGACACACATGCATACAACCACACAAATTCATATTAGCCATGACAGATTTGTCAGCTGGCCCAATATTGGAGGAAACCAGAGTGTCCAATAAAAAAACTCACACAAAATAAAAAGACCAAACTTCACAGCCAGGCCAGAAATCCCTAAAATTGGATGGCAACAGAGATAATCACTGTGCCATTATATTGCCCTATGCCTCTCACGCTTGTTATTTGAAACTGGATGAGTGAGAATTTCAGAGTTCTGGATTTCATAGCAAACATGCTTTTGTGATACTTCCTGTTATTTTCCTCTATGAATTGATGTATTAAATAGATCCATCATTCCGTACATTTCCAGAATCTGCTTAATCTAATTCACTGTCACTGCAAATTATAGCCTATTTCAGCCTCTTGGAGTGAGTGGAAGGAAGGTTCATATCTAGAAAGAACTTTCGTTCATCACAGAAAATATTCAATTACACACCAACGCTTATTCATAGTATAGGAGCAATTTACACATTAAGTTAATATGCATATTTACAGGATTTAGGAAAAAAGCCAGAAAAATATGGAGAATATGGAGAGAAGGTGTAAACTACACAGACAGTTGCCAGGTGGCAGGAGTTATACAGTATATTAAATATAATTGTGTGAAAATATGTATCACTATAGTAGAATCCACTACTTTAGAATTTACTTATTTATATTCATATTTTTTATCGGTGCTGCACCTTATATCCTGAATGTGTCCTAAGAGAAATATTTCAAATGCAAAGGAACACTCAATAATATACACTTTATAAGACAAAAAATAAATATGTTCAGTAAAAAAATAGAAACAGCTGTTACTGAAAAATTCCATTTTTTTTCCTTGTCCTGTAGGCTGTGTTCCCCCAACAATGATCTTTTATCATATGGTGGCCGATTGTCATGCACCAGATATCCTTTGTCTATCACAAATGCATTTAAATCCATCACAGTTTTTCATTTCAACACACTAGAAAAAGGTGAGAATATAGCAGACTGAAACAAAGGAGATACATGCTTAGGAAAGTAGCTAAATTTCATACAAACTGTGAACACTATGTCAGTTTTAAATCAAGAAAGAAACTATTATAAAATTTAAGGCAATTAATTGATTAAAGTTAAATACAGTATTTTTGCACAATATCATTTGCTTGATTTAATTACAAAGTATGAAGTCTTTATCTTTCAAACTCTAGACAGCAATGAGATTGAAGAAAGGAGAAAAACACTACAATTACATTACAATTTCATAATGTTGTATGCATAACACTTAAATAACACTTCTTCCATGTTGTACTGACAAGACTGAATCAAGTCAGGGACCAACACCAATGCATTGCATAGCACACTCAAATGCGAATCCACACTCAGTTTAGAGCTGCCAGTTTACCTAACTGATACATCTTTGAGAATTAAGAGAAAATCATATTTGCCAAAGAATTTCCAGGGAAACCATGCAAATTTAAAAAAGTGAGCATTCCAGAAGCTGAATTCTGTCACCAGAAGTTGTAAGACAGCCCCACTAAACATTACTGTTGACAATTCAAACATAAATACGAAAATTAACAGGTAGAAAATGAAACCCCTGGCAGTGCATTTGATTATAATATAAACTGTAAATAGATAGTGAAAGGGAAATTTTCATTTGCTTATTTTATCTTTATGCATTCATCTGTATACTTTTCTATGTAGTAAATATATTCCACCATGGAGATAATTAGATCATGTGATATTTAACTCTTTAGATTACCAATTCAATTATGCGATGTTTGCCAAATACTTCTAAAGATTTTTAATTTATCCATATTTTTTTACCTTTAATAGAATGTAATGGTGCAGGAAACAACAGCACACAAATACAAGAATTACTAAAAAAAAAAAACAAACTAGCAGTACAATTACTAGTCTCTGGTCAATCAAAACTCATACTTCCTTTGGAAGCAGGATATGACTGTCAAAAATGAAACCTCTATTTTTTTCTCTCTTTTCACAACCCCTAATAACACCAACAGCAGATGACTGTTACTTTTAGGCATTTTTTTTCCTCACGAATATATTAATTTACAGTACTCAAAAGCTGATGTCACCTTACACAACCTGTAGTTGGTGGGGTTGTTAGACATGACGATTGCAGTTGCTGATCTCACTTGCTGGAGGATGTCAGTTTCTACTACTAGAAATTGCTGGGTGTGTCACATTATGCGACTGCATGACAACTTTCCAGTACAGTTTCACACTTTCAAAGAACTGTGTGCTAACCCCTTTTACTGAGAACCAATACCGTGCTGCCTGATATACTGTAGCTGGTGATATAGGAAATGGTTTACAGGGGTAGGGAGTTCAACTGCAATCTCTGCACCTCTTTTTTCTCTTCTCATTCTGTCGTGTTACATATGACATAGTCTATCTTCTATTCATGAGGTCCAAAATACGTGTACTCCTTATTTCTCATGCATTGTATTTCCAGGTGAATGCTCTGAAGGGCAAAATGTCACCTGGTCTGGAAAAATCTTGATTTTTTTTTTTTTTTTTTTTGCCACATGCAGATGTTAGGGTAACAATTTAGTGTAAACAGCTTGAATCTATGGTTCCATCTTATCTTGTTTAAGAGGACATTCTGGTGGTGATAGTTTAATGGGGAAGCTTTCTTGGCATACATTAGTCCTAATATTGACAGGAGAAGAGGATGAAGGAGAGCAGAGGCAAGGATCAAATGGTGGAAGCTGAAAAAGGAAGACTGCAAGGTTGAGTTTAGGGAGGAGGTAAAATAAAAACTGGGGGGCAGTGAACAGTTACCAGACAGCTGGGCAACTACAGCAGAAGTAGTAAAGGTGACAGAAAGAAGGGTGCTTGGTGTAACATCTAGACAGAGGAAGGAGGAAAAGAAAACCTTATGGTGGAATGGGGAAGTACAGGAGAGTATACAGAGGAAAAGTTTAGCAAAGAAGTGGGATAGTCAGAGAGATGCAGAAGGTAGACAGGGGTACAAGGAAATAAGGCGTAAGGTGCAGAGAGAGGTGGCGAAGGCTAAAGAAAAGGCGTATGATGAGCTGTTTGAGAGGTTGGACACTAAGGAGGGTGAGAAGGACCTGTATAGACTGAGCTGGGAGAGATGTGCATCAGGTTAGGGTCATAAAGGATAAAGATGTAAACATACTCGCAAATGAGGAGAGTGTGTTGAGCAGATGGAAAGAGTACTTTGAGAGGCTGATGAATGAAGAAAATGAGAGAGAGAGAGAGAGAGAGAGAGAAGGTTGTATGATGTGGACATAGTGAATGAGGAAGTGCAACGAATTAGCAAGGAGGAAGTAAGGACAGCTAAAAAGAGGATGAAGAATGGAAAGGCTGTTGGTCCAGATAACATACCTGTGGAAGCATGGAATGTTTAGGAGAGATGGCAGTGGAGTTTTAAACCAGATTGTTTAATGGAATCTTGGAAAGTGTGAGAATGCCTGAGGAGAGGAGAAGAAGTGTACCTGTACAAATTTTTAAGAACAAAGGATGTGCAGACCTGTAGTAACTACAGAGGGATAAAATTGATGAGCCACTGCATGAAGTTATGGGAAAGAGTAGTGGAAGCTAGGTTAAGAAAGGAGGTGTTGGATTAGTGAGCAGCAGTTTGGTTTCATGTCAGGAAAGAGCACCACAGATGCAATGATTGCTCTGAGGGTGTTGTTGAAGAAGTATAGAAAAGGCCAGAAGGAGTTGCATTGCGTCTTTGTGGACCTGAAGAAAGCATATGATAGGGAGCCTCGAGAGGAGTTGTGGTATTGTATGGGGAAGTCAGAAGTGGCAGAGAAGTATGTAAGAATTGTATAGGATATGAACAATGGAAGTTTGACTGGTGAGGTCTGCTGTAGGAGTGACGGATGCATTCAAGGTGGAGGTGGGAGTACATTAGGGATCGGCTCTGAGCCCTTTCTTATTTGCAATGGTGAGGGACAGGTTGACAGACAAGATTAGATAGGGGTGCCTGTGGACTATGATGTTTGTTGATGACACTGTGATCTGTAACGAGAGTAGGAAGCAAGTCGAGAAGACCCTGGAGAGGTGGAGATATGCTCTAGACAGGAGCGGAATGAAGGGCTTTAAGAACAAGACAGAATACATGTGTGTAAATGAGAGGGAGGTCAGGGGAGTGGTGAAGATGCAGGGAGTAGAGTTGGTGAAGGTGGATGAATTTAAATACCTAGGATCAACAATACAAAGTAATGAAGAGTGTGTAAGCGATGTGAAAAAGAGAGTGCAGCCAGGGTAAAGTCAGTGGAGAAGAGTGCCAGGAGTAATTTGTGACTGATGGGTATCAGCAAGAGTGAAAGTGAAAGTCTACAGGATGGTAGTGAAACCAGCTATGTTATATGGGTTGGAGATGGTGGAACTGAGCAGAAAATTGACAGAGCTGGAAGTAGCAAAGTTAAAGATTTTAAGATTTGTATTGAGTGTGACAAGGATGGACAGGATTAGAAATGAGTCCATTAGACGGTCAGCTTATGTTAGATGGTTTGTCGACAAGTCAGAGAGGTGAGATCACGTTGGTTTGGACATGTGCAAAGAAGAGATGCTGAATGTATCGGGAAAAAGATGTTAAGAATGGAACGTCCAGGTAAGAGGAAAAGAAGAAGGCCTAAGAGGAGGTTTATGGATGTGGTGAAAAAGGACATACAGGTGATGGGTTTAACAGAGCAAGATACAGAGGACAGGAGGATGTGGAAATAAATGACCTGCTGTGGCGACCCCTAATGGGAGTAACTGAAAAAGAAAGAAGAAGATATGCCCACAAGGATAATAACACCATTTCAAAAATGTGTACTATCTCATGGTGGTTCCTAGAGAAGACTCAAGATCTCAATCCACTAGAGCATCATTTGAATGATGTGCAATAGGGGCTTCACAGAATTAATGTGTTTCCAAAGATTCCATAGGCATTGTGTTTTTCAACATGTATTTGTCCAATGTTTAGGTGCTTGAACACTGCCTCTAGATAAACAGCTTTAGGGATGAAGTCACCTTAAATGAAAAATGATAGAGAATTCAAACATCATTTTACCTCATACATATGGTTCCCTTTGTGAAAGTTATTTAATACCATTTAATATCAAAGATAAGAAACTTGATATTGAAACTGTTGTACCACAGACTTTAATTCAAAGATGCTGATATGCTATCTTTTCAGCTGTTAGTTGTTTTTTGTCCTTGTCTTCCTTTTATGAAGTATGTGTGGATGTGTTTTTGGGACAGGTATAGGCTGTGAGATACATCACCTATGGAATGCTGTATTACATTTTACAATCATGGAAATCTTTTAGGGGACTATTTAAAATAGCAAAATGTTTGTTTCTTTGTTATTCAGTAAATAATTGTTCAGAAAGAAACTTAACTACAACAAGGTATGTTAGAATCGGGATTTGAAAATATAGCTCAGATGTATATGAAGATGCCTCCAACACCCCTGGTTCCATATCCCCACACGTTGGATACCCCATTTTCCTTGACTTGATAAAATAGTAGTTACACAAACCACCATATAGCTCACCTTTAGCATAATGGAAAATGTACGTCCATTCCATTGTCAGCTACTTGTCAGATGTACAGTATATAGATGTCCTCAGTAAATCCTTATCTTCTATGGTAATAGTAACAGTCTTTTGTTTTGTAGCATTACACTTTTGGTTTGGTCCATGACTCAGATGCTTGTGATATTTTTTTTTTTATATTTGTCCATGTATAACCTTCAAAAGCTGTGGAAGTTCTAGTTTATCAGCCAAAGGCAAATTAATGACAAAACATATGGTTCAAATTAGTGCTAATTTAGTGTCTAATGAAGAAAAAGCAAACAGTAAATTTTGTGCAAAAGCTTCATTCTGTAACATTGAGCTATCATTTGGCAAATAATCCTTGTACTCTTGACTTTACCTGTTGGAGTAAATCTTAACATTGGAATGAACAATCCACTGGAAATAGCCTGAATGTCATTAAAGCAATGTAAAATGGAGTACCGCCACCACTATAAGTAGGAATAAGGTCAGAAGCAGAACAGAGTCTGGTATTTTTAGGTATATGCGGTCAATATGCATAGTAATCAAGGGACATAAAAACTAAATGTGTGCCATATTGTCAATCACAAAACCATGCAGAAAGAGATTTAGATTTCGTTCCCTATTACAATTCAAAAATTGAAAGCATTTGTCACTGATCATTACTGGTTTAAAATATATATCTATGACTTTGAACCAGAGACCAAAAGACAGAAAAAAGAATGTAATCATTGAAATTAATATTCTTAGAAAGAAGAAGCTTAATGACATCAGGGGGCTTTGTCATCCGCGCTGGGGGCAAAAGGGAAGAGACTGTTAGCGACTGTGCATCCCCAGACAACAGGTCAACACTGCTTATCTTATCAAAATTGCCTGGATGGTCCTTACTCATACACGTTACCCCCGAAACCCATCCATCCCCCACCCCACCCACAAGCTCAAGCCCAGTGGTGCAAGTGAATCCAGTCATGATGTCTTGCTACCTGGAGAGGGCATCAGAACTGGAGTGGAGAAAGCCCCTCCTGTGGATCATCTTAAATTAGTAGGGTTGCAGATCCAGGAACCACAGGGTTACGCATTGATTAGCCTCTTAAGTGTGCTGTCATCCAATCCAGGTGGGCATGATCGGTTACTAACATGAATTCCCATCCAAGGAGGTAATATCCTAATAGGTCCACTTTATGGCAAGAGCCATTCTCAACACCACTGCATAACTCCTCTCCCAGTCCAACAGTTACTGACTAAGGTTCAAGACGAGATGTTCAGTACTGTTGATGACTTTGCTCAATACTCTCCAAGGTTGATATCCGAAGCAACAGTGTGGAAGAGGAAAGGGATAGAAAAGTTGGGGAAAATGAATATGGTTACTGAACTAAAGCCCCATTGCAAGTTTTAGAAAGCACAATTGGCTTCTGGAGCCCATACCATCGTTAAGGGGGGTTAATTTTGGTGTTAAATTTGTCAAAGGCATAGCCCTTTCAGAAAAGAAGAGCACAAACCTATGATATTACCCCACCAGTCCTAAGAAGGCTTGAACCTGCCTTTAGGTTTTCAGCCAAGGCCAGTTTTGAAAGACAGCACCACGGTCTCATGGTGCCATGTCCCAAAAGGAAGCCAAGATACTTGGCATCAGTAAAACCAAATTAATATTTCTTGGATTAATTCAAAGGCCTACATTGACGAGGGTTCACAGCACAACATGAATGTGGCTCAAGTGTTCTTCCCAGGTGCCAGAAAAGGTAAAACTCGGTTATCAAGGTATGGAATGTTAATGGGGAACTACAGTGATGCCCAAAGGGGAGGACACGGTTTTGTCTGTGTTTATTAGGGGTGCTCAACACTGTTTTCCTTTAGCAGTCTTTAAAAGGAGTATGCCAATACCCAACTGTTACATTAAAGGTAGTCAAATAAGCAGTGTGACCCAGCCTTTCAAGCAGATTATCCACTTGCATCATGGGTTATGCATCGAAAGTAAGAGAACTGATTAAGCTGGTGTACGTTGTGGCAAAACCTCCAACTTCTGTCTGACTTGAGGACCAAGACAGTTAGGCTTGATCAAGGGCTATCACACTCCTTGATGATACCCATCTCAAGTATCTGTTTTATTTCTAGCTCCATCTTGGCCCTCTGGAAGGCATAGGGAAGGATCATTCCCTCATGATCATATCAGGGTCTATGAAAATATTGTGGTTGATCAGGAAGGTCTGCTTTGGTGTAGGATCTACCACTGTCCTTACAATGTCTATGGCCCTGGTCAACCCACTTTTTTGCTCTTGTGTGAAGCTGAAGCCAAAGTTAAGCTCTGCTTTGTCCCAATAGAAGGTGTTGAACTGGCCAAGAGAGGGATCAGGGGCTTCTATTCCTGCCATAGTTTTAGGTTTACACAGTAAGTTTTTTCCAAAATGGCATGGATGAGGATAGTCTTGACTGTCCTCTTGGCATTATCGTTTTGGAGCCAAAATGAAGGGCTTAACTATGCACAAAGATAAACACAAAAGAGCACAAAAGTTAACTCTTTACACAGCGAAACACGTTGATGCTGAATGAGCGAGATGAGACTTCCTGGTTAACGCAGCGGAATCGAATTCGCCACTCCATCGCTGAGCCAATCAGCACACAGGAACTTAACTGCGTGCTCTGATTGGGTAGCTTCTCAGCCATCCAACAATAGCGTCCCTTGTATGAAATCAACTGGGCAAACCAACTGAGGAAGCATGTACCAGAAGTGAAAAGACCCATTGTCCGCAGAAACCCGTGAAGCAGCGAAAAATCTGCGTTATATATTTAGATATGCTTACATATAAAATCCAAGATAGAGTGAAGCCGTGAAAGTCGAAGTGCGATATAGCGAGGGATTACTGTATTGTGCTTGGTACACAGGTCCTCCTTTGTGATCCTCCTTGCTTCGGCCTCTGCAAACTCCATCAGTTGTGCGTCCACTTGTATTTATAGTTCTTGGTTGGTCAATCATCTGCTGTATTACTGTCACAAATTCCACCTACTAAGTTATCATAAGGGAATTCCTGCTGGCTGTGCCACTGCAATGTAAGAAAGAATAAGAGGGAAAATGTAAAAATGTAAATGTAAAGAGGACCAGCCAGTACCTTATTTAATGCTGACAAAATAAACTGAAAGAAGTATTCGACAGATATTGGGAATGATCGTAGATGTCCTCATCCTGTGATGCCTTGGCCTTTAGGTGTCTTGTTTTTTAATTCACATAGATCCATGCTCTTCAGAATCCAGTTTGTGATTGAACACCAACTTGTGGCTTTGGGTTTTAGTAGTCTGCAGGGTGGAAGAGGCAAGAATTCTGGAGTTGCCTGGAGGCAACGTCAGTGTGCTTCATCATTCATGCTGCAGATGAAAGGAAAGAGGCATATTCCCAGTCTTCTGACGTTACCATAGTTGCAGACTCCTCGCATGTCTGCGACAATTGTCTTCTTTTCTCTTTGTCAGGCGTAATTTACATTTTACTGAAAAGTAGTTTTGGTTTCCACATATTTGTACAATTTACAGAATACTGGGAACTAATTTTTATCTCATTCATGTGTTTTGCCACAGTATTTATATGCTACTTACCTACAGTGCTTTCTTTGTTTTTCATTTTGCTTCATATTGGCTACTGCAATTGTTTTCACATTCTGCTGTGAGAATTCTGCTTCTATCCTGTCACCTATTAAAGTCTTTTACAGTACCGAAGTTGCCAGTGATTATGAGTATCCATAGGTATGTAGCAATACATTTCAATTAATGTGTTAACCTCTTGATTCCATGTTAAAGAATGGTCAAGTTTCACAGGCTTGTTTACTTTGGATTGCATTAAATATTAAGAGCTTTTATCAGCACACTCCAAGTGCAATTGGCAATGGGACGACACAGGACAAAGACTCACAAACTCCTCTTCCCTTTCTGAATTTCTCCTTAAATTCCATAGTCAATTTTTCTGCATCTAAACACAGGTTTGATGGTGGCTGTAAACTCAGAGAGGTATTCATTTTGATTATGCTAGTTCTGGCTTTCTTTGGCACTTAAAGCTGTAGTACATCTATATTCTGTAGTGTAACTTCCAAATACAAATTGGGATCATAATTCAGCCTTTGGCATAAGATGTTCTGGACCTGATCAGATTCAGTTGTCATAAATACTAAAAACAGTTCAGCTGGACTGCAGCAGAGACCTTTTCTTCGTGTTGATTTCTTCATATTGTCCATTGGCACAGTAAATTGTGTGCAGCCATAAAGGTATTATTAAAAACTTACCTGTAGACGTGCTTATTTACTTTTTATATTCTAAAAGTAAACTAAGACATAATTATAATTTGTAGGAGACACTTTCAAAACTATGTGTGACAGATAGGGGGCGCTATTGCTCCCTTGAACCCCTGTCCAAGACTCCAGACACCAAGTAAAAGTCCAAAAGTTGACTTTATTTACACAGCTCAGTGCACAAAGCACCCTCTCCTCCACTATACTCATTCAAATACACAATTATAATCACAATAAACCACTCCACTCCACCACTCCTAGACGCGTTGCCCTCCTACCACCCAGCTCAGCTCGCCATGTGGAAGCTGCAACAGTCCTTTTATAGTCCGTGACCCGGGTCAGATCAAAACTCTTCTTTTTCTTCACCCCGGAAGCACATCATTCCCCTTGTCCATAATGACTTGGACGTACTTCCGGGCCATAGGGCAAATGATATTCATTGCTCCTCCCTGCAGCTCCATCTAGTGGCCCCTGGGATATCCAGCAGGGCTGCGTATGAAAACTCCATTGTCCACGACTCCCTGCTGGTCTTCAGGGCACCTCCATGCTGCAGGGAGGGCTCCATCTGGCGGCCTGGGGGTATTGGCCGGGATGACAATCAGGCCATAGACCACATATGCAAATATTAACAGAACCAAAAGAATACGATGATGAACTGCAGAAAGGGAGTGAGAAGCTATGAGTTTTTAACCAGAATTTGTAACACTTCAAGTTCAAGAATAACACTGTTTAAGTGTTAAATCCATCTTAGACAGAGAGCTAAAGCGTGGTGCTGAGTTTTATACCCGTGCGTTCAAGACATGAGTCATGGTGCCACTTGCAAGCAACTTATTAACAAAATGTTGAGACTGTAAAATGATAGTGTGACTCACTCAAAATATAAGTAACAAAATATCCAAGACACACATATGTTCCTTGAAAATAAAGTCAAGAAACATTCACAGCAAATGAACCGAAAACATGTGTCAGTGACAAACTAATGTTTTCAGCAAGATGTCTGAGGTTTTCCAGTTTGTAATAGCTGCCACCCATTTTCTTATGCAAATATTTGTTAAATGAAACACACAGACTTTAATGTTATCTTCAACTCTGTTTTTATCCATCAGTCCCCTTCATGTTCAATGTCACACTCAAATCTTACATACAGTGGTGTGAAAAACTATTTGCCCCCTTCCTGATTTCTTATTCTTTTGCATGTTTGTCACACAAAATGTTTCTGATCATCAAACACATTTAACCATTAGTCAAATATAACACAAGTAAACACAAAATGCAGTTTTTAAATGATGGTTTTTATTATTTAGGGAGAAAAAAAATCCAAACCTACATGGCCCTGTGTGAAAAAGTAATTGCCCCCTGAACCTAATAACTGGTTGGGCCACCCTTAGCAGCAATAACTGCAATCAAGCATTTGCGATAACTTGCAATGAGTCTTTTACAGCGCTCTGGAGGAATTTTGGCCCACTCATCTTTGCAGAATTGTTGTAATTCAGCTTTATTTGAGGGTTTTCTAGCATGAACTGTCTTTTTAAGGTCATGCCATAGCATCTCAATTGGATTCAGGTCAGGACTTTGACTAGGCCACTCCAAAGTCTTCATTTTGTTTTTCTTCAGCCATTCAGAGGTGGATTTGCTGGTGTGTTTTGGGTCATTGTCCTGTTGCAGCACCCAAGATCGCTTCAGCTTGAGTTGACGAACAGATGGTCGGACATTCTCCTTCAGGATTTTTTGGTAGACAGTAGAATTCATGGTTCCATCTATCACAGCAAGCCTTCCAGGTCCTGAAGCAGCAAAACAACCCCAGACCATCACACTACCACCACCATATTTTACTATTGGTATGATGTTCTTTTTCTGAAATGCTGTGTTCCTTTTACGCCAGATGTAACGGGACATTTGCCTTCCAAAAAGTTCAACTTTTGTCTCATCAGTCCACAAGGTATTTTCCCAAAAGTCTTGGCAATCATTGAGATTTTTTTTAGCAAAATTGAGACGAGCCCTAATGTTCTTTTTGCTTAACAGTGGTTTGTGTCTTGGAAATCTGCCATGCAGGCCGTTTTTGCCCAGTCTCTTTCTTATGGTGGAGTCGTGAACACTGACCTTAATTGAGGCAAGTGAGGCCTGCAGTTCTTTAGACGTTGTCCTGGGGTCTTTAGTGACCTCTCGGATGAGTCATCACTGTGCTCTTGGGGTAATTTTGGTCGGCCGGCCACTCCTGGGAAGGTTCACCACTGTTCCATGTTTTTGCCATTTGTGGATAATGGCTCTCACTGTGGTTCGCTGGAGTCCCAAAGCTTTAGAAATGGCTTTATAACCTTTACCAGACTGATAGATCTCAATTACTTCTGTTCTCATTTGTTCCTGAATTTCTTTGGATCTTGGCATGATGTCTAGCTTTTGAGGTGCTTTTGGTCTACTTCTCTGTGTCAGGCAGCTCCTATTTAAGTGATTTCTTGATTGAAACAGGTGTGGCAGTAATCAGGCCTGGGGGTGGCTACGGAAATTGAACTCAGGTGTGATACACCACAGTTAGGTTATTTTTTAACAAGGGGGCAATTACTTTTTCACACAGGGCCATGTAGGTTTGGATTTTTTTTTCTCCCTAAATAATAAAAACCATCATTTAAAAACTGCATTTTGTGTTTACTTGTGTTATATTTGACTAATGGTTACATGTGTTTGATGATCAGAAACATTTTGTGTGACAAACATGCAAAAGAATTAGAAATCAGGAAGGGGGCAAATAGTTTTTCACACCACTGTACATGACAAAAAAATAATAGTAACTAAAAATGTTAAGGCCACAGGTAGTTCTAAGTAGATTTTCATATGGTACATGCCACCTAACCTTAGACAGTGTCATAAACTGTGATTTCTCAGATATGGAAGACAGAAGCTTTGAAGTAAAATTGTTATACTCTCTGATTATGGCGGCAGAGAGTGGTGACATGTTGCATGTTGATTAGCACATATTTAACTCACACTGGGTTTATTTTTATGCCCCTTAGTTAACTAATATTTGCTTTTGAGATGTAAGAGAAGGGCGAAATGCTAACAGTTAAAATTTGATATGTATAATTTTTTTTTTGGAGAAGTTCTGTAGTATTACTTTAGACTAATTAGCATAACTGTATCATATAGCAAGGGGAGATCAGCTTTTTAAGACTGCCCAGCTTGAATGATGTAAATTTAACTCACAAACTAGAAAAAAATCATAACTGTATTATGCACAAATCATACTCCCTTGGTAATGTGACATCAAGGAATAATGAAACAGTTATGTCTGTGATTACTTTAGATTTTTCACTTCTAGAGAAACCTTGCAGATTGGTGATTTGGTTGTGGTGACAGACCTTACTGAACTATATAAAAATCCTTACTCTTAAACTATTTATTATTCTATTTTACTTTGATGATATACATTGGCAATTTTTCTAAAATTTACTTATAGCTGAACCTTGGTCAAATGCAGATCAGTTCACAAAATTTAAAAAAAGTCTATCTTCATAAGTTCAACAAAAATGGTTTTTCAGTTGCTTTTCCGGTGTTTGTAATTCTACTAATTTTATGAATTGGATAACAATGAATAAGACAAAGAACAAACAAGAATTCCATCCCTACTACTTTACTTTGTTTATTTTACGATGTATAAATATATACAGTATATATTGTGAAAGATACCCAGAACACACACAGAGATGGACTCAGAATGTCCCAAAACACACGTTTATTTTTACAGTTCTTCCTGCACACAGTACATTGCACCAAACAATCAAAACTCACAGTCCTTTCTTTTCCTTTGCCGCCTCCACTCCTCTCCTGCAAGCACTATCCTCTGCCACCTGACTCCGGCTCGGCGAATGGAGTGAGGTGGTCCCTTTTTATGTTGCACCCACATGTGCTTCACATGCGCCCAGATTCTCTTCCGGCAGCATTTTCTGGAGTGGTGGAAGTGCTGCAGTCCAAGGCTCCGGGATCGTCCAAGCGGCCCCCTGGCAGTGGCCAAGGTCCCCAACAGGACTGAGCTTCCAAGCGCCAGTCCTGTGGCCCCGATGAAAACCAGAGGGGCTGCCCTCTCGTGTCCAGGGGAAGGTATTGCCTCTCTCCCGGTCCTTCCTCTCTCCAAGCATCCCGGTGGGGCAAGGTCCCTGGTCGTCTGTCACAATATATATAATAAATAAACAAACAGAAAAAGGTTTGGGGTAGCCACCCTGTATACTTGTCAGTATAGGAAAAATTTTGCAATCATATCACAATTGGTCTTTACAGACGTCCAAAACAGAACTGAGGTACATAATAAACACATGGCCATTATATAGCCAGGTGGCCAGAAGAGGTGAGTTCACAGGGACAGGAAGTGGTAGTGACATCTTTAGGAGGCAGGCTCGACAAGACTGGAAGTGGAAGTGCTGTCTCTAAGAGGCTGACCCTTCTGTTGGTCTGCAGATGGAAAGAAGAAGAAGATTTAGAGCACAGCACCAATCCCTGGTCTGGTGGATAAACACAATTATTCAAGCCCTTAAACTCCAATGCACATGTGTGTGACAGTATATATGTACCATATCAGACCACATCCATATCAGAACTCTCTCCCTACCCATTAATCAATTTTTTTTGTAACTGTAACTTTTATATATGTGTACTCTTTTGTGACAATCAGAGGAAAATTATACAGTTTAATCTGACATGGAAGAATATTCACTGGGCACAATGCAATCTTATTGAAGATAATTTTGAACTCAAAAATTGCTCCAGTACATTCCACTGTACATGTGTGTCAGTAATGAGTATGGATCAGTGATGCACTGCATAGTGTCATCAGATTAAATAGTTTTGCTCAAACTCTATTGCTCATTTTATCTTACATCATTATTATTTGACTTTTTTACATGGTGTATCTAATGATAATGATGATAATTAGCATGTATTGTCATTTCCCACAACTTATTAGTCATAGTTCTCAGAGGGAACTGCATGTTTCAGCCACGCAGTGCTTCTTTCCTTGTCAGAGAGCAGGGACTTTAACGTTTTTTATCTTATCCTCATTTTGTGAGGGAAGGGATGAGAAAGAGAGTTAGAGAGCAAGTAAGTCATATCTCTTATTTTATGCATATATTCTCATTTTCAAATTTAAGCGAACACTTTAACAGAGGGAGGGCCCAACAGTGGGGAATGTAGGATTATGTAAAAACAAACAAATAAATAAATAAATAAAAATTATTTTTCTTTTCTTATCTGGAAAGATCAACTCCAAACTAAAAAGAAAAATCATAATAATTCATAATTCATTATAGTTCAAAAAGTGGAATGTTGTTAAATGTCTCAATTTGAACTTAAGAAGGCACAAGGGATTTAACACCTTAGCTCTTTATGGTCAGATAAAGTATTTTTCTAAGAGTTTAATACCTATTAAATTAGGGTATTAATTCTGGTTGAAAAAAGATTGGTTGGCCTATAGGGAATTCTGATTTACAATACAATTTTCTCTATAGCTACTGAAATAATATCAGATCCTTAAGGGCAATATATTTTGGTGGTTTGGAAAAGTGTACAAAACTAAGAAAATTCTACTGAATATAAATGCACAGAACTTAGTTGATAAAGAGTTCATAATTAAAGTTTTTCATTAATTCCCAATATGAATTCTCATCAGGTAATGATGTCAGGGGATTTTAATTGTGCATTAAATTGTGATTTAGGGATCAGCAGCTGGAACTGCAATATCTTAAACTGCTGCAATAATTTCACATTTTATTAGGGATCATAATCTGTTAGACCCCTGGAGATTTCTCTACCCATTTGAGATATGATTGTGTATCATTGTAATTTTGTATTTGTAAATATTATCATTTTATTTATAGTTCCTTTACTTTAAAAATGTGTGCAGTTCAGTTTCACTTTCATGTTCTAGTTTTGTTTAGATTTAGGATTAGCAATTTTATTTTCATTATATTTTGGAAAAGCCAGAATGCAATCTTGATTTTTTTAGTGGGCAACACCATTTTGTGCTTCATTTGCGGGTACCTGTTGCTAGGGGGTATGTCCTTGAAGTCTCATTATGCAACATCATTGGCATGAGGCTACTTAAACTGGTGTTACCTCTCATAACTTGTCCAGGTTTGTGAATAATTTATCCAAACATATCTTCTGTTTTCCAGTTAGCTTGAACTTAATGTAGTCAGGCAAATTGTTTTGTATCTTCATCAATGAAATTTGGTTTACTTATTGGGCAATTGATTGTTTTGTAAGAATTTATGGATTTCACCAAGGCTAGTCTTCTGTTTTACATTTTGGCCTTTGTCTCCTGGGGCCTCATGTGTAAAATCTTGCTTAGATTTCATATTAAAATGTTGCTTACACTCAAAAGGCAAAAATGGTATGTGCACAAAAATATCAGATTTATGAAATCATATATACACCACATGCCACATCAAATTCCTCTATAAACCTCAAATCAACTTAAAAATATGTGCATGTGCCTGTGCTTTCAGTCACCGCCTATCAGTAATACAATGTAAAAAATGCCTTTTTTGAATTTTCATGATTTAATCATCATATAAATTTTCTCTTGTTCCCAAGTAACCTCTTTAGTACAAACGAAGGAAACTACTGAGGGTAAAAAACAAAACTTAATTGAATGTCAGCTTGAGGTATTAGTAACTGAAATTGAGAATTGCAAAAATATTCTTTTTGCTGGTGTTTGTGAGAGTCATGCATAAAAAAGTGGGAGCAAACAGAGCAATGTGGCAATTGTAGTCTCTTAACATTCAACATATAACATTCAAATGTCTTTGAATCGCCATTATGTTCATGTCTTGACACCATTCATGCTTCAGCATTATGCTATGCAGTACTGCAAAAGCCATCACAATGTGGGAAGCCTTTGTGCGGTTGTACAACAATGTGCTGACTAAAAAGTCCAGGCATAGGCATTTGCCTTTTAATTAATTAATGGTCCATTCTATTACTGATCATGTACGGGAGTGTGTCTCCTCTCTTGTGGTGTACTTACTATCACCTGGAAGAAAAATTATGCAAGTTGTCCGTAATGTAGTAAACTTAATTGCAGTCCTTTCTATAAAGTGTTCTTACCAAGAAACCATCCATCACACGGAGCATGGCCTTGAAGTTTTCTTTCCACAAAGTTCTTTTGATAGCATAAAGGAATCATGATCTGCACAACAATGTTAGTCAGAAAATATTTGAGCACCGTATATTAATTGTATATTAATTAAATGAAAGTGCTTTCTGTTTACAAAAGCAAATTCCTTCTGTGATGGTGCCTTTATTGTAACGTGTGCAGTCAACTGCACCGATTACATTAGGAAAATTGTCTTTTTGATACCAAGGATATTGCCTGTATCTGGGTAGCATATGAAATATGTCATCCCATGCAGATGGTATGGGATATGACGTTAAACTGCATCCTGGATATGACGTTAAACTACATCTGGCCCTGCAAGCGGTCCTCCAACTTGCAGGGAAATCATTGGGGTTGGTGGCAGGATTGGCACTCCAGCCACCGTAAAAAAACTTCACAAAGCTCAAAGACTACAGAAAAGCCTCCTTTTTGCTCTCTGCAGGAGTAGCTCTGCTGCAGCTGCCCATAGGAAGGCTGTTCGCATCATGTAGGGGATGGGGGAAAGCCCTCGGGAGCCCCATCCCTGGAAGAGTCGAAACTGTTGGAAAGTCAATAGGGTCAGGTCTGTTGGGGATCGGAACTGGTGTAGTGCGAGGCGTTGCCTGCTGCACAGCAGCACTCGAGTCCCAATTTGATCTCCAGCAAGATGATCATCTTCCTCTGCTGTCGGAGGAGCTGCGTAAACTCTGCATTTCTGTGGTGGCACTCTCTGAGGTGCTCAGACTGGGGACTGGCCAGATCTCTGTAGATGAATACATCTTTTATTGGTCTGGTCGGTCTGATGGCCGTCATACTCAGGGAGTAGCTGTTGCTGTAGCGGATTGGCTTCTTCCGATGGTTTCCGATGTCACTCCTTTCAACGAATGTATTATGGGACTCAGATTACGGCACTCCTTGGTTGCCTTGTCTGTTGTCTCAGTGTATGCTCCGACCACGGTGAGTGATGTCTTGGCAAGAGAGACATTTTATTCGCAGCTTCGCTCTGTGGTTGATGGGTGCCCACGAGGTGACACTCCTCTGGTCATGGGTGACTTCAACGCAGCCACTGGCACTGACAGGGCTGGCTATGAGGATTGTCTCGGTCCCCATGGGTCTGGTTACTGTGGTGAAAGTGGCTCCATGTTCCTTGACTTTGCAAAAGGTCAGGGGCTGCAAATTGCTGGATTCTGGTTCCAGCGCCCAGAACAGCATCATTGGACTTGGTACTCCAATACTGGTGGTGCAGCAAAGGAGATCGATCACATCCTCGTGGGCAGACACTGGAGGCTCTTGCAAACCTGCAGGGTCTACAGAAGTGCCCAGTTTGTGAATTCTGACCACAAACTTGTTGTTGCCACTCTTAGGATCCAGCATAGGTCCAGTAGGTTACCACCTACTAGGAAAATGGACTTGGCTAGACTCCAAAATCAGGCAGTTTCTAATGAGTTTGCAAACAGTTTGTGTGAGGAACTTGCAGATTTGGGTACGACTGCCAATCTTAATGTGATGTGGGAGACCTTCCGTGACAAGACCCTGAAGGTTGCTGAGGGTTGTGTTGGTGTTACCGGTGTTCCCAGAAGGAGATGTTTCATCTTGCAGGGCACCCTGGATATCATCGAGGGGAGTTGCAGTGCACAGCTCAATGGCAACTCTGGTCTGTACCAGGAACTGAGAAAGACGGGTGCGAGAGCTCTGAGGGCAGATAAGGAGGCGTTTGTTAGAAGAATCTGTGAGCAAGTGACACACCATCTGTGGTCTAGTGACCCACGTCCTGCTTGCAGAGGAATCAAAGCATTACGCACATCCAAATCTGTTCCTCGGAAAGTCGCAGTCATGGCGGCTGATGGAACAGTCCTAACAGATAACACTGCAGTTGTGACCCACTGGGCTGGCTACTTTGAGCAGTTGTTCAAAGATGATCCTCCGGCTAGGACGTTGGATATCTCTGGGTCCACGGTCCTTGAGGCTGATCCTCCAATTAGCTGTGAACCACCCAATCTCACTGAGATTGCGCAGGTGGTAAGCCAGTTGAGCGTAGGCAAGGCTGCAGGGATCTGTGGTATCCGGGGTGAACTTCTCCAGGCTGGTGGTAAGGCGGTCCTCCTGGCATTGCAAGTAATCTTTACTTCCATTTGGGAGACTGGCATCATCCCAACTGACTGGAAAATGGGACTTGTTGTCCCTATCTGGAAAGGGAAGGGTGATCACCTGGATTGCAGCAACTACAGGGGGAATAACACTGTTCTCAGTGCTGGGTAAAGTCCTTGCTAGGGTCGTCCTCAATAGAATCCGTGATCACTTGCTCACCTACCAGCGACCGGAACAGTCTGGTTTTACGCCTAAGAACTCTACAATCAACCACATCCTGGCACTGAGGGTTCTCATGGAGCACAAACGCGAATATCGGCAGAGTTTCTTTGCAGCCTTTGTCGATTTTCGCAAAGCATTAGACTCAGTTGATTGAACTGCCCTGTGGGACATCCTGAGGGTTCGCTCATGGCCGGCCTATACACTGGTACTGTGAGTACTGTGCAGAGTGGAGGCAGGTGCTCTGCATTTTTCCCAGTTGATTCTGAGGTTAGTCAGGGGTGTGTTCTTGCTCCTACTCTGTTCAATGCTTGTATGGACTGGGTGTTGGGCAAGGTCATGGGGTCCAGCGGCTGTGGGGCATCTGTTGGTGAAGAAAGATTCACTGATGTTGACTTTGCTGATAATGCTGTGATCTTCGCGGAGTCAATGGAGGCTCTGATTGGGGCACTCAAGAGACTGAGTGAGGAGTCTGAGTGTCTGGGCTTGTGAGTGTCCTGGATAAAAACCAAGATCCAGGCCTTTAATGACCTCTTGGGCACAGCCATCAACTGTGTGTCTGTTTGCGGAGAGAGTGTCAACCTTGTTGAGAGGTTTACTTACCTTGGCAGTGACATTCATGTCTGTGGTGACTCTTCCTATGAAGTCAGTAGACGGATTGGGAGAGATTGGGGGGTCATGAGGTCACTGGAAAGGGGTGTGTGGTGCTCCTGATATCTATGCAAAAGGACGAAGGTCCAAGTCTTTAGAGTCCTGGTGCTTCCTGTCTTGCTATATGGTTGTGAGACATGGATGCTATCCAATGACCTGAGATGAAGACTGAACTCCTTTGGTACTGTGTCTCTTCGGAGAATCCTTGAGTACTGTTGGTTTGAATTTGTGTCGAATGAGTGGCTGCTCATGGAGTCCCGAATGAGGCACATTACCTGCATTGTGAGGGAGCGTCAGTTACAGCACTACGGACATGTGGCTTGTTTTCCCGAGGGTGATCCGGCTCGTAAGATCCTCATTGTTGGGGACCCGAGCAGCTGGACCAAGCCAAGGGGTCGCCCACGTAACACCTGGCTGCGACAGATAAAGGGTCATTTCTGGAGGGTGGGACTGGACAAACCATTGCAAACCGGGATCCCGATTTGTTTTGTCGTGTAGTGGGTGTGGCAATGCACTGTGCCAGTGCATGCTCCCCAACTTGACTTGATGCAGATTCCTGACCAGTCAGTCAGTTCACACTGAAAAGCACATGTCGCCAAATACCCTACAGTTGTTAAAACCTGTAACGGGAGAGGGATGGTCTGTGTTGTACAGTTAAATTCAGCACACAGACTAAATTGGCTTATTAGCCAGTCATCATCATAAACCAAAAAATAACTGATAACTTGCTTTAGCCTGTCATTGGCAATATCCTCCAAAAGAGATAATACTGTCATTTCCAGTTATCTTGAGGAACACACAACACACCCTTTTTATAGATAAAATAGATAGGATACACACTAAAAGAAATCAACCTTAAGCATATGCATTAGGCATTATTACCGACACTGAAGACAGCTGTATTGAGAGAACATGTCAGTTACCGCTAATATAATTTCTTCAAGAACACTGGAATGTGACTGACACATCATTGAAATGTGCAATGAAATGAGGCTTCCTGTTTACTTCATTGTCCTGCCACCTGGAGTCGCTAAAATGTCAAAACCAAAATAGTCTGTGTAGGATGGTTGAAACTAGCCAAAAAATTAAGCCAATTTCCAAACCAAGTTTGTGTTTTAGATATCCAGACTTTTTAATGACTTACAATAGCAAGCATAAGCAAGTTTT
Organism: Polypterus bichir lapradei; assembly: GCA_026402145.1. Taxonomy (NCBI): domain Eukaryota; kingdom Metazoa; phylum Chordata; class Cladistia; order Polypteriformes; family Polypteridae; genus Polypterus; species Polypterus bichir. Next base: position 76,713,346 of record JANRMT010062813.1, on the reverse strand, counting down.
ATACATGAGGCCTTGGTCCTGTTCTTAAACTGCATTTGTGGCCTGTCAGTTTCACTTGTGGCAGGCTAATTCCACTTCTTCACTGGTATTCCCAAACTATGTTTTATTAAGTTCTCTTAAATCTTGCAAAAACAATGCTATTATTATCTCAGAACATGCACTGCTTATTTGAGAACTTACAGTATAACGTTATGCACATCTTTTGCGACTGGCCTCTACACAAAGAGACAGATGCATCATCTGAAACTAGAAGGACACCCAAACTAATTGCTAAGATTTTGAAAACCTCCCAAGAATATACAGTTTTGCCTAATGGGAATTTAATCTTTTGGCCAGAAAAGAAACAAAATGATTATTTTTTGCCTCAAGGCAGAGATGACAGTTCCGTCTCACAATTAAAAGAATGCAAACATATCTTCTTCTTCAAAGGAGTGCGCATCAGGAGCAGAGAATGTCAGAGGGAGAGAGAGACAGAGAGAGAAAAGCAAACAATCAAAAATCAATAGGTGCTGTTCGGGCTTTTAGGTATGCGAAGCACCGCGCGACAAAGCAGCCGCAAGAAAGGGATGTGAAGGTAGTCTTTCAGCTTTTTTTACAGGAGTGTCCGTATCCTCTAGGCCAGTGTGCGAACAGCCCCTCTGCTCACACCCCATCCATCAGGAGCAGAGAATGTCAGAGAGAGAGAGAGAGACAGAGAGAAAAGCAAACAATCAAAAATCAATTGGTGCTGTTCGGGCTTTTAATGCAAAGCACCACACGGGAAGTCTATCATATATCATTGAGGAGTTTTATTTAATACGTAATACGTTCTCTGATTGGGTAGCTTCTCAGCCATCCACCAATAGTGTCCCCTGTATGAAATCAGCTGGGCAAACCAAATGAGGAAGCATGTACCATAAATTAAAAGACCCATTGTCCGCAGAAATCTGCGAATCAACGAAAAATCCGTGATATATATTTAGATATGCTTACATATAAAGTCCGCAATGGAGTTAAGCCGCAAAAGTCAAAGCGCGATATAGCAAGGGATGTTGTTTTTGTGGTTGCCACCATTTTGCATACTACTTTGGTGACCTCCACGTTTATGAATTCCATGAAGTCTTCCACGTGTTTACTTTTACTGCAAAGAGAATTCTCCAATTCTAAATTGAAAATGTAAATTTAATGCAAAACCATCTATCAATACAATAAAACAGCTCCTACCATTCTGTCGGCATAAGAAAGGTACCCCTCCAAGTGTTACACAGCATAGAACAATTACTGCTATAAATCTTAGATAGATATCACAATTACATTTTCCAAAAAAGACTATTAGGGTTCTAAATTTAGCTTTGTTTCTTTGATGTTTTTGGATCTTATTATTAATGTTGGGTACTTTCTGTCTTCTTGACATCTCAGCCCCTTGCTAACCTTACTCTTACTGTATGTTTTATTCCCTCAATCTCTTCAGCTCTTCACACATTCTTGTCAATTTCTAGTGAACATGAGTATTAAGCCAAAATAAACATGAAAGTGTTCAAAATGACAGTATGGGCCTAGAATAATATGAATATGACTACCTTGGTACTTGTCCTTCTTAATGAAATGAGGCACAGAACAAACACTTCTGTCCTCTGAGATGCCAACAGTGAGCTGGTAAGTTGTTGAGATACAAGTACTTAATAATTGTCATAAATCATATAAATAACACAGAGTAGTATTTAACAGATAATTAAAATAAATACAACTAAAAAGTGGGCTATTAGTCGGAAGTAAACTAGAATACAGTGCGATCATTAACATTCACATAATTACATTAGAATACACTTCAGTCATTAACATTCAAATTATATATTCCCTGGTATTTAACGAAGAAAGCAGAAACAAAAATAAAGGGACAACTGTGAGAGGTATTATTAAGTACTTTTCTAAAAATAATGTTAAGCAGGTGCATGAAGGAACATTAAAGAAAGGTGGGTGCAGGTAAAAGTCAAGAGCGCAGTAAAGTATTTAAAAAAATAACACAAATGTAATAAAATAATAAAGTTATAAGAAAGAGGTGAAAAAGAAATCGGAACAAAGTCAGGATAGAAAGGGTAATTCAAAATAAAACAAAAAAGAAATGAAGCAGTAATAAACAGACATAATAACTGTATAGAGGTAAGTAATTAAGTATAACAAAATGTTTTGTATTGCACCTTTTCATTCATAAATAGCTTGAAATATTTTACAAGATAGTAAAAAAATTTAAATTAAAGTTATAAAAGAAGAATCCCAAAATTGTAATTCTCCAATGATGGTGGAGGTCAGTGTCCAATTTGATAATATATCCTTATGATCAGTTGTTCAGTGATAAATTTTCATACTGTGGGGATGCTGAAGGTCAGATGTCCTTCCAGTCCCACCTGTGTATTCTACATTACTTAAATGTGATAAACTAATTTGTTATTAACTGAGTATATTATAAACTCCTAGAACATTTAATGCTGCATGTATCACAGCAGTAATACATTTCATTTTTCCAGCATCAAAAGGATGCAGAGTTCTTTAGTCCATGGCAGTGCTAGAGAATGTGATTAAAAGATATTGGGGAAAAACCAAACACAACAGAAGTTATTATTAATGTAAGCCATTTAAGACAGTGGTTCTCAACCAGAGATCTGATGCCCAGTAGTGGGACCCAGTACACTTCCGGGAGGTCTGTATGATAACTGAAAATAATTATAAAATAACAGCAAAATACTTAAATCGCTAAAAACCAAGCAGCAGCAGTGGTGTTAGACATCTTTTAAAGGAAACTGCTTCATTTATATCCAAAATATGTCACATGCAGTGCACAATGACATACTTTTCTCAAAGAACCCCCTATAAATTGCATTTAATATATGGATTGTATCTGTATATATAGTTTAGCTGGATTACATTTACAACTTGCGTTAAAATGTGTGTCCAGTCTCTGCATCGTGACTGGATAAAGATAGGGTGGACTTCTCACATATGCACAGCAATTTTTTGTTTATTGCTTGCTCATGGTTACCTGCTCAAAACAGCAAACCGCAGCTACTAACCTGCTCGTAATGACTAAACAAGAAAAAGTGATGAGGTTGTGCCATAAAAAGCTTAGTATTTAGCATGATTGTAAACAAGCGTTGGTTAAGACACCCATAGGCCTCTGGGTATTTTAGCACCTTAACAGAGAGCTGATCACACTTTTCATAATGTTGCATGCAGACACCCTGTAGTTTAAGGCAGCATGGTATTTCCCACTCTTGGGTTGGGCAGGTGTGGTGCACCCCTTGATCATTTTGATGCAATAAGATTTGATCATTTCAACAAGAAAGAGGCCCCACTTGGTCATTTCAGCATGCAAAGATTTGATCATTTCATGAAATAGGCGTTGGGAGGAGGGGTTAGGTGAAAAGACCCCTTGCCATCACAGGTCCCTGGCTACATACTCAGAATGCCCTGATGGTAAACATTTGACAATCTCATGAAGGGGATTGTAGGCCGATGTCACGCACACTGCTGCTACCACTATGCTCAATATTTAAAGTTGCCCAGGTATCAGGTACATGACTACTGCCGCTGCCCTACATAATCCTTTTGTCTTTTCTGCTGACTTGACTGTTGAATGTGGATAGAAAAAGCATTTGCATTTCCACTTGTGTTAAATAAGGATGTTGCTGATGTAAATACTCTAGTGCTGAATCCAGAGGATAAAATAATACAGTGGCAAGAAAAAGATATGTGAACCTATCGAAATTATCTGGTTTTCTGCCTTAATTAGTCATGAAATGTAATTGGATTTTCATCTAATTCACAAGTATAGACAAACACAAGGTGCTTAAGCTAATAACACATACCCAGATAAAATCTTTCATGTCTTTATTGAACACAACCATCACACGTTCAGTATGTTTCAGAAAAAGTACACTTGGATTTAATAACTATTCAAACCTCCTTTGTCAGCAATAACCTCTAATGTTGCTGGTTGCTGTGGATCAGACATGAACAATTTTCAGTAGGTTATGGTAAGGGCAACTCCAAAAATTCAGATTTTCTTTTTTTGAAGCAATTCTGAAGTTGATTTACTTAAATGTTTAGAATTATCTTCCTGCTGCATCACTCAATTTCTACTGAACTTAACTTCAGCTGGCACACAATGAACCACAGTACTAAATCATTGCCATTTATGCACAGTTTGTCTAACTGAGGACTAATGAGTATTTAATACTATTTGAAATTACTTTCTAACCCTTTCCAGCTTTATGCAAATCAACATTTTTTGATTCTAGATATTCTGCGATTTCCTTTTTGGGTATCATGCTTCACATTTGTCACTGAGATTGCACAGGTGGTGAACCAGCTGAGGGGAGGAAAGGCTGCAGGGGTCCGTGGTATCCGGGGTGAACTTCTCCAGGCTGGTGGTAAGGCTGTCCTCCTGGCATTGCAAGCAATCTTTGCTTCCATTTGGGAGACTGGCATCATCCCAACTGACTGGAAAATGGGACTTGTTGTCCCTATATGGAAAGGGAAGGGTGATCGCTTGGATTGCAGCAACTACAGGGGGAATAACACTGCTCTCAGTGCTGGGTAAGGTCCTTGCTAGGTTTGTCCTCAATAGGTTCCGTGATCACTTGCTCACCTACCAGCGACCGGAACAGTCTGGTTTTACGCCTAAGAACTCTACAATCAACCGCATCTTGGCACTGAGAGTTCTCATGGAGCGCAAATGTGAATATCGGCAGAGTTTCTTTGCAGTCTTTGTCGATTTTCGCAAAGCGTTCGACTCAGTTGATCGAGCTGCCCTGTGGGACATCTTGAGGGTTCGCGGGATCCCCTCAAGGTTGCTGGATATCATGGCCAGCGTATACAATGGTACTATCAGTGCTGTGCAGAGTGGAGGCAGAGCCTCTGTGTTTTTCCCAGTTGATTCTGGAGTTCGTCAGGGGTGTGTTCTTGCTCCTACTCTGTTCAATGCTTGTATGGACTGGATGTTGGGCAAGGTTGTGGGGTCCAGCGGCTGTTGGGCATCTCTTGGTGAAGAAAGATTCACTGATCTTGACTTTGCTGGCGATGCTGTAATCTTCGCGGAGTCAATGGAGGCTCTGATTGGGGAGCTCGAGAGACTGAGCAATGAATCTGAGTGTCTGGGCTTGTGAGTGTCCTGGATAAAAACCAAGATCCAAGCCTTTAATGACCTCTTGGGCACAGCCATCAGCAGTGTGTCTGTTTGCAGAGAGAGTGTCGACCTTGTCAAGAGGTTTATTTACCTTGGCAGTGACATTCCTGTCTCTGGTGACTCTTCCTATGAAGTCAGTAGACGGATTGGGAGAGGATGGGGGGTAATGAGGTCACTGGAAAGGGGTGTGTGGGACTCCTGGTATCTATGCAAAAGGACGAAGGTCCAAGTCTTTAGAGTCCTGGTGCTTCCTGTCTTGCTATATGGTTGTGAGACATGGATGTTATCCAGTGACCTGAGACGAAGACTGGACTCCTTTGATACTGTGTCTCTCTGGAAAATCCTTGGGTACCGTTGGTTTGACTTTGTGTTGAATGAGCAGTTGCTCATAGAGTCCTGAATGATGCACATTACCTGCATTGTGAGGGAGCGTCAGTTATGGCACTACGGCCATGTGGCGCATTTCCCCTGAGGGTGATCCAGCTCGCAACATCCTCATTGTTGCCAACCTAAATGGCCAAGGGGTCGCCCACCTAACACCTGGCTGCGGCAGATAGAGTGTCATTTCCAGAGGTTGGGACTGGACCGCGTGTCTGCCTGGGGGGTTGCCAAGAGGGATCCCGAGTTGTTTCGTTGTGTAGTGGGTGCAGCCACACACTGTACCAGTGCATGCCGCCCAACTTGACTTGACTTTAAGGTACGCCTCCAATCTCAATTCATTGGTTGATTCCAGGTTTGCTAATTCCTGACTCCAGTTACCTTTTGTTGAAGTTATCAGCACAGGGCTTCACATACTTTTTCCATCTGACGCTACTTATGTCCAAGTACAGTACAATGCAATAATTTGTGCCTTACCCACACAAATCGCTTCAGAAACTCCTTTCTTCCTAGTGCCATACAACTTTTGAATAAGAAATATTGGAGATAATGATTAAGGTTTTGATATATATCCTGTAATCTTTTTTTTGGTGTAAATATGTATTATCTAACTGCTTTACCTTAACCTTTCTTGTTTCTATTTCTCTGTTTTATTTCATTCTGTCTGTTATTAGATGCAACTGAGAAGGCAAATTTCATGTTTTCTTGTGTAAACATGACTAAATGAAGAAACCTTAAACCTTAAACCTTAGTTGAAACAGATTGTGTTTGTTAATTATTGTATTATTAGATGAAGTCAGGCCGTATTTTAAGATTTATACATAAATGTGGGTTTTTTCAAAGGTTTCACGTACTTTATCTTACCACTGTATCTGTAATTAAGTGGTGAAAAAATGTTTTCCACAACTATTCTTGCACTTTAAACATTCTTTATATTTCTTTTTTTGTTTCAGAAATACTTAATAATTTTACGCTCAATTTAAAAATAATACTTAAGCCAAGTGAGTAGTGAACAGCTTTTGTTGTTATCAAAAATATCTGCAGTGGCAAATTCTGTATTTGCATAATTACTGCCTATTATTTATCTCTAAAAAATGCCTACTCACTTTATAAAAATAGAAGAAATACAAGCACTAGTAAAAAATAATTTTTATTTAATAAAAACATAACAGACTGTTCTTGAAATGGCTGATTAATTTTGTATTATGCTTTAAAAAACACAGGCAGTGTCACAGCATAAGCAGCAAATATGGTTTTGCTAATAAATGTAAGTTAAAAAAAAAACCAAGCAGCCTTGACAAGACTGAAGCAAAAGTACAAGGAGATGGACTGTTTAGGGGGTCCTCACATATTCTTGTGATACACTGGGTGACATTGAAGGAAAAAAGGTTGAGAACCACTGATCTAATAGTCATATTCTTTAAAAACAGTCATATTTATCCTGGTAAATAAATGCAAAGTTTAAAATAAGTAGAATTAGTATTCATCTTTTTACAACAGAAACACTACAAAAAAATAGGAAAAGGCCAAATTAAAAAGAGAATGTTCTAAGCAGATTTCTGGATAGTTCAGCTGTTCTACTCTCCTGTACTCTGTGGGTAAACTGCTTCAGATTTTAGGTGCATAAAAGCAAAATGCTGCCTCACATGTTCTTCTGTGTTTCATATTCAGGAAAACTGTGCAGGCCAGTGTTCATATTTCAGATATTACAATTAAGGATGTAATAAGGTAATGAGTAATATTGTTTAGAGAGTTAAAGACAATAAAATATTTTAAATCCAACTATAAAAGGAAGCCACTAGAATGATACTCATACAAATGAAGTTTGTTTAAATTTTTTCTCTTTTGATGAAGTGTGTTTAAATTTTCTCTTAATTATTTGCCTTGGTCCTGACATTCAGTTACATTCGGTTCAAAGTATTTTTGTATGCCACTCTTCACAAAGCACAGGCTCAGAGTGCTTGCACAAGTTTGCATAAGGCAGAAAAAAAATGTGCAGTCTTGTTTTCTTAAAGTCTACTTGGAGTTTCTTGAGATGCCTCATTTTCCTCTCACATTCCAAAGAAATGCGGAAGGTTGATTGCTGTCTCTAAACTGACTCATCAGTCTACCCTTTCATGAAACTGGCAAACTATTCAAGGTTGGTTCCTGTCTAGGTTTGGTTCACCGTGAATCTGTTTTGTAATAAGAGTGTTAAAATGGATGAATCAAATGAAACAATTGTATTTGATATAACATTCCCTTAAGCCGCAAAACATTCTTTGAAAATGAAAGTGTCCTATGTTGGTTTGTGAATTTATTTTAAAGAAACACCCAACTCTTCTTATAACATCACAATAGGCATAAAAGAAGTGAGTCATCATCAGTTAATGATTCAGTTTGAGGTTGGAGACCTCTATTTCTTTTAGTTACTTTTTAATTAGTGTTTATTTTTTTGGATTCTGAAATTTTATCTTGATATTTTGACTGTAAATGTTGATTCTTCTTTTAATTATTGTGTTGAGGTTGCTGTTTACGACCTTGCCTGTTTGGCCAAATCTATTTATATTCTCCAACTTCATTGTAAGGAAGGTGGAGTTGTGTTCACTTACTGTTAAGTACGTTAAATTCAAAGGTTAATTTAATTTAGTAAAGCCAGTCAGATGAAAATAATTTTCCATAAAGGTAAAGAGCATATTTTTGCATTAACAGGCTTAAAGCATACCAATAATAAATAATATTGCAATTTCTCATGTGACCAAAATAATTTAACCCTTTTAAAACTATTTGATGTTCTGGTTTGCCAAGTACTGTACCATACATGTGATGTCAATTTTGGTAGTTGTTTGACTCTTGTGGTATATTAGTTTAGAAAATTACTCTGAATATATGAATATTCATACCCTAATGAGTACTATTTTGGAGAGAAATTTGAAAATAACATGGGACTAGATGAAGTCAGTCCTCTTAAGGCCTATAAGGACCAACCTTGTTGTTTTCTCTGTCACCTGTTCAATCTGTCATTAAGTCAGCAAAAAGTGAAGCTGCTGTGGAAAATGTACTACATTGTTCCAGTTCCAAAAAAGGGACGTACCTCTTCACCTAATGATTAAGACTAAAACCCAGTGGCCTTTACATCTCATGTTATAAAGACCTTTGAGAGTCTGATTCTGGACACACTACAGTTTGCCTATCACACAAAATTGAAGTCGAGCATGCAATTGTCTATCCACTCCATAAGGCTTATTATCATCTGGACAAAGCTGGCAGCCATGCGAGGATTATGTTTTTTTCAGCTATCCCTGATAAGGGGTACATTCAGAGATGTGTAGGTGGATGAGCCTATGGTGTCTTGGATAATGGACTCTCTGTCGACCAGTCCACATTTTGTGAGACTCAAAGAGTGGTTCTCTTATGTGGATGTGAGCAGCACTGGGGTACTGCAAGAAACAGTCCTGTCTCATTTTCTCTTCACTTCGTACACCTTGAAAAATAAATATAACATCAGGTCATGGAACTAGCTTAGATTTTGTTTTAAGCTTTTCACTTGTGGAGATCAATTTTATACTCTTGGCCTGTAACACTTGTTCCCAAACAGTTCCCAGACTGAAGTCACTTGATTATGCTGTTCTCCTTTGTAAGTTACTTTAGATAAATTAATTTAAATAAAATAAATGTTAATGGAACTTGCAGAAATTCTCTGATTCTGCTCTAATGGGGTGCATTGATAAGGAATATAGGAGTCAGGTGAAGAACTCTGTTTCTAGCACAGGAAGATTTGTCTGCATTTTGACATTGGTGGAACCAAGGAATTGTTATTGATGTGATGCCAGAGGTAATGATGACATGAATTGGTCATCAGACATTGAAACAGACAGTGAAACTGACCTCTGTTCAGTAGATTCCAACCTGCCAAGTTTCAGTGATGCTTGTGTTTGGTGTCAGCTTCATATTATTGCTGACAATCCTACAGCTCCTCATTGCCCATTTATGGGTAACCTTGGCCTAAAGATATTTGTTGATCATGATTATCTGGACTATTTATGATTTGTTGACAATAGTCTGAAGGAGAAAATAGTTGTTGAAATGAACTGCCATGCTGAGCAGTGTAAAAAGAATAACAGCAAACCAATTGCTTATCACAAACGCTAGCAGCCTCTCACTGCAGACAACAACAGGGTATCTCCCAGTTTCCTGATACTGCAGGGAATAGGGGGTAAACCAGTCCAGAGATGGTGATGATTTTCAGCAAAGTTATGAATGAGTGCTGTTTTTCACTCATTATGAAATGCCTGCTTTTCACTCATAACAATGACTTTGATGAAACCAATCACCCAGCACCAAAACTGGAATACATGTTAGGGTAGGCTTGTGTAAAAATAGGTGTTCTAGTTTTTAGTAGGATATATAAGGGTCCTAAAAAATACATCTGTAAGTTCATTCAGCATAACTGAATTATTAGGACCATAGAAAAGTTGAGCAAAAATGATCTAGGCAATCAAACATTGTTGTGCCACGGTGGACACACAACAAAATCAGTCCCTACCTATCCTGTTAAGGTGCATGCCAGATGCAGGCCATTTTGCAGAGAAACATCAAGCCTTTCCCGTTATCATAGTTGTCGGAAATGATTGCAAGTTAGGTTAGGTTTAGTGGCTGGATCATCAATGTCTGACAGATCTTTTAGTGGTTCTGTTATAGCATATTTCTCTTTTGGGGCTGCTAAAGCCAGAGTCTCCTCAGATGAAGACCAAACTGAAATGTTTGCTCCAGTCATTTATTCAGCCACACACTGTTGTCTCAGCCGCATATTGTTTGTCTCATTTGTGCCAGTGTGTTCTTTTTCATTTGAACTAGGCTTTTTGAAAAACCTTGATATTTCCATTTCTTTTGCCATGTCAGAAATAATCCCTCAAAACAAGAAATCTCCTGGTGTTCATTAAAAATACTCAATTAACCAACTTAAGGTTCTGTGACTAACTATGAAAGTGGTTTAGTTCTGCAACCTTGAAATAATCCAAGAAGAGGGCAAGTGGACCCCATTATTTTATGTAAGTAGGCCCAGAAGGGATTAAGGTTTGTTTATTTTCTGATTATCTTATATCATTGCGACACCTTCATTGTTGTATCATATTGTGAAATTATTTTTCTTTATCTTTCTGTAAGTCTTACATTCATTTTTAAGGCAATCACCCTTTTGATTTTTCACACGCTTTTGCTCAGAGTTTTGGTTAGAGGTAATCACGTCTTACTGAGCTTGCTGTGTTTTTAATTCCCAAAATAAATAAACAGATTTTTTTCTATACACTAACCAGTTAGGATTTTCATAAGAAATATTTTCAGATGTCACCATGAGGGAATTTACCTGCTCGTCAACAATGTTCCATTACTTTGTGACTCTCACATGTTTCCACACATATATAAACGAATTCAATGTATGCTATTTAACATTTAATCACTGGATAAAGGAAAGTTCAAAGTTTAAAAAGTCATCTTCAAGGAGATTCAAATAATATACATTTTCATGCAAGATGTTGCTCTGCCTCATTTCCAATTGGCAGTTTGCTGTTACCTGAACAACACCATTCCAGGACGATGGATTGGAAGAGGTGGTCAACAAGATCTTGCTCATCGTCTATGGCCTCCCAGGTCTCCAGACCTTACCCCATTATCTATGTGAGAAAGAGTGTTTGTTCCACCAATGTCCGCTAATCTTCAAGATTTGCAACATTGAATTGAAGAAGCTGTGAATTCAGTAACTAGGAACCAGCTGACTTGTGTGTGGCAGGAAATGGTCTACTGTTTTGGTATTTGTCACACTACACATGGTGCTCACTTTGAACTTTCCTCTATCCAGTGATGTGCGGAATGTGTTTTCTGTCTTATACAATTTGTTGAAATAAATTTTTGAAATCTGCTCTTTCATTTTGAATAACCTTGTATTATTAATCTGGTTTGATTTGTTGTCGATGGTTCTTTAATGTACATAATCTAAAAAAATAAGCATTGTCTTGCAGTTTACTACTCAAATATCTATCCCCATATCTGAGTATACGAGAAAGTCTAGGAGAGACCACTCCCAATTTTTTAATATTGCATTGGTGGTAGAGTTTGAGTCAGTGAAGGAGCAGAGGTAACGTCATTGGTTGTTGGGCAGGTCCAACCTGAGAGCAGAAGCTAAAACTGTATTCTATTCCTTCCCTCTGTACAATCTTAAACTAGTTCATGTAACACACATTTGCATGTCTGACAACACTACATATAGTCTCTGCCAAAATAAAATTCAATGTGCAATACTATATTGCGTGCATGTGGCTGACTACTGGAAAAATGCATCAAGGAAATGATTGGCAGTCATCCATTCCAGTGCTTCGTCTGACATTATAGAACAGGAGTGTTTAAACTTTTAATCTGAGGACTCAAATAAGAAAACCATTGTGGCACTCAAGACGGGAATTATAATGACCACAGTGCCATACAAAAACAACAATGACCACATGATAAAAAATAATAAATAGTTTTTGGTTCCATTCAAGCATTTCTCCAACATGAATCTTACTAAACAAGAAAAATGAAAAAGCAAATGTATTGTTAATAAAACAATAATTATAATTCAGACCAGGGAATAGATACCTTAGGTATATCACTGCCAGTGTAAATGCTTCGCATAAGCTTTAAAGCTTAAATAAATAAGTTTTTTTATGACAGAAATGGCATAAGGATACAATGAGTTTTTTTTAAAAGGCAGTATGAATGATGACTTTACTTAGTCACTTGAGTGTTCCTTGTCTCTCCTTGCAGTTATCTGGGTTGAATTGCGTTAGATAAGAAAAATGTAGTCAAAAAATGGATTAATACAGTTTATTTACCTTAAATAACATTTCTTAAAATAATGGTTTTCAAATGAACTCCATCATCAACAATATAGTTATAAAAATTTTATTTTGCAATTCAAAAAAAATGAGCAAGAAAGAATTGTTGTGTACTTAAATTATTCCTAAAAATGTATGCACTGTATTTCATATGGGTGACAGGATAAATCTTAATGAAGAAACTGGCAAACAGTCAAGATTGAAATGCTTAATTTTATTTATTTATTTAGTGAGTGGTATAATCTATTCTTGCATTTTGCCTTGAGAGCTGTTGCGGCATTCTGTGCCTGCATTTGGTGAGGAACGCTGTGCAAGAACAAAGTATTTTATATTATCATATTATATTTTTGAGATGGCATCTAACATTCTGCCATGTAGCTCAGTGACAATGAATACTTGTATTCTGTTTTGTGTATTGTATTTACCCCATTTTCTGAGACCCATTGCATGCCCAAACTACCCGGAAAGGGGTCTCTCACTGAATTGCCCTTCCCAAAATGTTTTTTCCTATAAGGTTGCTTTTCAGAGTTTTTTCTTGTCTTCTTAGAGAGTTAATGCTACCAGCTAACATTGTGCTGAAAGAAGAGGGCTCCACTCTACAGCCTGTAGCAGCTTTTTCACATTTTCTGCCACTCATAAAGCTTTTCAATGGTCCAACAAACTCATTCTTCTGACCACCAGTATTTTATCACCAGTATCAAAATATATTAAATGAACATTATGAGAAGGAATTCTCATAAAAGGAAAACTTAAAACTCTCTTGTTATGTTATGGGTCAATTTTAACCTTTTCAGTTTTTGAGTTGTCTAAAAAATGGGTTTTAACATCAAATTTTCTCCTTGAAATTGGTGGACTTTTCATCATTTAGGGTAATGACCTTACATACGAAGTGTGCTCACTCTATTGAGTTGGAGTAAATCTGTACAGAGTCTGATACAAAGATGACGATGCTCCTGGATATTTAAGTTATAGAGAAAGATGCCCAAACACAAAACAAAAAAAAAAATCTGCATCAATTGTTGAGGGTTGCTGAAGGTTGTATGTGATTGTCTGACTCATTTGACAAAAAGTGTGAATTGTTTTTGAAGAGTATGGGAAAGGCTGATTAGACTGTATTGTATGTTGCAGTCAGGTTGGCTACAGAATCCACTCCCTCATATTAGAGATGTGCATTTTCTCCACTGCACTAAGTCACCATCTTTTCCTAACATACTATACAAACAATACCACATACCTCTAATGATCAAAAACAATTCACACTTCTTTCACATACACCAGAAACACATGTGCAACTCTTATTGAGTGTCAACGGTTTAGTCAGCCTGTTCCACCCCAGATCAATCATCTTTTCCAGTGGACTACCCACCTGATTTTAAAACTGAAGATGCCTCTTGGATAACTTAGAACCTTTATAGATATATATATATATATATATATATATATACTCAGCAAAAAAAGAAACGTCCCTTTTTCAGGACTGTGTATTTCAACAATAATGTTTTAAAAATCCAAATAACTTTACAGATCTTCATTGTAAATTGTTTAAACAATGTTTTCCATGCATGTTCAATTAACCATAATCAATTAATTAACATGCACCTGTGGAATGGTCGTTAAGACCTTAACAGCTTACAGAAAGTAGGCATTTAAGGTCACAGTTCTAAAAACGCAGGACACAAAAGAGACTTGTCTACCGACTGTGAAAAACACCCAAAGAAAGATGCCCAGGGTCCCTGCTCATCTGCGTGAACGTGCATTAGGCATGCTGCAGGAAGGCATGAGGACTGCTGATGTGGCTAGGGCAATAAATTGCCATGTCCACACTGTGAGACGCCTAAGACAGCGCTACAGGGAGACAGGAAGGACAGCTGATCATCCTCGCAGTGGAAGACCACGTGTAACAACACCTGCACAGGATCGGTACATCCGAATATCACACCTGCGTGACAGGTACAGGATGGCCACAACAACTGCCCGAGTCACACCACGAACACACAATCCCTCCATCAGTGCTCAGACTGTCCGCAATAGGCTGAGAGAGGCTGGACTGAGGGCTTGCAGGCCTGTTGTAAGGCAGGTCCTTACCAGACATCACCAGCAACAACGCCGCCTATGGGCACAAACCCACCTTCGCTGGACCAGACAGGAGTGGCAAAAAGTGCGTGAGTTTCTGCATGACAGCAATGTCAGTGTTCTGCCATGGCCAGCAAAGAGCCCAGATCTCAATCCCATTGAGCACGTCTGGGACCTGTTGGATCGCAGGGTGAGGGCTAGGGCCATTCCCCCCAGAAATGTCCAGGAACTTGCAGGTGCCTTGGTGGAAGAGTGGGGTAACATCTCACAGCAAGAACTGACAAATCTGGTCCAGTCCATGAGGAGGAGATGCACTGCAGTATTTCAAGCAGCTGGTGGCCACACCAGATACTGACTGGTACTTTTGATTTTGAGCCTCCCTTCATTCAGGGACACATTGTGAAACATTTTTAGTTTATGTCTTATGGTGTTGACTCTTTTAGTGTTCATACAAATATTTACACATTAAGTCTACTGAAAGTAAAAACAGTTGAAAGTCAGGGGACGTTTCTTTTTTTTGCTGAGTATATATATATATATATATATATATATATATTGATATAATAAAAATGAGCTCCAAAAGGATGACAGTCCCATAAGTCCCAACACATATTCTTAACTCTGACAGTGAAATAGAAAAAGAGGTTTCAAAGGCACAGAATGGTTCAGATGCAGAGGACAATAAACTTGAAGATCCAGATTTTAAAT
Organism: Polypterus bichir lapradei; assembly: GCA_026402145.1. Taxonomy (NCBI): domain Eukaryota; kingdom Metazoa; phylum Chordata; class Cladistia; order Polypteriformes; family Polypteridae; genus Polypterus; species Polypterus bichir. The sequence continues at coordinate 76,698,175 of JANRMT010062813.1, read as the reverse complement.
GTTTCTTTGGTGAAGAGGATTCAGATTAGGAGTCTGTCATAGCATGCCCTTCAAAAGAAGTAAACAATGGGACATAGCATAGGCCATGGAGCTCCAACAATGATCAAATGATCACCTTCAACACTGCCAAGCCAAGACAGAGTTTTGGCTTCAAATGTAATCATCACTTGAGTTCATGACATACAATCAGCTTTTGAGCTTTTTTACCACAACCAATTGAGAAAATTATACCGAATATGACCAACTTGGAATGAAGTTGTGTGTTTCACAAGAACTGGAAGTTACTAGATCATATTGGCTTGCATGCCTACATGGATTGCTAATATTAACTGGAGGTTACAGGTCAATAGGAGACGCAACCTTCAGTTTATGGAATGAAGAGAATGGCAGGCAAATATTTCAAGCAACAATGTGTCTGGAAACATTCCATATAATTTCCCATGTCATTCACTTTAATAACTGCGAAACCAGACAGGATCAATGTGAAAGAGACATGCTCACTCTAATCACAGAGGTGTGGGATAAATGTGTGGACATTCAGTAAGCTTATAAAAATACAAGGAAGGACTCCACCCTTCTCAAAATGTGCCTTCTCTGAAAATTGTTTCATATTGCCAAAAGAAAAATAAGAATGTTCTTATAATGAACACAATGCACAATTATGCATGTCTGAGTAAAAGAGTAGAAATGAAGCCACAAATAATCCTGGACTACAATTCCACTAAAGGAAGGGTTGACAATTTGGACAAAGTTACAGCTAAATACATCTGCCAGTGCATGGCTGCCCATTGGCCTTTATTATTTTGTTCAATATTTTAGATGTGTCTGCCTACAATGCATATATCCTGTGCACAGTGATCATTCAGAAGGGGAATAAAGGCAAACTGCATCAAAGTTAGATCTTCCTGGAGGAGCTTAGCAAAGCACTTATTACTCCAAAGATCTAGAGGCGAACCATGCCCTGCAATCATTGTCAAGTACAAGTCATGGGAAGTACAAGCTGGTGTTTCCAGAACAACAAGAAATCAAAAAGAAATTGACCCAGTGGGTACATGTAGTGGGAATCAGCTAAAAAGATGTCTGGTCTGCTCCTCTCAAAAAGACAGTGAAACCAGCATCATGTGTGTTCAGTGCAGGAACTACTGTATATCTGCAGAATGAACACACTTCTATTGCGCTCATCACGTGGGGAGTAATGTAAAGGTTAAATCATAACTACAGTAATTTTAATTCTAAAATTCTAACAAAATGCAAAAAATGTCTTTACATCAATTAAACAGTGTTATCAAAATGCTACAGTTTGTGAGAAAGAAAATATGTGCATTAAATAGTTGTGAATTTTAGTGTACCTTCCATATGTTCTCATATTTCATCTTTCTGGAACTTCTGAAAATCTTTAATAAAAATTGTGCTGTTTTAATGTGATTCCTGTCTGTTATGAAAAACTGTTTAGGTCAATTTGACCCATACCCTAAATGTGTCATGTTTTTCTGTGTAATAGAAGGGTTAATATAGAACCTTCTTTGCACTTCTCTTACATATTTGGATTAAATATATGCCATAAAGACAAAAATACATAAAGGCATTTAACATGGAGCAAATCTTTGTGCCACACCCATAATTTTCATTTTGACATTTCAAACAAGTGTCGCACTCCCTTCACCTCACAAACTTGTCTGTGTCATTCCCTTGTCTCTCTCCCCATTACTTTTCAGTTATCTCATTTTAATGGTTTCACAAGTTGTAAGAGGGGTTGTGGTGTCATGGAGAATATTTAGTATGTTTCGAGCCATAGTAGCCAAAACTCCCTGTAATGTGTCAACAGCATTGTTTATAGGCTAAGTCTCAGATTGCATACTACCACAATAATTTATACCCTAATAGGGCGGTTTATCACTTGCCTCAGAATTTGCACTCAGGCAATCCTGACTAATTGTACAACACAATTGTGGTAACCCATCAAACTACAATGTTTTCTGCCATGTCATCATAAATGCCCAAAGCAGGAGAAGGTTACAAAGTGTGACCTGCAGAAGAGTGAAACAACCACTCTAGCAATGAAAATGCACCTGTCCGCACTAATCTTCTAGAAGACTCAGGACAGGTATCTCTGTACCTCACACTTTCAGAGAGACAATGTGCAAACCGTGCAGGCTGAAAATAATCCATTAGAAGCCTAGAGGGTAAGTAACAAAGGAATGTCAAGGTGTGCCTGACCCTGTAACCAGAACGAGAGAGACAGAGAGAGAAAGGGAGAAAGAGAAAGACAGAGAGTGCACAAGGAAAATAACTGGGAGAACTGTAGAATGCCAGACAACATCCTCAGGTTTGTAGCTTGGGTTTATTCTTTGCAGAGGTTGGAACTATTTGCCTGTTTTATTAAGTGATTGAGTCTAATCGTCAATTTACTCATTGTAGTTTCCCAAGCATTTACCCTGGAAATATGAACCAAAAACATTACATTTTTTTTCTTCAAGAAAAATGTTATTACAGTATATGTAACAGAAACGTGTAAACACCAAAAGTCAACATAAACATAATAAGAAAGTTATGTTTGGTATCCACTGCTGTACAGATGCAGATTTAGTACATGTCCCTTGTGTGATATGTTTTGAAAGAGTCACCAGTGCAAAACCCAATCAGACCAGTAGAAGTGTGTTTCTTTGTGCACTTTTCTAATATTTTTTTCTGTTGCTTGCACATAGGTGGGAAGAAATTTAGTATCTGATCCATATGATCAACACACTCATTGTGTTATTGTGAGCTACCCCAGCATAAAGCTTAGTGATTTCCACAATTTCTCCTGACATGGACTTTGACAGTTGCTGCATTATAAGCATTGCTTAGGGATATGACATCTTTCTTGTCCATCCATTTAATTGCAATCATTTTGACTTTTTGCCACATACCTACTTGCACCAATGTAAATCTTATTATGGTCGTACACTGCATCAGTATTCACTCTCCATGTCAACGTCTGATATCAAATTCACATTGTCATCACTGTCACTTGATTCAACTAGTTTTTTTCTAAAACTGTATTTACAGCTTTTCATTTATATGCCATTGTGAATGTTGGTTGAAAGGCTCCACCCCACTCATGAATATTGATGAGTTATCATAGAGTTGCAAAACGCATAGAAATATCTATGATTTTTTTTAACCATGATGTTATTTTATCCATTAGATGGTAGCAGAATATTGTCCCAGGTTGATTCTGGCTTAGCATTGTACATTGAATCACAATAACTTACCCTAAGAAACACTTGGGCTTAACTGTTTTTACATAGAATTCTGGACCAGACAAAACCAGGGAGACACTCAGGGTTAATGCCAAGTAGGTTAAATACAATATGTCTATTGGCTTTATCTTACCCCTTGTAAACTACACTAATAGTTCTTTGTCCTATTCCTGTCTGCCATCTCTGATCCATCAATATTCTTGCACTTTTACTGATACTGGCTCTGAATTCTGGTTTTGTAGTACTAGGGTGTTGTGTTCCGGTTTTTAAACACTGATAATAATTTTCTAGACACTTTCTCTGATGTGGTCTGTTTCACCTGGAATTCTTATACTTCTAGACCTCTTCATCCCCATACCCCCATTTGCTAATTCTCTTTCTCTCTCTCAGTCTGCCTCTCTCCCTCTGTGTATTAATCTTAGCTAATATACCTAGGCATATAGTTGTTAAATTCCTCTTTTTACTGGGGGTCCCATAAAGTAATCACTTTGACCAATTGGTTGTCCTCATTCTATTATCTGATTGATCTAGATTTATTTCCATTAAGTATGAACAAAGCATCACTAGAGTCCATCTGAAACTGAGCTCTTACTACTTCCATACTTTATGACCAGTAAATCTTGTGGAGTGTCTTCAGTGTGGGCATTACTCCCAGTGATATGGCGTAGAGCTTGGAAAAACAGTTTAGATGGGTGGATGATAGATGCTGTTTAGAAATGTTACTCTGTTTCTTATACAACAGTTATATCATTTCTTGGTACCATCTGTTATAGCATTCTTTGTTCATATTAATAATAGTTTGATCACAAAAAATTACAGCACATAATTAGGACAATTGGATGGTGAGCTAGTGGTCATCAGAAAAATAAGCTTTTTATAGTTTGTACAGTTTGAAATGTATTTGTTCACATTATAGTGTTGTAGATTGAATTTTCTTAAGTGACACCAGACAGACTTCATCTGCATGTTTCCTGATTATAGAAGGGTACAGCTGCATCAAGGACTGCTAGCATTCTCAATATAGAAACAAAGAAAGCTGCTTTTAGCTTCAGGAATTGCGTAGACAGCAGATGGGGTTTTAAAGGTCAATTCTAGCTAACATTCTCTCTGCCTAGAGTTGATTGGGGAGGCCTGGTTCAAGAGAGAGAGAGAAAGAGTAAAAGAGACAGAAGGTGAGAAGTGGAGACTGCTTTATAGTCATTAGGGGTGGAAAGCTGGGGAGCCACCCCACCACTCATTATCAATGGTTTTGAAATACCTTTTGGGATGCTGTGTTTCTTTGTTTGTTTTGTTTATTAATCACCGATGGCTTTAACTAAAACATAAAAACACATTTTAACAATCTGTATTATCTGGCAATATTTAAGATGTGAAAAGATGCTGAGGAGTTTTCTCTTTGTGTTTCACAAACTAGGCTGTAAACAGCATGGCTTGAATTTATGTCTGTCATCTAAAATATATTTATTCCCACCAATGTTTATTCTGTCATTAAAAGATAAGTAAAAACAATAAATAAAAAGAGGCATAACTAAATAATAAATGTTACTTTAAATTGTATTACTTGCATGTATTAATCAATAAGCATTTGGTTGCAGGCACAGAATGTTCAAATGCACCTCTTTTGGGGAGCTGATAAGCAATGGTTCCACCCAACACTGTTGTCAAAGGGGTCTTTAAACATAAGCACACAAGTAAGAGACCTGTTGCCTTAATTCTAGCTTAATTCTTGTGGTGTGATTTAACATGCAGTTTAAAACCACTGATTCTGGTTCAGACTCCCTGGACAGATTTTGCTATTTTTTCACTGACATTGGTGGTAAAAAATAACTTTGTGCTTGTAAATGATCCACGCAACATGAAAACAGAGGTCTGGGGGCAGCCATCTGTATATTAGCAATTGACTGCCAAACATACAGCAAAATTGTGGTTCAAATGATACAAATCAGACCATAACAAAGAACAACAACAATAGGCAAACATGGGGCTTATATAGAAGACAAATGAGAAATTATGTCATCAGGCAGAAACCGGAAGTGACGTCCTCGGGGCTGGGACTGGAAGTGATGTGGCCAGAACCGGAAGTGACGTCCTTAGGGCCCTGGCCTGGAAGTGACGTTTTGGTGCCGGAACTGGAAGTGATGTCATCGGACCCAAGAGGAATTTCCCGTGATCAGTCTGCTAATGGAAAAGAGGAAGGATTAGTCCACTGTGCCATCCCCTGGTTTTTTGAGGAATTAGCTGCCTCCCATTCACACGTATGTGACATCATGAAGCTATGGACCCACTTATTTCCAGCTATCATTTTGTGTACTCAGACTAATTAAATTCTTCACTTAAAAATACTTTGAAATAATTCTAGACATTTACACAAATGTTTTTATGATAAATTCCAATCTTTTGCGTCATCGATTACCCAGTTCCACCAAGATTCAATGTAAATTTGCCACTTAATAAAACTATGTTGATTCTTTTTGTTTAATGAACCCCTCTACTAGAGTGTTCTGTTCACACCTAGCAGCACTACTCCCAGTGTAAATCAGATTACATTTTCATATCACAATCGCTATCTCCTGCTTTTACAAATACCAGTATTATATCTAATGTTCTCAGGAACCACTGATCTATCCACTCTAATTCTTTGTTCTCCTCACTGATGCTTTAACTCAGCTGTACTCCAGGTGGTGATTTTTGACAGAAATTTGCAGCTAATTTAAAAGGAATTATATCGTTAAATACTGCTACCGTGGATGATCTTGCAATTGTTTGGATAGATATGAAAGGTTCCATTCGCGATCTCAATATTTCTTATGCCACCTGTCAAGCTTGGAAAAATGGTAACAAAATAGCTGAACTTGAGACTCTCTTATCATCGTTAGGTTGTGCACACCACTGTGTTGATTATTCTCATCTTTAATAATTTGTACTAAGCAAGATTTAATTTCCTCATTTTTGCAAAAGGCTGAATTTCAAATTCAGCACACAATGACTAGATATTATGTCCAATGAACAAATTCCAGTTTTTATCCAGATTATTAGTGCTTAGACATTTCTGCCATTAAAAACAATTTTTGGCTTTCTGCCAACATATCTTATGAAATTAATAACTTTTTTTTTTGTTTTGCTTATCAAATTTTACACCAAGTTATCTGCAGAAAATTCAAATGCATCAGTTTCCAACATCAATGCCTTTTTAAAAGATGTACTGATTCCAAAACTAACCAAGGAGGGAGTCCTATTTTTGGATTTTCTGTTATTAATGTCTGAACTTAAGAAACCCTTGGACAACATAAGCAAACAGAAGTCACCGGGCCCTGATGTAATTAGTGTTAAGGTTTTATCAACTTTCTGGGATCAATTATCCGGCCAACTGCTTCAACTGCTAAAGTTTGCAGTCTCTAAAAACTTAGATGAAGTCATCAATCAATATGGCACTGATCACTCTCCTGCCAAAACAGAACAAATACCTCTTAAACTGTTCAAGCTATCATCCGATTTCTTTTATAAATTCTGACACCAAGTTTCTGGCCAAGTTTCTTTCTCTATGTTTACAATCCATTTTACATAAATGAATACATTCAGACCAAACTAACTTTACTTGGGACCATTATGCAGCTGACAATATTCATCGTCTAAAGCATTTAATTGATGTAGCCCCTACCTTACCCTAACCAGCCCCCTTTTTCTCTGTAGATGCCAGGAAGACATTCAACTCAATGAAATGGGCTTTTTTTTAGCAAACCCTGGAACATATGGTATTTACTGCCAAGTTTATTAATATGATTAAAATCCTGTACTCATTGCCTTCTGCAGTATTTTTTGCAAATTCTTATATATTTCAACCATTTCAAATTTACAGAGGTGTCAGATAGGGGTGTCCCTTATCATTTTCTCTCCTTTTCAATCTTTCCCTTGTACTATTGGCTAGTTATCTTTGCAAAACTGACTTAATCACCCTGTTAATTACATATGACATTTTGTAAAAAAAATTAAAAAAAATATATTTACTATATATGTTGATGATATACTGCTATTCCTGGGTGGTGCACCCTTAGACATACCAGGGTACAGAGTTATTTAGTCCAAATTTGCCCTTCTCCCTTTAAACCATCTTTGTAAACACTCTTCTTTCTTCCATCAATGTGACTTATTCATTGGCATTGACATTTCTAATTTGATACAGAACGTAATAACCTCCAATTACCTGTGTGCCTTTGAAAATATTCAAGACTCCCTCTCTGCCTGGACATATATCTCTGTATCTTTTTCGCTCTTGCTTGGCCATTATTAAAATGAATATTGTTCCTTGTATAAATTTTGTTAGCTGAAGGCTCAGCCTGTTTCTTCCTATTAATTATTGGCCTATAGTCAGCACCTTTCTCTCCACATTTCTTGTGAAATGGCAAGAGACCTCTTATTAAGCATTCTTCACTAATCCAATACACTTCAGAAGAGGAATTTGTCTTACTGACTTGGAACTTTATCATTGGTCTTACTGGATACCCTAAGGTGTATCTGGAACGTCCTTGATGCTCCTCCCAATCCCCCATCTTGTCTTTTCACTGAACAAAGATTTGCTTTCTTTTGTCCCCTACACACTGTCCCTTTCACCACCTTAAAGCTAAATCACTTTCTTTTCTTTCTGTCTAAATGTGATCCTTTTATCCCTTATGGTTTGAAGTCCTGGGACCAAGTAGAAAAGCTTATAGTTTCTATTCTCATTTATCACTCAAATAATCCTATATTTAATAACAGAGCTTAATATATTGGTGGGCAGACCAATTCTTTCCCACATTGGTCCCTTTTAGGTATTACACTGTGAAGAATATCTTTGATGACTCTGGACTGTGGACATTCCTGGTACTAAGGATCAGATTCTTCATCCTCCAATCGTCTTCCTCCTCTGTTATTTTTTCTTTTATCTTCAGCTATGGCCACTCCTTAATACATATGGTGTATCACTTTTCTGCCCTCTTCCTTCTCATCTGCTTTTTGTCATTGCTCATCCTTTTCTCATCACACTAAAAACAGTTGTCACTCTATTTGCTGCACTGTGCAAAACCTCTTACCTCAATATGATCTTGCATCCTCCTTTGCCTTGTCATGAAAAACCATCTTTAAAAATTTCACCTTGTCCTCTAGCAACCCCAATCATCAACATAGTTTAATTTTGCCAACCGTTTATACCATAACACATGTAAATATTTTAGTTTGGGTTTATCCACTGATCCCCTTCATCATTTCTGCTGCTCAAATGTTCCTGGAACTAGCCTTCACATTTTTTGTTTACTGTCACTACTTATTGGTATGCTATGTCCAATTTCTTTTCTTCAGTGTTTTCTGTCCAGATTCTTCTGGACCTTTCTTTCAGCCCAATTCAGCAGAAGGTTTTCTCTCTGGGTACCATCTCTACCAAACTTGCACTGGCTTCTTGATGGAAGTCCTATTCATATGTCTTTGTTGATTCTTTGAAAACTTCTTTCTTTACTCTAGCTCTTGTTGAACTGTTGACATTGAGGTTTAACAGAGGGGCCTGGCTCCTAAATCAGAGAATGGCTTTTGGTCACCCAGCTTGTTGGTGATTGGTTCTCTGGTGGCAGGTAATGATGGAAACTTATCTTCCTTATTGCATTTGTATTTTCAGTCCAGCTTGGTCCATGTTGGTCAAACAGGCTCGATTTTAGTCACTTTCTCCATTTATGTTTATTATTGTTCCTCACAGGTTTGGGGTGAGGAATGGGCACCAGTGGGGCGGAGTGTTTTATTTTATTATGTTGTAATTTCATATGAGGGTGACCCAAAATTCTCAGAATCGGTCAGTTGCACAGGTAGAGGATGTAGTTATTGAATATTCCACAAAATATTTTATGCCTACAACCTGGTTAATTAATCCATCAAGTGGCAATGCATGAAGTTGATTCAGTGAATATTTCTGCTGTTTGTTCTACAATAGTGAAGGTGACTTGGGCGATGTTTTTACTGTAAGCCACCATGGCAAATTTTCAAGAGACAATGATCATGTTTTTCGATAGAGACAGACTTGTTTATAAAGTGTTTATTCCCTGTGGACAGACTGTTAATATGAAACATAATATGTGTAGAAGCAGCAAATACAAGCTTACATTTTGCACCATGACAGTCAAAGAATTTTTGATCAAAACAATGTGGTTGTTGCTTCACACCCCCTCTATTTACCAGATCTCGATCCCTGTGACTTCATTTAGATCCTGAAATTAAAACTGAGACTGAAGGGAATAAGATTTGCTATTGCGAAAGAAATCCAGGAAAAAAATGCAGGAGGCTCTAGACATGGTAACAAATGATGAGTACAGGAAATGTTAACAGGAATGGAAGAAGTGCTGGGGCAAATGTGCTGCATCTCATGAAGAGCATGTTGCCAAAGTACTTTCTGTCTAAATTTGGTTCTTTTATCCATTGTGCTTTAAAGTTCTGGTGCAAAGCAGAAAAGCTTCCAGGTTCCATTCCCATTTGCAAGTTAAATAATCCCATATTTCAGAATGAAGTTGTACATATTAGTGGAAAACATATTGACTAAAAAGGAATTGCCGCAAGTTCTATAATAAAATTTTTTTAAGAATTCTGGGAATTTTTTACCTTACTTTCTTGCACCCTCTTTCTGTATTTCACTTATTCTCCTGAATAAAAATTTGCTCTCAAAAAAAGCATCCACATGAATAATTTACTTTATTTATAAATACCTAAAAACAGCATGCACTTCTCATGATATGCACGGTGGTGATCAACATTTCAGGTTTATTATGAAACATCATTCTATGCTAACTCACATAAATCATTAATATGAAACTTATGTTTTGCCCTAAACTATAGGTATTTTCCCTGCATTGGTAAAAATAAATGGTCAAAACGAAAGTGTTAGATCTTACTATGCAATGTGCTATAGCTTATCATGAACTGAAATGTGCAGAATTTCAAGCCAATAATGTTCCAATATAAAAAAAATGCACTTTTTTTTAAAGCCGATTTAAGACTTGGTAATGTGTGGTATTAGCATGGATTATTACATATCAAATTTATCAAGGATATGTACCTTTTACAAAAATAATATGTATTTTTATAATGCAGACTTTATTGAATAGTAAGAATTGGAATATTGTTCTAGGAGGCTGGATTGGAATCCCGAATCGGTAACTCTTAGCATGGAGTTTGAATGCTCTCCCTGTGACTGCTTGACAGAGAGGTGCTGGTGAGTGAGTGAATGAGTGAGTGGGGGTGTTTTTGTGTGAATGTGCCCTCTGGTGGACTGGGGCTCCATCTAGGATCGGTTCCTTCCTTAAGTCTCATGCTGTTGTGATAAGTTACAGTTCTCATGACTCTGACTGGATGAAGCAGGTGCAGAAAATGGGTGGATTGAAAATGCTTAATTCTATAATGGCCTGGCATGTCACACTATACTGCTCCCTACCTTATGCATGTCCTTGTGGGGTTAAAATGTGTCCCTGCTGATAGGAATATCAATAAAACTGACAGATGGATGAAGCGTTCTTATCCATTTTATTAGCACTCTCTGCTTTACCTAAAATTATGTGTCTATTGGTAACAGAAAAGATATTCTGGCTGGTTTTCTTTCAAAAAACAAGTTGTTTATGTAGACAGAGCAAAATAAAATCTAATATATCTTGCAAACATGCTGCTTGCTTACCTTAAGACCCTCTTATTCATGTAAACATGAAGTGGACATTTACTGGATAAGAAATGAATGTTGCAGGCAAAATCAATGTCTTGCAAGCTTTGGCAGGATTGCCATGCTTTTCTGTCTTCAACTCCAAATTAAAAAAGATGCCCATTTTGCATAAACATGACATGAAAAAGACAAAAAACTGGCTGCTTACTGATTATCCCATCTTTTCACAGCCCCTTATTTTGTTACTTCAGAAATTCTCTTTTCATTATTCAGAGACATTCAGGAAAGGGCAGATATATACAAATTTATAGAGAAGAAAGATGACTTTGACAATGGGACCTGAATGCAAATAAAGTCAACAGACATACTGGGAGCCAGGAATACTGTTCCTCTTGTTTTGCCTGCAGGGTTGCTCTGCCAACTTTTAACCAGTTACTCCACATATGGCCTTTCTCTATTTTGCCATGCATACAGAAGCAACTGTTTTTTGCTTTTACATGTCTGGGAAAAGTGAAGCTTCTCTGCAGGATCTAAGAAATCTAAAACTCCCATAAGTGAAATAAAATAAAAATACCAAGGCAAGCACAAATCAAAGAAAAAATATTTATATATAATTCATGACATTACTGTCTTTTTCCTGTGAAAATGCCTCTTTGACAAACCCAATAGATAAATGAGATGTGTATATTGTATGTTGCATTGACCTGGAGAAATGAAACAGACTGCTTCCCCCCCATTGTTTCTGTAGTTGCCCTAGAGCAACACTGCAAATAACAAACTCTGTATCACCCACCTCCTGTGTCAGACATATCTTCATTGAATTGGAACGGTCAAATAAATCAATTCTAAAATGCACATAGTGGCATATCTCCTTCAGACCACAAAATCCCAGCAAATCATTCTAAGCTGCCAAAGCATGCACCTCAATATCTGAATATATGGTTTCAGGGCCCCTACTAGAGTACAATCCTAGGTGTAGTGAGTTGCTTTGCATTATTCAGCGATCAGTAGGCCTATATTGTCAAGAGTGGTGCTCACTAATCACTGAGTTATCCTCATAGCCCAGACAAGCTCAGAATAAGAAGCAGGGTGGAAATTTTGTAGGGCTGACCACCCATAAGGAACCAAAGTTTGCATGGGATGTTTAAATATACTTGTTAGTTTTAGTCAAATTTACCAATAGGCATGGGATATCCATCACAAATACAGTAATGGAAATCATAAATATTTATAAATGTACAGTGATGTGCAAAAGTATTCAATTCCCTTGAAAGCCATCATAATGTTCTGCATGACTAAAGATTTGTACACATATTTATCAGTTTTCAGTATATTTAATGTGAACTTTTATGCTGTAACAATACATTTGGGGGGTTCATTTGTACTGGTATTGAACATTGTTCAGGAGTGATTTTTCCCCATTCTTCTTGGCAGAATTTACAGAAATCCTCTAGGATGGTGGGATAGTGCCACTGGACAGCAGTTTTCAACAAGTGCCACAGATTCTCAGTAGGGTTAAGATTAAGGCTTTGACTTGGCCATTCCAAAACATTCACAATTCTGTTTTTGAGTGGACTGTGCAAAACTGGTATAAACTTACCCCAAAAGAATTAAGACTGTTATTGCAGCAAGTGTAGAGCTTGAATACGTACTGTGATGGACGAATGGGGATCTTGCCCGGACGGTGCGCCCTTTTAAAGAGAAGACCAGGGGAAGTGACAAATGACCAGCAGTACTTCCCCCAGGACACAAGAGGGCAGGCCCCCTGGTTTACATGGACAGCTCCGGAGTCTGGGCCCTTCCACCAGAGGAGGAGCTGAGTTTATATGCAATCTTAATCGGGAGACACCTGGAGCACTTCCAGGTGTAGTATAAAGGAGGTCACCTCACTCCTTTCGGGAGCTTGAGTCAGGAGGAGGTGGACAGCACTTAGAGGAGTGGAGTGGAGGAGGCAGAAGAAAGACAAGAAGAAGAAGAGAAAGAGAACTGTATATGTTGGAGATTGAGGCACTGTGTTGTGTGTAGAACTAAAAGGAAGAATAAAAGCGTCTGTCTAGAGACATTTGGTGTCCGTGTCTGACTGTGTATTGAGTTCAAGTTCACAGTGCGTAAACACTAACTTTTGAGTTTTTCTTCTTCAGTTAAATACCTACAGAAAATGGTTTATTTTGACTTTGGAAATGTATTGTTATAGCATAAGAGTTCACATTAAAAGTACTGAATGGATAAATATGTGTACAAATCTTTTGTCAAAGAAAGACAAAGAAGGTCATAAGTCACTACTTAAAAGGTATCAGATACGTTGTGACTCAAGCTGAGTGCTAACAAGCTCACAGTGGTTTCCAATATGACAAAAAATTCACACACAAACAAATTGGTTGGAGTGTGCCAACTATCCACTGTATGATATTTCTTCAGAGAAATACCATAATTGGGTCTTTATGCCTATACAGTGTCACACACATGCGCAAGGAGGCAGCCAACAAGCCTTAAGGTGAGTGATACTACAAGGGATAAAAGGTTGATTTAAACGTACTAATGCCACTCTCTCTCCATCAACAGAACTAAAGAGGATAAACAGTAACTCACCATCCATACTTCCGGTCACTCAAAATGGCTTCCACTCAATAATCCCAGCGATGATGTCACTTCCGCCTCTCCCGAGATGATGTCACGTCTGGCACCTCTTTATGACATCACTTCTGGCTCCACCACGATGACGTCACCTTCTTGGTCCCTCCATGATGACATCACTTCTGGCTCACTGAGATGATGTCACCTCCGGCCTACCATAATAACGTCACTTCCATCCATCTGCTTGTGATGTCATTTCCTGTCAACCTCATTTCCTGCCATCCTTTTGTTATAAAAACCCGATGCATTCAATTCTCAATTGGCAAATGTTCTTATTTTTGATCCTTTTGCCATTGTTCATTTCATTTTTGTCCCAGGGCATTATACGGGGTCATTCCCCAACTCTTTGTGAGACTTTTTGAGTATTTCCACCACAACAGATATAATCAAGCGCGAAACATGATGGAACCCTAGATTGCCAGTCCATCACTGAGCACACACACACTCTTGCACACAGCCACACTTACTCATACATTATTGATCTATATCCGATAATCAATAAAACCTATATGTCTTTGAGATTTGGAAAAATGCCTTTAATGCTTTTAACACTTGAACATTTTAAGACTATAAAGTAAATAATTCATATAAAACATGACCCAACTTCAGATAAGTGGGTTTAAAAAAGGTATGTTATTTTTGAGAGTGTGGAAATGCAGTATGATAATAACCAATTAACAAGAAAATTCTTTATTTAACTTCTTTATTTACTTGTCCATTCATCTATCTACTTTCAAATCTGTGTATCCATTTTGACATTATGTACTTTGGAGCAAAAAATCATGCTTCACTATCTGGCAGTCTGATTGACGAATATGAATTTGGCAAATGCCAGGAGAACACTGCTTTCTGGACTGCACAGTGCCTATGTTAAAGTTCAGTGGAAGCGGGATAAGGGTTGTTTTTAAGGGTTTGGGCTAGTTCCCTTGGTCCAGTGATGGGGACTGTTAGTACTACAGCATACAAAGACATTTAAAAAAAACTGTGAACTTCCAACATTGTGGCAGTTTGAGTGAGGCTCTCTTCTGTTCAGCATAGCTGTTCCCCTGTGTACAAAACAATGTTCATAAATAAATGGCTCGACAAGTCTGATGTGGGGGATCTTGAGTGGCCTACACAGAGCTTTGAGCTTAGCTGCATTGAACGTTTTTGGAATAAAGTGGAACACCAATTGCAAGCCATAGCTTTTCGTTCAATATTGGTACCTGACCTCACAAATGAGCACAAATTCCCAAAGTCACACTACAAAATCTTGTGGAAATCATTCCCAGAATAGTGGAGGCTGTTAAAGCAACATAATGTGTGTGTGTGTGCTGGGAACAGTCCATATTAATGCCCATGGTTTAGAAATGGGAGGTATAGCAAAGCCATACAGGGTGTAATGGTCAGGTGTCCACAAACATTTGGATACCTGACCATCATATATAATTGAGTGCATTGTGCAGTTTTTGGAAATTTCAAAAAACTCCCTTTTAAAAACCATTGGCAAATTTTTGAAATTGTCTGTCTTAAAAAACAGAAGCATTCTGTGCGACCTCAATTACTGATTAATTTACTCCTTCAAACCTGTCGTAATAGCAATTATTTCAACTAGTATAAGGAATTTTCCGCTTTTATATGTCCTAAGATGCTCCTGACAAAAAAGAAATCCACAGTATAAGTGAGTAAATTGCCAACAGAGTCCCAAGTGTGAAATGCAATTAGCTATAGAACCTCCATGACCAAAAAGTAGCAATAGTATATCAATTAATTTAATTTTTACACCACTTGAGTTGAATCTACTGTTTATAAAAGCTATTTTAACCACCATAAGCCTATTTGGATTCTGTTTTTAACTGCATGATATTGTAAAATGCTATTTAAAACATGTATTTTTATGTACTCATTTAATACTTTGTAAGTACTGTATGTACTGTACTGGCACCCTAACTGGCATGAAGGACAGTTCCTGGCCCAGATGGGAGGCCAATGTAGTGGGAGGTCAGGGGGAGACAACTAGGCAGGACTAAATGCTCCCCTGACATATTAGGTGGCACCCTCCATGGGCGATGCTACCTGCGATGACACCCTTCTGCAATCCCCAAGTGATCAGGTGAAGACACCATGACGACTGAGTGTTTACTCCCTGGTCTGGTCCTTCTTAGGTATTTTTTTCCCCATAGCTGATTTGTGGCCATCACGTTAGCTAGATCCATGTGCAGTCGGTTAGGGTTTTATGGCCACAAATAATTTTTTAAAATGCAGGTTCCTGCCAAGCAGACAGTCAGGTATCCTGCCAACACTGCCACTTGTGACCAGTAGGGAGTGTTGCAGCAGCCCCAGACACAATCGCCATGACACAAGTCCCAGGTTCAAATACAAGTTTTATTACAATAAATTACCTTAGAAAAGGGTTTTAAAGGAACAAAACATCAGTTTTCTTCTACTACTCTTTTCTTCTCTCTTTTCTCTCTTGTTCTACTCCTGGATGAGGTTGAGTGGCTTCTTTAATGCTGGACCCTGGAGCACTTCCTGTGCTGAGGCATAGCCCAATGGAAGTGCCTTCAGACCATACAGAAGTCCCATAAAATAAGGATGATAGATCCCTGTAGCACCTGCTGGCAACACCAACGTCACCCAATAAGGCTGCCTTACAGGACTGTAATACTCAGTTTGCCTTGCTAGTGCCCAAACAGGTAGTGTTGCCCAGGGAGGCTGTCACAAAGCGTGTTGTCCTGCTAGGTTGTCTCCCCCTGACCTTCCAGTACATTGGCCTCCCAGGAATCACCTTCATCCCAGTTGGTGTGCCAGTCCATCCCTTAGGGCACTTACAACATGCAAATACATTCAAATATCAGTGATAACATTTTTATGACTCCTGTCGAGATCGACAGGCGGATCGGTGCGGCGTCCGCAGTGATGCGGGCTCTGCATTGGTCTGTCGTGGTGAAAAAGGAGCTGATCCATAAGGCAAAGCTCTCAATTTACCAGTCGGTTTATGTTCCTACCCTCACCTATGGTCATGATCTATGGGTAATAACCGAAAGAACGAGATCGCGAATACAAGCAGCTGAAATGAGTTTCCTCCACAGGGTGTCTGGACTGTCCCTTAATCATAGGGTGAGAAGCTCAGTCATCCGGGAGGGGCTCAGAGTAGAGCCGCTGCTCCTCCGCATCGAGAGGAGTCAGATGAGGTGGCTCGGGCATCTAATCAGGATGCCTCCTGGATGCCTCCCTGATGAGGTGTTCCGGGCACGTCCAACCGGGAGGAGGCCCCAGGGAAGACCCAGGACATGATGGAGGGACTATGTCTCCCGGCTGGCCTGGGAACGCCTTGGGATTCCCCCGGAAAAGCTAGAAGAAGTGTCTGGGCATCTCTGCTCAAGCTGCTGCCCCCGCGACCCGATCTCGGATATGCGGAAGAGGATGGATTTATGGATGACTCATTTTCTCAGAAATGCCAAATATATAAAAAAGTGCTTTGTCTTTGATTAAGTAAAAAAACAAAAATCAAAAATGCTCCAACATTCAAAATGGTTAACTAAGCCCTTGAATGCGCCTGAATGCTGCATCATGTGTACAGTTTCAGCCTGCGTTCTTTACATTGATCAATTAGGTGTTCTTTGACTCCTCCCTTAGTATTTTTTAGTCACCACATTTTCCTCATTGTTATTTTCCACCCTAATATTACAATGTATGTCATTTCCAAATGTCAGGTGTTTTAATCTTTGTTTCCTTCCAAAAAGCCAGATTTGTAAACAATTTATGAAGAAAAGAGGCAGATATTCACCATATTTGTACCCCTATGCTACATATAGTAACAGTACCACCCATTGGCACTGCTAAGAACTCAGAACAAAATGTTGTCGGTAGGTTAGATACAACATCAATGGCTTTATTATGCAAAAAAGAAAAGTTTAAAGGATAATATAGGGAAGCAGAGCAACATACATGTTGAAAAAACTCCTCACCCCATATTCCTCTTGAGTACATTGATCAAAATCAGTTTGTTGGGGTGGCTTGTCTGGTTTATGCAAAAATGTTTCCAGGTCCCTAGTAATTAATTTTGGTAACAGTTCTGATGATACATGCAAATAAAAATCTTCCAAAAGAAAATCTTGTCACCTATAATGTGGTACAAGAGGTAGCTGTAAGGTTTAAGTTTATTCGCTCAATCAGAAGAGCACTTGTCAGTGTAGGCTGCATTGTGCCACATCCTACCTGCACTGCACTTCAATCCCAAGCTACACAAGTTATGAGGCTACTTAGAAGTACAACATTTACAGTAATTAAATCAACTAATGTCATTGAGAAGACAATCTAATGATGCACCTTTCATGGGGATTTTAACCTCTTTTGGTTGGATTTGTAGGCTTGGGTGATTCTACCAGAAATACCAAGAAGGGAGCCAGAAAATGATGATGTCAGATCGCTCTTTGCTTTGCTGAAATTATTTTCTGAATGGAGAACCTTGGGAGATTAGTGCTTAAAATGTGTCCAGGAATTTCACCATTTGAAGTAGTTATTTCGCTTTACTTTGAAATGCTCCTCTTCACCATTTTTAGAATTATCTGGGAATTGTATTAAAAATGTACTAAACTTGGAAAATAGTTAGCAGTTCAATAAGCCAAATGAATAATGCAGTAAAGGGCGACAAAAGTGCATGAAAAGTACATTTAAGTGTCGCTTAAACAGAATTCCATTTGCCAAAATAAATAATGTACTGTTTTTATAAGTGTTTAATGGAATGTATCAATCTGTGACTTTCATGCCTATGGGGAATGCCTGAGCAAAGAAAGCATACGGAATCTCAGCATCTTGCCTCCAAGTTTTAAATAAACGCTACAAATAAGCAAATGGTATGATAATTATGTTATATCTAAAATAACTTGAACTCCATAGGTCATGTATGTTGAATTTGTAACAAGGGATACACCTGAAACAATGAATAATATACAATTTAAAGTTCTTTAAATATAGTTGCAGTGGCAGATTTCGAATTTTTCATCTAAACATGACCTTTATTTGGTTTTGTCTCATGGGATAACCAGTTATGTGTTGTAATATGTATTCCCTACTTCATCATCTGGAAATATATATTCTTAAGCATAATGCACAAATTTCAGATTAAACTTTCTAACAGTTACTTACTGTTGCTCAGGTAAAATAATAATTTAAAGCTCAGCCTTTGAATTACCCTCCACTCAAAGTCAGAAATTGATGCCCACACTTTGGTGCTGTGAATACAATTCTGAATGCCTCATTCTTGGTTCCATCTTGTGAATTATAGTGGTTATGATGTGCTGGAGTGTTTTCTACTGATGAAAAAGACAGCATTGCTCTTAGAAGAAAAGAAAAGAAATGCAAAAATTGCTGCTGAGTGTGCCAACAGATATTAAGATTCTTTGATAGTCATTTTATGAAGCTTCAGAGACTGGTTTCATTCTGATTATATTACTCTCTTTTAAACATGACATGCAGAGTAATATATCCCTACCATGTCATTAATGCACCAAGTTCACAGCGAGTTATATGGTATACTTATTAAACAAAATACATTAACTTTCAAAGAAAACATAATAAGTTCCTTACAATGATCGCTTTTTCAATGTCCTCACATTCTAGTAATTATTTTACCAAATGTAACTTCCGCTTCTGTTATATAAAGTGAAAGATAAGTCAGTAAATCTTCTAGTAGCCATGGCAAAGAACAAAGTGCTACAAGGTTCTGTGTGATAAAACAAACAAGTGCATCAATAAAGGGTATAGTACAGGAAACCAATTTGGGCTATGTGGGTGGCAGATGTCTATAATTCCTTATTCTTCACAGGTTTGTTTCTTATACAATTATGGTGTTGATGTAATCTTATGCTGTTATTTTTCTGCTGATAGTTTAATATATTTTTTTCTTAGAAATGAAAAACAAGAAATGTTTTGTTCCTCTAAATAATGCATAACATCTACCTTATGCAAGCAGAAAAATATGGAAGGATGAACACATAACAAAAACAGATAAAATACTGATTTGAAAACGTGAAAGTCATTGACTGACAACTGGAAGAAACATTATGAGTAAGCATGTGACAGCTCCAGGGTGCAGAAATAAGATACCTACTCTTAGGTATTTCCTTGGTAGTATTTATTAAATAATGACAAAATGTCTAACAGCAGTATACTATAGCATTATTATTCAAAGAAGACCCTTGAGGTTTTAACGGGTCATAGTTAGAGACTCCTTATCAGATCTGGATGAGTATGCTGATATTGTAACCGGATTCATCAACAAATATGTGGACTACTGTGTGCCTACGAGAACAATTATATTTTCTAATGAGGAACAGTGGATTGTAGATCATGCAGCAAAGCATTTTCAAACAATGATACAGATAATACAAAAAACATACAAGAAATGCATATATAAACTTAAAGAAGCAATCAAAACATTGGTACAGGATAACTTTGGTAGGGATTAGAGATGCCTAAGCGCTACAAAGTAAAACTTAATCAAATATTATCTTCATATATCCTTCCATGGGGAATAGGAAATCCACAAATAGTTCACAGAGGATGCCATAATCCCTTACACTTCATACTTTTTAGGCACACCTGGATAACACAAAATGTTTAGACAAAGCCCTGTTTAGCGATTATAGCCCAGCATTTAACAGTGTTGTACCATCAATGCTAACCAACAAACCCTTCAGTTTAGACTTAGAAACACTCCCTGCAAATTGATTTTGGACTTGTAACCAACAGACCTCATATTCTCAACCATAATACTCAACATAGACACTCCATAGGGTAATGTGGTCAGACACAGCTCCACCTTCATCATTAAACTATGTGACGACAAAACCATCATAGCCATCTTGGCTCTTCTCAAGAAGGTCCGCCAGTGCCTGTGTTCTCAGACCTCTGAGGGCAGCTTGCAATTCTCCAGCTGTTTTCAGGAACTTCGACAGGTGCATGGTCCAACCTCAATGACTGCATCACATCCAGTTACAGCACCTGCTTGGCACAGCACCATGCAGCACTACAGAGAGGGTGCTAAAAGTGGGATAGAATACTAACAGCACCCAGCCACCTTCTCTTCATGACATCAACACTTTCTGCCTTTGAAAGACAAACAATATAATTTAAGACCTTAACCACCCTGCTGAGCTGCTTTTCTCACTTCTACTTTCTGGTAAATGGTACAGGAACAACACCACTCAGAGCTCTACATTGAGGGACAGTTTCTATCCACAAGTTATAAGACTGCTGATAGCCAATTCTAACAAAATTATTGTAACACAGCAAATAATGTGTTTAACTATTTAATACTTGCAAATACTATACATTGTAATTTTTTTAACAGTTCTGATGAGACATGCAAGTAAAAATCTTCCACAAAGCAAAACTTATCACCTGTAATGTGGCACAAGAGGTAGCTATAAGGTTTAAGTTTATTCACTCAATCTGACCTCTAGATAGATTGAGACCAATGCTGAATGTAAAAGTAATTTAAATTATGCTGTCCAGGGTGAGGTGGCTGAACTACCACACTGGGATATGTCAGGAATGGGCTGGCGGACCATCTCTAGTCCTTCCATTTGGCAGGGGGTCTATAACATCCATGCCTCTTCTGTAGCAACTTCTATTAAATGGTAGCTATGTGACGGAGGAGCAAGGAAAATAAAAAGAAACATTTATTATAGTAGCTTTCTCTCAAGCATGGGTAACCTTGACACATCAACAGAGGCAGGAGTGCACACAGTGTGGTTCCCAGGTGCCAACTTGCCACCAGGCAAGAGTGGGCTAAAAAATTACAATGCAGCATGCCGCTTAGTAGAGCTTGGTTGGCCGTGAGCAAAAAAATAATTGTACAGATCTGGGCAAGTCACCAAAAGACAAAACAAGAAGATAAAATAAGTAAAGCTTATTTAGACAGACGGACAGACAGACAGACAGACAGACAGACAGACAGACAGATAGATAGATAGATAGATAGATAGATAGATAGATAGATAGATAGATAGATAGATAGATAGATA
>JANRMT010062813.1:76653701-76676617 GCA_026402145.1 Polypterus bichir lapradei | reverse complement strand
ATAGATAGATAGATAGATAGATAGATAGATAGATAGATAGATAGATACTTTTATTAATCCTGAAGGAAACTGTAGGGTTATAGAAGGAGACAGAAAGGCACAAATGTACAAATAACAGAATTATAAGGCTATAATTATAAAGTTGATGTTAGTATGCTAGCAAGGTACAAAAACACATACAAAAAGAACTTTCTAATTGTAAATTAATGAAGTATAGATATTTACAGGATGTCAGTCACTGGCATGGTATATTGCACATATGTGATACCCTGTACCCACCACACACCTTGCAACGGTTCAACCATGCGGCATTAAGTAGTTAAACTGAGGATAAATTAGGGTGAGTGAGAGAGACACATGCAATAAGGAACAAAAATAGACAGTTCTTTAATCAAAAAAGGTACTATCGATATATATTCAAAAATCGAAATTTGAAGGAGAGTGAGTTTTGTGAAAAAAATCACTGTAGTAAGCCCATCAATGTAGTTCATGTATATGGGCTAGAATAATAAAATGAAGAAAAAATTTCAAAACAGACAAAAACATATTGACACCAGTCCTTTGTCTTTTTCTCTTGTTGAGGCTGCCTAAAGGGACCACTAGGACTTTTGGAGTCAAAAACAAAAGCACAACAAAAATTCTTATCCTTTTCCTGTCATCTTCTTTCAGGCTGTTCCAGGGAAAAAATGACTTCTTCCAAAAGAAAAGTAACTCCAACAAATTTAATGTCTGGCTCATGACATTTACTGCCACTTCTCCATGCTCTAGGTAATTAACTATAAGTATGTGCACCCCTTCCTATCCTTACTAATGCTGCTCAGGAGTACTCGAGTGCACCCTCCACTAATGCTAAAAAACAAATATGCCCGCTTACATCTTCCTTCCCATTCCTATATGCCCTCAGGATCCCTTCTTCTAATCCAGATGGGCACCTCACTATGCCCCCTCCAATTACTTAGCGTGTCTTAACATAGGCTGCTCTATGTGCCATAACCTGGAAGAAAGCCAATAAAACTGCATCTAACACTCACATGTGCTTGCTGGCATCCATACATAGCCATGGATACTCCCAACTCTGACTATTCTTTGCAAAGTAAGTACTCTTATCTTTTACTCTCTTGCCCTTTAACTTACACCAAAACAGCATCAGAATATTTTATTCTCTCCCTTGTAGCTTGGTATATTATGCCTGGATGTCTCCTTATGTCCAAGCTGGGTTGTGTAGTGCTCCACTGCTCGCCCTAACCTAACTTACTGCTGCAGACTTGGGAACCCTGCACAGCTGCCCTGCAATTTTTCTCTACCAGAGTTCCCTCAATAGCACCACTTTTCAAGGTAGGCGCTGCCCCTGTATAACTGTTTAAGCAAAATCTATAAATTTCACATGCGTGCAGGTAAAGTCTATCACCATAGCGTGACTTACCACAACAAAGCATTGTCTGTTAAGATGTCTGCTAGACAAGCTCAGCACTAGTCATAAAATAGGGAACACTACCACCTTGGCCATTGGTTATCTCTTTCTAGACCCTCATGGCTGAGAGTAGAAACAACCCCACAGAGCACTCCCTTGAGCAACATAGCTGTCTCAGTCTGTTACTGAAGGCACTTCTCTGTTTATCCAAAACCTCATACAGGGTATGAGAGTCATTGTCCAGGAGAGTGAAAATTTATCTGAGTCCTCAGTTCTACCCCTTTCTCCAGTGAGTCCAGCCTGACTCCCAAGATTGAACCAGCCTTTTTAATCAGTTTATTTAGTCTACTGGCATCATCTGCAATAATGTCTTTTCCCCAGTAAACCACTGCAAATAGAAATACACTGGTCACTACAGACTGGTCAAACATGAAAGAGTGGCCGGCATACACCAAATGACCTCATCCTTCTCAGGAAATAGGTGCCACTTTGACCCTTCCTGTGTTCAGCCTCTGCATTGGTATGCCACTCAAGGAGTACCTACCCACAACCAGTTATTCACACAAATGCTATTGATGACTTCATTAAATACAAAATGGCAAAAGACAAAAACAAGCAGAAGGTCAATAAAGGGAATTAAGTTACTTAGCAAAACTTGAAAACAGTGAGGCCAAAGGTCAAAATGACAAAACACTAGAAACAAAATCACTAAACTGAGGGGATCTAAAAATATGGCTTTTGGAAAGGCAAAACCCAAACATTTGAGAAACACAACAATCTGAGACCCTCATTTTTATGTCCTGCGCTGTGGTTATCATAAAATGAACATTAATGAGAAACACACACTGATGTAAAGGACCTAGAGTTAAAGGGCAGAAAATGGAATAATGACTAGGGTTAGGGCCCCAGGAAAAATCTGAGAGAACATTTCCTTCTCATTCCCTTCTTTCTTTCTTTCTTTCTCTCGCAAGAGTGGTGAGTGGGCGGAGCTCTGTGAGAAAGTGAGAGTGACAGCGGGAGAGTTTGAAGTTTTGAGATTTTACTGTTTGTTTTTCCTGCCTTTTTGTTCTTAATTGATATTCTGTCTCTGTTTATCTTTTTGTTGGAATGGTTTATTCTGATGAAGGCCAGAACGGCCTCCTCAGGAGGGGTCCATTTTCGGAACGGTGATTTCGAAAAACTCACCTGACAACATGGAGTGAAGCTAATGCCAGAAGCGACCTGTTCTATGGAAGAAAGTGTATTGGCTGTAGGAAATGTGATAGGCTGTGACAATGTTCGTTCAGCCTCAAGAATGAGCAGTGCGGTGGTTGTGCTTGTTGCTACAACAGATTTTGTTCAGAGATTGGTAGAAAATGGAGTTGTTATAAGGGACACTTTAACTTCCATACTGTCTCTTACAACTTCAGCAAAAAAGATTACCTTATCTAATGTACCTCCTTTTCTTTCTAATGAGACCCTTGAAAGAGAGCTATCTCGCTATGGGCGTGTAATCTCGCAGATTAAATACAGTAAATACCTTTAGGATGTAAAGCACCAATGAAATGTTTTAAATGTAGCAAAGCTGGTCATGTAGCCAGAGATTGCACAGATGTTGATAAGGTTACAGAATCAGGCAAACAACTGACCCCAGATGTGACCCCTGACCCCCCGGGGATCAGACATATGAGCAGAGAAGGCGTCTGCATTTAATAACACAGCAGGAAGTAGCGGCGGGATCACTGTTGCTCAAAATGAACCATCAGACTGCGTTGGTCCAATTGATCAGCGATTCGCTTAATGCCGATCCCAAATTGAATAGGAATAATGAAAATCAGGACCCCCTGTATCAGAGTCGGGAAACACAGCTATTAAGTCGGGTGTCTTGGAGGTATCGGACTCTGCTAAAGAATCGGTGGTCCCAAGCATATGGGGTGATATGGACATGGAGTGTGTCGGCTTCGACAGTACTTTCAAAACACCAAAGGCTATTAAAAGATGCTGTGGGGCAGATGAGCAAGTTGCTTTTAAAAAAAGAAGTTTTGAAGAGACTGCAGTTGCGGCTGACACGGAAGCGTCCTCAGTTTTAGATAGCGGGAAGGGTGGTTATTTAACTGATTCCTCTGTTGTGTCAGAAAGTAGTCAGGACCCCACAGAAGGATATGGATTCTACAAAATTAGAAAAAATTGAAACAAAGGGGAAAAGAGAGGATGTACAGAACTTTTTTCCGGATGTTAAATTATTTATTTCCTCTGTTAAACAGTTAATGAAGCAAAGATCGGGTACTGACGTTTTTTAGGACAAGGAGGGGTGGAGGCTTAGAAGTATTTTAAGAAAGTTACGTACCTCTGCTAATTTAGCAACTTGTTAATAATGTCTCAAATTCTGCAATTTTTATATTACTTAATGGTATTCTAGCATTTTTTTTTGGTTCCATTATCAATTTTACCAATATGCGATTTTAAAATTGGGAGTCTTAATATTGCCGGTTGTAAGAGCTCTCTTAAGAGAATGAAAGTGTGTGACTTCCTGGGAGGGAAGCATCTGATAGTGGCTTACCTGCAGAAGACGCACAGCGAAAATGCTCTAGAAATTGAGTAGCAGAAATGCTGGGGAGGGGATGTTCTTTTTAGTTCCGGGTCAACATGCAGCTCTGGTGTCTGTCTACGAAGTGATAAGAGGGAGGATGCTTAAAGTAAAGGTTGACTTGGAAAATAGCCATTTGCTTTTTATTAAAGTTTATGTTCCAACAATTGGCATAGAAAGAGTTCACTTTTATAAATGTCTTGAGCGTACTTTATCAGAGTGTGACCTGGATGAATGTGTGTTTTTAGGTGGGGATTTTAACAGCACCCTTAATGATGCACTGGACAGGAATCATGCAGAAACCCACCCATGATCTGCCAGAGAGCTGAAAGCGCTCATTGAGCGATATGAATTGAAGGATGTGTGGAGGGTTCTGAATGGGGGCAACAGGCAGTACATGTGGGCACAGGTGCGAGGTGGCACTCTTTCACTTGCCAGGCTTGATCGGTTTTATACTTTTAACCATCATCTTAACCATTTTATTTCATGTTTCATTATGCCCACAAGCTTTTCTGATCATACAATAGTTACCTGAAATGTTCTTATGTCATCCTTAAAGTCAAAAAGCTGCCATTGGCATTTTAATGGGCTTTTTTGTCAAGACTTTCATTTTAAAAATTGTTTTAGGTACTTTTGGACACAGTGGCCTGAAAGGATATATCAGTTCTCTTCTCTGAGTCAGTGGTGGGATGTTGGTAAAGTGCAGATTCACCAGTTCTGTCTGCAGTATACTCTGAATGTCACATGGAGCTTGAATGATTCTATGAAAGCACTGGAGGAAGAGATAATAACACTCCAACAGGACTTTGACTCGTCTAAGGGCAGCGAGAACCTGGGTATGTTGAAAGTGAGAAAGGCTGCCCTTGCACAACTGACTGATTATAAAGTACAAGGTGCTTTGGTTAGAGCCCGTTTTCAAGTAGAAACTTAGTGTGATGCTCCAACCAAGTACTTTTTTTGGGCTGGAAAGAAAATAGTGCCAAAGCAGAATGATTCATTTTTTGCGTGACCCCTCTAGAGATGAGAAGCTCTTCTCAAAGTAGGGCATTTGCCATTGATTTCTATTGTAAACTTTTCTCATCTGAGCTGATTGAACAGGCTAGTGCTTGTTCAGGTTTTACTAATAGACTGCCGCAGGTGCCAGAGGAGGAGTTACCAGCTTTACAGGGAGGGCTTACCCTTGAAGAACTCTCACAGGCAATGGCAAGTTTAAACACTGGGAAAGCTCCAGGTATTGATGGACTTACTGTCGAATTCTACAGGTTGTTTTGGGAGTTCACCAGACTAGACCTACTTGCGGTTCTTCAAGAGTGCTTCGATAAATGTCTCCTACCCTTGAGCTGTAGAAGAGCTGTTGTTGCCCTCATTCCAAAAAAAGGTGATCTCTGTAATATTAAGAACTGGAGGCCAGTAGCCTTGCTTTGTACTAACTATAACATTTTTTCTAAAGTGTTGGCTATGAGAATGAAGGAGGTGTTGGGACATGTCATTCACCCTAATCAGAGTTACTGTGTACCAAATAGGTCCATATATGACAACATCCTTTTTATTAGAGATTCATTTAAAATCTGCAAACTGTTTGGATTACACGGTGGTCTAATTTCCTTGGACCAGGAGAAGGCTTTTGATTGGGTGGAGCACCAGTACCTTTGGCAAGTACTAATGGGATTTGGTTTCCCATCCTGCTTTGTTTCCATGGTTTGGGTGCTCTATAGTATTCATTGACTGAAAATCAATGTTGGGCTGAGTGCTCTGTTCAAAGTAGATCAAATTAAGGAGAGTGGTGGGTAGACTCTCTGTCCCTGAGTGTTCAGTGCCTTTGAAGATCTCAGTATATGCAAATGATCTTATAGTATTAGTTGCAAAACAACAAGATGTGGATGGGCTGGTATCTGTGCTGGATGAGTTCCAAAAAGAATCCTCAGCTAAAGTAAATTGGACCAAGAGCTCCGCAGTACTATTGGGTAACTGGATGAGTCCTTTTCCTTCATTGCCATCTGGACTGAAATTGACAAGAGATGGAATTAAATACCTGGGACTACATCTAGGAGGCATAAACAGTGACATTAAGACTTGAGAAGGAGTTGCATAAAATGTCAGAAACCATTTACAATGCTGGAGATGGCTACTTCCCCAACTGTCATATAGAGGACGGACACTAATCATAAACAACCTTGTTGCATCTGTTCTATGGCACAGGTTGGCATGCCTGGAACCCCCACCTGACCTGATTACTGAAGTGCAAAGGGAGTTGATTAGGTTTTTTTTGTAATGGAAAGCATTGGCTGTATCAAGGTATTTTGCACTTGCCCAGGAGTTCAAGAGGACAAGGACTGGTGGACATCTGTAGCAGAAAAAATGCTTTCAGACTACAAACTCTGCAAAAACTGCTCTATGGTCATATGTGTCCTGGAAGCCACTAGCGTGTGCTCTCCTGTGCCAAGTTGGCAACCTGAAATTATACCGATCGCTTTTCTTAATGGACAGTGATTCCTTCCCCATTGGAAATGTTTCAGACTTTTACTGAAGTGTATTGAGAATCTGGCAACAGTTGGACTGTCGCGTAGAGGAAAGATCCTTAAATTTATATTGGACTTTAGAGTTGCCAGTTGTCTCTAACATGGCAGTAGAGTCGACATCTCTGAAACAACGCCTGATAATGGCTGGTATTGTACAAATAAAACATTTGATTCAACCACAGCTACTCAGTTGGCTGAGCGCAGAGAAGGTGGCTGCAGCATTAGGTCTGTGCTCTGTGCGCACAGCAGAAAGATTTTTGTGGCAGATTTTTTTGAATATGCCTTCAACAGCTAAGGATTTTTTGCAAGACTTTTTCAAAGCTACAGATTATCCAGAACCTTTTTCTGCGTTTCCAAATTTGTTAATTAATGCCAAAGAGTACATGATGCAGGAAAACAGCAGGATACTGAGAAAAACTAAATATCTTCCTTTTGACTCTGCAGAAGGGAAGGAGCTATATAAAGTGTGTCGTCCAAGCTTGAAACCAGTCCCAACTATGCAGATACCCGGATACACCTTGGAGGGATAAACTGGGGGAGGGTGGAGGGTGTCGGCCCCATTTGGGACAGTCTGTACAGTCCACCATTGAATAAGAGAACTGGCGATCTGCAATGGAGAATTGTTCACGGGATTGTGGCAGTTAATTCTTTTTTGTCTTTAATTAACTCCAATATCTCAGAGATATGCCATTTTTGCCATCAAAGAGAGACTGTTTTTCACTGTTTTCTTTACCGTTTCAGGATCCAAACCTCTTTTATCTGTACTTTGCAGAGTTTTAGTGTTTTGGGTGTTTATTTTAACAATCAGGTTTTTAGACATGGTTTTGCTAAAGTGAGAGCAAAAAAGAATGTTAGCAGGTTAGCAAATTATTTATTGGGCCAGGCTAAGCTTGCCATTTATATCACTAGGAAAGAAAAAATCAAGAGTGACAGGGAGTCTGACTTGGTGAGTTTCTTTAAGGCACAATTAAAAATTAGAATTTTCAAGTTTTATAGGATGACCCACAATTTGCAAACATTTATAGAACAGTGGCATGCAATGAATGCAATTTGTAAAATTGTTAATGAGGAATGTGTTTTTGTTTTGTGAATTAATTATTATATTTTTACTTTTGGTGAATTAATTATTATGAAACTACGGCAGAAGACTCATTCATAGGTTACATAGGATGTTCTTTTTTTGATAGTTTGTTGATTTTTGTATTGATTGATGAATGTTTAATAAAAGGCATATTTAAAACACAAAACTCTTTCTTTCTTTCTTTCTTTCTTTCTCTTTCTTTCTTTCTTCCTTAAGATGAATGTATGATTGGTATTTTCCTCATTAGACAGGCCAAGCTGGCCATTTATAAGTCCGGAAAAGAGAAAGTGAACTCAAACAAACAATGTGACATGATCAAAACATTTCATGGACTGGTAAAAGCCAGGGTGTTTTTGGAATATAAATTCTACAGAATATTTTCTACAGAATATATTGTAAATGACTTGTTGAGTATTGATTAATAAGGTTCAATTTAAAAAAAAAATCTTTCTTTCTTTTTTACAACCTAGGTCACTTCCACCTAACAGCCTTCTTTCCCAAAAAAATAATCAGTCAAGATTCCTCTATAGTGGCCACTGGTATCAATACAATACTTAACACTGAACAACACTTAATGCACCAGATTTTTACCATGGCATCCTTTGTTGCATAATTTAAAGGGTTATATAACCTCACTTGTCTTATTCAGGAATTGGGTTTTGCTTCCTAGTAATATAGTAGTTCCAGTTCTCCATGGTCTTACTTCGAAAAGTGCAACATGCTCCAGAGCTGGAGAATATTTGTTGCCACCTTTCATGCTAGAAAGTCTTGATGCCAAACCACAGTGGCCTTTATATTTCTATTAGGACATGGTCAGGTACCGCTGCCTTATGCTGGGCTTACTGCCCCTCAGGTATACAGTATGAACACTGCATGTTTCCACCCAGACACCAATTCTGTAGATGGCAAGCTGAAGGACCAGAGTGCAGAGCACCAGTCTAAGAGTACAGTTGGCCACATGTAGCAAAAAAGGTTTTTCCAATAAAATGACTCTATGATTCTCAACTAAAAAAAAAATATTACAGATAAGAGAATTGAAAACGTTTTAATACATAAGCAGGATAAAAAATGATTTTAGATTATAAAATAATTTCCAATTATAAAACATTGACTGTATGTCTGAGTAGGTGCCAAAAAAGCTGATGTTTACTAGCTGGGGATAATGCATAAAATAAGCCTTGTCCAGCTCTCGAATTTGTTCATAAAGTCTGCAAAGACTATGTCAATAGAAAAGTCCTCTGTTGCTTTAAATCAGTTTCTTTATTTCTGCCCAACCTTGTGATGCACTGTGCAGTGCCCCAAGTAGCCTTTCTTCTTGTGACGAAACTTCTCTTGACAGACTGTGTAGCAGAAGAACTATCCATCCATCCATCCATTATCCAACCCGCTATTTCCTAACTACAGGGTCACGGGGGTCTGCTGGAGCCAATCCCAGCCAACACAGGGCGCAAGGCAGGAAACAAACCCCGGGCAGGTCGCCAGCCCACCGCAGGGCGTGCGCACACACACACACCAACCACACGCTAAGCTTTTTCAAATGTCACAGAAGGTAAAAATTTCAGCAACACTTTAGAATAAGGACTACCTATACTACATTCATTTAGTCACTTTCTGCTCTTTAACAAGACTTGAACAAAGACTTTGTTTGGGCTAAATTGGATTTACAAATTACCAGTAAGGTGGTTATCCTGTTTCTACAATGCATCTAGTTTTAACAGAAATAAACCTTGTCTTCACAATGTGTGCTGCAAAATAGTAAACTATTGTTCTAGTAACTCCAGATAGCCTAGATGTTGGAGTCAAAGTCTTCAATAACAGCTTGCAGAGTCCATTGGTTCTTAATAGGAAACAACAAATCCACACTTTTAAATGAAGTCTTTAAAACGATGAAGAAGTACTCAACATGTGCCTGATAAGACAATATGTAAAATCATTATCATTATTCTCAAACTTGCTAAATCCAGTTTCTTCTTCTTTGAAACCTATATGCTTTTAATTAGTATTCAGTATAGATAAATACAGCAGAGAATATGGGATGCAAAGTAGTATCCATGTAATCAACAAAAATTTAAAACACATTTACTAAAATAGTTTCCGTTTGTATAAGCCAGGTCGGCTTAAGTGCAATCTAATATGTCAAGAGTGCACACTCCAGTGCAGTATAAGGCCTATAAATCCTTAATTAATGCTTAAAAGTATTTAATAGCATATGGCCAGTCATTAATATGTCACACGGCAAAAAGAGATGAATACACACTTTATCAGTGCCTTGTACATCTTAATGAAACAAAATAAATCCTTTTAAATGTTTTGTTACGTGGCAGTAAGTGACCTATAGTTCTTATTCCAGTACCTACTTTTGTCTTTAATGATCTTACGGCTTTTGGACTATTGCTACTGAGCTGAGAAAATGCAGGGTGATATTGGTTCCCAAGAAAGCAATCTGATTTTTTTGGTCCCTACATTTGCGGAATGATCACTAATGCTTTTTAGAATCAAATCTATCTCAATCTTACCACAGAGAGTCTTAACATAGAACCGAAAAACTTTGCAAAACTGAAAAACTAGAATTAGAAACTCCAGTCCCAAATCAGTATTTAGTCATATAGTGGCTTGTATGCAGAAGAAAGTATTAAAAAACAAAACATTAAAATAGAACTGCTTGTATATACCAAAATCATTTAACACAAAACACACAACCATATTCAGCCCTCATTTGTCTTCGAATAACTCAAGCTGAAAAATGCAGAGTCATTTCTAATTGCACTCTGTGATTAAAGAAGGAGGTTGCTGAAATGGATTGCCAAAAGAATGGAATTGCAGAGGCACACAGAAAGCTGTTACCCCTGATAAGCTAAAAACAAAATTTTGCCCCATGGCATCTAAATATGTTTTCAAGGACACAAAGGATAAATTCCATTATATGCTTCACAAAGCATTTATTTTAAAATTCATTATGAAGCTTAGGAAAAATCAATGCTTAGGTTTAAAGGTAAAGGAAGTATACATTTTAGGAAGCAGATTAAACTTTAAATTGTAACTGCACATTTAGTGAAAGAATGCAGTGTTTAAAGAGACCTGCACAGAAAGCTTTCTTGCAACTGACAAATCCTTAAATTTACAACTTCTGTACATCTCCTATCTTTACAAATATCTTATTCTCACAGTGTTTGCAAAGTGTAAAAATGAAAGCTGATAAAAGCATCCTCTGACTTCGTAGAAATTATTTCATTGTAGATTCTATTATGTATGTCTGTAGTCCATCAAACATACCATGCAAGAATCTAAATTAGGTTTCAGCAGTTTCTTCACTACAAAAAACATGAATATATAAAAAATACATACTGTACAACTACTGCTTAATAACCTCTTCAAGACATGTCAAAGTGAGAAAAGATATCAGAACACCACACAATGACAACCTATTTAAAACAGGTTTACTGTGTATTTCTTGATCTAGAGGGGGTTTTACTCTATAATAATTAATACATAACGGTTGACATACAATTCCACAATTGTATGGCTGGTATCCCTTAAAGACCATACATCCATCCTTAATGGAACCCACTTGATCCAGAATAGACATAGCAGACATAGCAGCACTAGAAAAGGTCCAGGGGAGAGTGACTAGACAAAGAGGTATGACCTATGAGGCGAGATTGAAGGAGTTGAATGTCATTAGTTTAAGCAAATGAAGATTAAGAGGTGATTGAAGTGTTTAAAATTATGAAAGGAATTAGAACAGTAGAGCCACACTACTACTATAAAAAGAGTTCAACAAGATGACTTGGACATCGTTGGAAATTAAGGGAAATTAAGGGGAATTTCGTTAAAATTGTTCACAAATTATCACACAAAAGCTTTTCATCACACAAACACCTATAGACCCATGGAATAAATTATCTAGTAGCATGGTGACGACTATGACTTTTGGGACCTTCAATCTTGACTTGATGTTATAATAAACAGTCTAGCTAAATATGTTGGATGAGCTTGTTGGAGTGAATGGCCTGTTCTTGTCACAATTGTGCTGAGGATTATGGGGACCAGAGCTTATGCAAGCCATATTGAGTCCAAGGC
Organism: Polypterus bichir lapradei; assembly: GCA_026402145.1. NCBI lineage: Eukaryota > Metazoa > Chordata > Cladistia > Polypteriformes > Polypteridae > Polypterus > Polypterus bichir. The sequence continues at coordinate 76,664,960 of JANRMT010062813.1, read as the reverse complement.
ATGAAAGCACCACCTCAGTACAGGGTAGACTTAAACATGCACTCCTAATCATTGATACATAGCCAGCTAACAAAATGTTGAACACTTATATTTTGGATTTGGGAGGAAAATAGGAGTATCCAGAGCAAAACCCAAGCAAACAAAAGCAAAACATTCAGATAGCAGGTATACTGTGATTCAAATCCAGGACCATTGAACTGTGAAAATGGATTTTAATAGTCTTTTCCATTATTTATTATATTGTACACATCTGGAATGTTTTATTTATGTACAGTATGAACCTTTAGAACTTGTGATCAAGAATGGTAGCAACCAAGCACAGCTCTTATTTATGAATGACTGATGTTTTTTTCATTCAAAAGCAGAGAGTATCATAATGATTTGGCAAACACGAGAAACAGTGACATAGATATGATCATGGCAGAAGATGGCTGCCTGACCGCCTATTCACAAATTGTTCAGCAGGTGCTAAAATGGAATAATATCTAATCACACTATCATAAGGTCTGAAACTGACATGGTGTATAACACTGGTGCCTCACAGTCCCAGGGTCTTGGGTTCAAATCCTGGCTTAGTCATTTTTTTTTTGTATGGTAGCCTGTGCCTGTCCCTCTTAAAACTAAATGTGCCAGAGTAGTTCTTCAGAGCAATGCCATACGGGAACCAATTTGGTTCCCAAAAGGCCCATCTAAATGAAGGATCCCGAAAGAACTTTCGTTTATATAGATCTGTAACAGGGTACCCACAGTAGATAACCATGAATGGATGGTTACAGATTCATTAAATACCAATAAGTCATGATATTAAAAGACTCTTCCTGCATTCAAAAGCACAAGCTATACATGTAAGTTTTCTTAATCTGTTAGTGTTCTGCTAAACATCCTACCGTACATTAAATATGTCAGTTTGCTTCCACATATTAGGAAGTTTTTCAAAACACAAACAACCAATTTCATATGCAAAGAACCCTTCCCAGAATTAAATGGTGCTTTGTTAAGCAATGGTTCTAAGAGGAACCACCCAGCCCAGTAAAGAACCATAGAATGCCATTAAAGAACCAGTATTTTAAGAATGTGTGTGGATTTTTCTCATAGTGCTCACATTTTTCTCTCACATATCAAAGACTTGTGCTGACTTTAACTTGCATGACAGAATATGGATGTGAAGGTGTAAGAGTGCCCAGTGATGGATTGCTACTTAAATTAAGGTTGTTTGCTGCCTTGTGGCACTTTGTGTTTATATGCTTGTCATGAATGTAACAGTACTGTTGTCTTTGATGGGGCAAGAACAGATGGAACTAATATAGGGGTGGTATGTAAAGTCAGCAGGAACATTTCTGTTTGCTTTCTCCTTAGCCTGACACCGTATCATCTTCCTAGAAAATAACATTAGACAACCTGATGCTGCCCACCCGTCCCACAATTAAGAGTTTTCTAGTGTTAGCAATAACAGTCTAATGACCCTATTAGGAGAAAATAGAGACTCCTCATTCAGTCAAGCTTCAAAGGCGCAATAGTGACTGCTGGCACTGTGCTTAAGCATCTGAATTATATTCAGAAACACCTCGGAATAAATGGGCTTTTCCCTGTTAGGCTCCAATGTATTTCTTTGCCCTGCAAATATTTTGTGGACAAAGCTTTGTGCAGGTACCCCCCAAGGAAGACAGGAATAGTTCAATCAATCAGTCTTTATTCAGTCACAGATGAGTACGTAGATTCCACATTGCAAGGCAGAAGAGCAAAGTTCCCCTGTGTCATTCGACTTTTAATAATTTTCCTCCCTCCCCCTTCCCCTTACTTATCAATAAGCACAATATGTTTATCTAAGTATTTCATCTTACATTGCGTGCATCGGCTGACCGTTTCTATTTTGTGTACATTACAAAAGGGATGTCATCTTTCCTGTGTCTAATGGATGTTCCATAAAAAGAAATTGTCCTGGGTCAGTTTACTGCACCCTATCTTATGACAGACGCCTGTATGAATAACCTGCCGTTATAGCAAAAACAGCTTTTATCCCTTAGTAGCTTGCAAGCAGTTAAATTTTCTTTTACAGCTTACACTGGATTAAATGGATCCAGTAAATGAGTTGCTCAAAGGACTATGTTACATCAAAATCCAAACTCAACAGCCTGAAAAGCATCTGCATGAGGAAGAAGCAGAAGCATTACTTACACTTGTGTTTTCCTTTTTGAAAAACAGTATGACAAGCTTTCTATGAAAAGAGGAAGTGCAAATAACTTTGAATAAGGACCTGACAAAGACACTTGAGTATGCTAATTCACCCTATTATGTTATAAGCAAAGTGTACTTTGAAATGCTTTTGTATTTAGATAAGAAATACAAGTATAAGTATAAGAAGAGTCAAATGATAGAGATGACACATGTGTGACATATAACTGTAGGTTTACAGGAAATCAATTTGCACATGTAGATGAGGGATTTAGATGAGGAAAGGTCACTGCAAAGCCTTTCTACAATACCAACCGTTGCAATGTAAAAAAATTCTCGGTATCCCTTGGGCAGCCGCAAAAATCTTCCATTCTTGGCAGATGGGTTGACAGCAGACATGTTGTAAAACTGATTCTTTTATCAAACTGTGACATCCTAAAAATGCAGGTAGAAAGCCAGGCAGCTCCTGTTATCTTACACATTTACCTCATGGCAGTTAAAGGCCTTTAATCTTGTCATATACCGTGCCTATTAAAAGTATTCACTCACTTTTTATTGTTACACAACATTGAATCACAGAGGATTTACAATGTGGCTTTTTAACACTGATCAACAGAAAAGGACTCATTAATGTCAAAGTGAAAACAGATCTCTGTATGGTGGACTAAATTAATTGCAGATATAAAAGCAAAATAACCGATAATAAAACAATAATATAGCATTGAGTTTAATTCAATACTGGATTTAACACTATTCAACAGTCTTTAAGGTCAATGTAAAAACAAATTTCTGTTAAGTAGTCTATATTAATTACAAATATAAAACACAAAACAATTGATTGTATAAGTATGCACCCCCTTCAGGTCAGTATTTAGTAGATGTTGCTTTGGCATTCTAGCCTTGAGTCTGTGTGCACAGGTCTCTTTCAGCTTTGCACATCTGGAAACTGCTATTTTTTCCCAGTCTTCTCATCAAAACTGCTCAAGCTCTTTCAGATTACATAGGGATTGTGAGTGAACAGTCTTTTTCCAAGTCCAGCCACACATTTTAAATTGGATAGAGATCTGGACTTTGACTTAGTCACTCCAGGGCATTAACATTATTATTTCTAAACCATTACTGCGTAGCTTTGGCTTTATACTTGGTGTTGTCTTGCTGGAAAACGGATCTTCTCCCAAGGCATAGGTTTCTTGTAGACTCCTCCAGGATTTCTCTGTATTTTGCTGCATTCATTTTAAACCTTTTGCTCACATGCCTTCTAGGGTCTGCTGTAAAGAAGCATCACCACAACATGAAGCTGCCACTACCAGCACCACCATGCTTCAGAGTGGGAATATATTTTTCATAATGTACAGTGACCTCTTTTGGTGCTTAGTCTAATGGCCAAATAGCTCAATTTTGGTCTAACTTGACTGTAGAACCTTCTTCTAGATGAATTCAGAGTCTCCCATGTGCTTTCTGGCAAAGTCTATCCAAGATGTCAAGTGGCTGTTTCTAAAAATTTCATTTTCTTTGCCACTCTTCCATTGAGCTGTGACTGGTAAAGCAATCTCAACCACTGTAGCCTGTAACTCCTTCAGTTATCATAGTCACTTGCTAGCCTCCCTCACCTGGGTATGTGACCACTGATGAGCTTCCAGAGTTACAGAGTTGGGAAAAGTGAATATAAGTGGTGCTTCTCTGACACCAATTCAGTGGTGTGAGGTATGAATGTGCAGGCAGGCAGTGGCTAATGAAAGAACTTGGAGCTGCATGGAAGGAGCAGAGCTGATGAGAGGCCAAGAGTAACCCTGAGTGAACAATATTTCTTGCTGTTGGGCCTAAAAAAATGATACAACCCACAAAAATATAAATTTAGTGAGTTCCACATTTTGCAATTGCAAAATCACATGGAAAACTAATTTTAGGGACAAATGCAAACAAAATATGGTCGTTTTACTCATTAGTACTATCAACCCTTCACTTCTACAAGAAAAACTTAACACAGTTTGTCTTTATACTGTAAGTAAAACATTTATACCTTCAAAAATGTTTATTTGCATGTGTCATTTTAGGGAATAGCACTATATTTAAGGAGTGGCATGTTGGCACAGAGGTAGCGCTACTGCCTTGTCGTTAGGAGACCAGGGTTTGCATCCCATGATACTAAATTGTCCATACTGTATGTGTGTGTGTGTGTGTGTGTGTGTGTATTCACCTTGTGATGGACTGGCGCCCTGTTCAGGGTTTGCTCAAGCCTTGTGCCCTATTCCAAATGCAATATGCCCCTGTGATCCTGTTCAGGACTTAGCAGGTTAGAAAATGACTCACTATATTTAAGTGAGCTTCATAGTGTTAAGTGCTACTGCCATACTCTCACAGCATCCTGAATTTGAATCCTACATCTGGTCACTTGTCTATATGGAGTTTGTGTGCACTCTTTGGTTAAATGCACTGTGTGTGCCCTGAGATGGTCTGATGCCGTGTTTAGAGTTGTTTCCTGCCTTGCACCTTATGTTTCTAGGATTGTCTCCAAGGCCCCCACGATCCTCAGCTGGATTAAATGTGTTTGAAATAGTATGCAAGCACTTATTTTAGGTGCTGTTCTCAGAGGTTGCTTACATTGCCCATTGGGGTTTCCAGATGAAAAGTGAAAAAAGTAAGAGGCGGAATACATTACATTAAATGGTTACTGTAAAAGGAATAATACTATATATTATTGATTTCTAAAATTACCATAAAGGCCTTTCTTCGGTGAATACCGATAACATCCAAAAGTGGTAAAATCATACATACACTTAAATATACATTATTTACATATCTATATGTCATTATACAGTGCTACGTGTGAGCACTGGGGTCAGCTAACTCTGCAAATGATCAGCGAGGCATTGCTGGATGCCTATATAAAGAAGTAAATGTGCCTTCACAATCACAGTGATTGTAGGCTAAATTGTTCAAGATCTGTATGCACATGAACTGATGCAAAGGCTGCTTTAATGCTCTGTGGAAAAGGTGCCATAAAAATATATGAGAGTAATTTTAATTTTGAAGAAAAGGTTACACTCATTGTAACTCATTTCAAACTCTTCCCTATGTCTTCACACTCATATCAGATAGCAAATTGTCTCTTTATATGACAAACATAAAAGGAGAAACAGAAATACAGGGAAAGGGCATACATGTAAAACAGCAAAGCTCTACAGAGCCAAAGACTTGTTTTTCTTATGCCCATGAATTCCTTTTTTCATCTCTTTCTTTGATTCTTTGTTGACCTAGCTTTCTCCTCCTAGGGACCTCTGTCTTCTCATTCTGTTAGACTCTGATTAGAATCAGTATTTTAAACCATCTCATGGCTTTTCTCTAGGGCTGTGTTTATATGTAATTATAGGTTGCGGTCATGTTTGGGATAGGTCACCACATGACTGTGTAGCAAAATTAGCCAAGTTTGTCCAAACATAAATTAAATACTGCCTCATATTTAGTATACTGTTTATTTGGTTAGTATGTGATCTGAGACATAACCTATAAGCATCGACGTGGACACATCACAGACAACTTTCATTTCTATACTACAAAAATATAATTAGAATTATCTGATTACTCAAAGTTATTATCTGCATTATTGATTATCTGGCACCATGAGTCAAGTAACTAAGTTAAACGATCATTCATACCATGCTTTCAAAATCATGTTCTAGTCCTGCACACATTATAAATAAGAACTAGTTTTGCTCAGCTTAACTAAAGCTTAAACTAAGCATTTATACTGGTAGTGATATAACTCAGAAATCCATTTCCAGTTTTGAATAATTTATTAATATTATAATATTTTGGTTTAACGCTTTTTTTTTTAGTAATATTTACATGAGAAATATACTTGAGTGGAAACAAGAACTTTTACTGTTTTTATTATATGGCCATTTTTTTTTTTTGTAAGTACAGCTTTGATATCATTATGGTAATAATCCACTTCTTGGAACCCGGCATAGTATCATGTTTTTCTCTTTGGGTTTTAGATTAAAGTTAGAGTTAAAGAACCCCTGCTCTAGGATACAGGGTCACACCAGAAGATCAATGCCTTTCCAGTAGTACTGCCTAATAAAAGAATATGGGAATACTACCACTCCACTTATTGACTACAATCTTTAAAGAACCAACAACTTCAGAATGCCTTTTCACTACTTGTCTTTGTTGCTGAACTACAAGTCCACAGTACTCCTAACCTTCAAGTTTTAAAGGATAACATTCTACAGTTTTACACTCTGGAAAGACACCTTTCCCCTCTCCTCTGATCTTCACTGAAAGAGCTCTCATTAACCTTTTGCAGTAAGGGATTGGTTTCATACAAAACGGTGGATGTTTACATGAGTTGTTAATTTTTTCTCCTACACAGTCTGAATCTGTACCTGCCAGCTCCTATGAAGCTTTGACTTTATGCTATGCCAAACTCTTACCATAGCTATTTGAAAGAACTTCCTTGTGATCTGTTACAGTGCAGTGACAAGACCACCTTCAACAGTGCCAACTGCCAGAAAATAGAAAATCTTATTGTGTCTTCCCAGGAGTCTTTTCGTTATTTGTTTAAAATTCTTATATACAATATATATTGATTGTTTATTCACTTTAACAATTTGGCTGTAATATTACAATGCTTCAATTTTGTATTGTTTTTAAATGTTTACTACCATTTTGTTACGTGGACGGGTGTCCCAGCCAGGATTAAACAGGAAACCTTATTCCATACACCTTTGCTCCTCCTTGTGCGTCTTATACTTGCACTTACTCTGTTGTTGTGTTATCAAAGCCAAACTGACCAATCACACAAAAGCAAAACTGACCAATCAAATTGCTCAGGAGGACTGGACACATAGACCTTAGTGTTTTACTATATAGTAGATTTTATATATACATATTGTATATTCTCACACTTGGGTTGTAAAGTTGCACAGGAAACAGGAAGATAGAACCATGTTTCCAAGGAAGAGTAACTTTATTGCTGAACAGGCAGGAAAACACAGAATAGTTTATTCAACATAAGTTTATCTTCAGCACACAAGCACACAGGTAGCAACAGGCAAACGTCTAGGTTAAAAGAACAGAAAGTCTTTTTTGTTGAGCAGGTTCACTGGCTCGGAAGCAGTGGCTGGGGCAGATGTGGTCTAAGGGATAGAGAACAGAAGAATGAGGATTTGGGCCAATCGGGGATTGGTTTTTTAAATGATATCGTGCGAGAAGCATGTTAATTGGTAAGAGAGCAAAAGGCCGGTTAAGAGTGTGTTTGCTTCCTATTGAAATACTGTTTAGGAGGGGGTTTGCGATGGGCAGCTGTGTTTCTTTTCCATTGGTTTACTGTTTAGCAGATAGTCAGCTCGCAGCTAAGAGAGTATTAGTGCACAGCAGCCAATCTATCATGTTAGGAATATGGAGCAAAGGAGCCACCAAGTCATCTTTGCACAACTGCCAACACCGTCAAAAATGGCGAACTGGACATGACACCGGTCACAATATACAGTATATATATATTTTGTGGACCCTAGAGGGCACTGTTGCTCCTCAAACCCGACAACCAGACAATGAGGACACAAGTTAAAAGCACCAAGAATTTCTTTTTATTCTTTTTTCTTCCTTCACAGTGCTCTCCACCACCACAGCCACAAAGAAATGCACAATATACAACTATTCTTTCTTTCTTCTTTCTTTTCTCCTCCACACCTCCCAGCAAGCACTGTCCACCTTCCACCTGACTCTGGCTTGCTTCTGTGAGGTCTGTCCAGTCCTTTTATATTGGCCAACCCAGAAGTAATTCTGGGCTTCCGCTCACGTGGCCTGCCAGCACTTCTGAGTTGTCTGCTATATATTCACAGCATCCCCTGGCAGCACCCACAGCACGCAACAGGGCTAAGATACGGAACTCTAAGCCAGGATACCCTGTGGGAATCCGGGGCACTATTGTAAGTCAGGGGAGCTGCCGTCTTGCGTCTTAGGGGAGGCAGTGCCCTAAAAAAGCTGCTTTCCCACTTATCCTTCCATATCTGGGGCGTCCCGGCTGTCTCAAACTATATATATATATATATATATATATATATATATATATAGTGGAACCTGACCTGGACACAGACAGACGGACATCGTTTGTTGCTCCCAACACACGTTTATTGACACACCACACTATTTACAATTACGTCAGTGCACTTCCCAGTGCCTCTTGCACCGATCCCCCAAAGTCCAGGCCTCACAGTCCAATTGCCTTTCTGGCCACCTCCATTCCTCTCTCCAGCTCCGTCCTTCTTCCACCCGACTTCCGCTACTGAATGAAGGGAGGCGGCCCCTTATGTAGGAACCCAGATGGGCTCCAGCTGCTTCCCGGCATTCCTCCGCAGACACCTCCCAGTGTGGCGGAAGTGCCGGCTGCGCACCCGGAAGCCCTCCGGGTGTCCCCTGTCTTCTTCCCCCCAGCACTTCCTGGTGTGGCGGAAGTGCTGGGCTCCAGGTGTCTTCAGGAACTGGGGCGCCGCCTGGCGGTGGCCACGGGCCCCTACAGGGTTGGGCTTCCAAGCCCTCTACCCGTGGCCCCCAATACAACCAGGGCGGTCGCCCCCTCGCGGTCTGGAGGAGGTACAAACCCTCCTCCGGTCCTCCTGGGTGTCCCGGCTAGGCTCCACCCCCAGCCGGATGCCACAATATGTATATATGTAGCTTCTTGTAATTTATTGTAATTGTTATTAATTTATGTAGTTATTTTATTGATGTCATTGTGTTGCTTTTTTGAGTTTGTTTTTCTTCACTATCGTCAACTGTATTTATGTCTGTAGTTTGGCGTGTGACATGTTATAAATGATATCACTGCACCCACACTATCTAAGAAAGTGGTGCATGTCTCTTCAAATCCAAGGTTTAAATTAAAAACCTCTACAAAATTATTATTTTTGCTAGATGTAGACAGGGAGTAGGTGACAGACAGGTTTAGATTAATTTTTGCTCCATTTAAATGTGATTTTCACCTTGTGTCTTTAAATTTTGGTGATTGGTTTGCTTGTCTTTCTAGTTTTGACCTTCTGCTTGTATAATACTACGCTTTTAGGATTTTATTTCTTCCTTTCCTGATCCTATTCTGTAAATAAATTAATCTTTTGGCCGTGTTTTTCCATCATACTCATGGAGAGCCAGTTCACCGTACATGGTCAAGCACTAATAAATCCTATATTTGGCTACAGCTTTTTTTTACTATGATAATCTACAGACAAATCTTTAGAAAAATATATGTGATTTTCACAATTATTGCCATGAAAAGGCTTTCCTAATACTATTTAGTTAGCCTATATAAAAAAGAATCTCTTTGATAACCTTAAAAATGAAACAAGCATCATAAACAACTGTCATGTTTCATTACTATGACAATCAGTCATACATGTTATGAATATGAGCTTTTGGTCAGAAGGTCTAATTTAGGTGAATTCATTTTTGTTTTTGACCTATTTCTACTATTATTATTATTATATTTGTTGATTTTGCTGGTGGCATCATTACTGAACCATTTCATTTTTCCTGTCTTTCACACCATTTGTTTTGTTGTAGCAATGATTCTGTTGCTGGTCCCAGTGCTGACAGTCGTGCTGTTTGAGATATTACCATCCCTGAAACTATCTGAGAGGACGTCAGTATAAGATTCAGATTAATAAAAAAAGTTGTCATGATTCTTCTTGGGGAAAAGGTATGTTTATCTTCAATCTTTGTTTTGCACTTTGTGCTTCAACAATCAGCTTTGTCTTCTTGGCTAGCCAGTTTTTTTTTTAGCTGACTTTTCTTTTGCTTGCGCTCTTTTTGTGCTTCATTTCCTAGTTTGTTATTCATTTTTAAGTCTTTCAGGACAAGCATACCTTCTGTTCACAAAGTTAGTCTCAAGATAGTTGAGCACATTACTTGCAAATCTTGAAACACACATGGAATGCTTGTTTTATAGAGCAGAATGCTCAGAGCAGATATGATACAGTGTCCACATGTGTCATACATTGCACACTGAACGGTTATTTTATGATATCTAATTGACTTACTCTGTGAGAATTTCTATTGTTATAGAATTATTTTCAGTTCACTAGATTATATTGCAGCTGCTTATGCTTTATTTTTTCAGTCCAGCAATTTTCCCACAGTCTATTTTCTATCTGCTGTGATCAATCATTTTCTGGTCAGTGACAAACTGAGTGACAAGTGTTTATGTTGGGTGTTGTGGGTTTTGCAAGCTTCCCATGGGGATGCCTTCCATAATGACGTTATCAGCCTCTAGCAATACAACACTCAAGAGTATGTTATTGAATTATAAATCTTAAATATGAAACATGCCACTTTGATACAGTGTCTCTTTTGGTAGTCCATGTTATCCAAGGCCATCCATCCAATTTGTGACCCTGCCTTTTCCTACATAAGTATTTTCCAGTGCCAATTCTCTTTGAAGAAGGATTGGTTAAAAAGCTGCAAAAAGACCTGGATGAGACACAATAACATAAAGACTTCCATTTATGCACACTGAGCCAATGTTGAATTACCAATTAACCTGACATGTACATCTTTGTGAGGCAGAATGTTCAGAAAAATACCTAACAAACACAAATAGAACATGCAAACACAGATCTTTGAGCTGTGAAGCAGAAGCTCTGTCAGTGCCAACCTGACAGTTCCACTCCCTGCCATGAAGTCCCTACTCTACATAGTGGAGTTCTGTCTGCTTCCTTGAGACTGAAACTTCTGTCCCAATATGCATCATGACTACTGAATGGTTCACCCAGAACTATCCACACTCAATATATTATATATATATATATATTATACTAGCAGAATACCCGCGCTTCGCAGCGGAGAAGTATTGTGTTAAAGAAGTTATGAAAAAGAAAAATTAAAAAAATAACGTAACTTGATTGTTAATGTAATTGTTTTGTCATTGATATGAGTGTTGTTGTCATATCTATCTATATCTATATATATATATCTATATATATATATATATATATATATATATATATATATATATATATATATAGCAAAATACCCGCGCTTGGCAGCGGAGAAGTAAAAAGAAAAGGAAACATTTTAATAATAACGTAACATGAT
>JANRMT010062813.1:76632724-76653301 GCA_026402145.1 Polypterus bichir lapradei | reverse complement strand
ATATATATATATATATAGCAAAATACCTGCGCTTCGCAGCGGAGAAGTAGGGTGTTAAAGAAGCAATGAAAAAGAAAAGGAAACATTTTGAAAATAACGTAACATGATTGTCAATGTCATTGTTTTGTCACTGTTATGAGTGATGAGTGTTGCTGTCATATATATATCAATACATATATACATATACACATATACACATATATATATACACACACACATATATACATACATATATACACATAAATCCACATATATATACATATATATATATATATATATATATATATCTACATATACACACATACATATACATACACACACATATATACACACAAATACATATATATATACTAGCAGAATACCCGCGCTTCGCAGCGGAGAAGTAGTGTATAAAAGAAGTTATGAAAAAGAAAAGGAAAAATTTTAAAAATAATGTAACATGATTGTTAATGTAATTGTTTTGTCATTGATATGAGTGTTGTTGTCATATTTCTATATATCTATATCTATATATATATATATATATATATATATATATATATACCCACGCTTGGCAGCGGAGAAGTAAAAAGAAAAGGAAACATTTTGATAATAACGTAACATGATTGACAACGTAATTGTTTTGTCATTGTCATGAGTGCTGCTGGCATATATATATATATACTAGCAAAATACCCGCGCTTCGCAGCGGAGAAGTAGTGTGTTAAAGAAGCAATGAAAAAGAAAAGGAAACATTTTGAAAGTAACGTAACATGATTGTCAATGTAATGGTTTTGTCACTGTTGTGAGTGATGAGTGTTGCTGTCATATATATATATATATATATAAATATATATATATATTTACACACACACACATAAACATATATATATACATATCTATACATATACACATATATATACACACACACATATATACATACATATATATATCTACATATATACACATACATATACATACACACATACATACATACACACACACATATACACACAAATACATATATATATACATACACACACACATATATAAACATATATATACATATACATACATATCTACATATATACACACACAGCTATTTCGTATCAGTGCAAGACGCTGCTTGTTAAAATGGATAACTCCCGCTCTTACGTGCAAGTCTGCGTGGATATTATGAACTATCGTATTTGTTCAAGTTCTATTTAAATTTTAAATAGAAGGTATTTTTATTTAGTTGACAGAAATATGCACAGCTTTTTGTCTGTGCACTGCGTCAGTTCACGTGAGCTGCTCGGTGTACATGCATCGAAGGTTCCCAGCTGTGCTGGTGCCATGTCGTGCTATGTCCATGGCTGTATCTAATGTTACCGAAGTCCCGGCACTTAAAACTCTCTCGCAGTTTCGCTGAGTTTGTGCCAAACACCACCCTGACCATCTCATCTTCCTCTGCATAAGCACAGTCCTTCACCCGTGAATATTTACCCGTGGCAGTTTGCTATTGGATTGCCGCTGACGGACGGCCTTATATGGGCAGGCACTAAATTACAAACGCCAGCGGCAGCCTGTCTATGAACTTAATTTAAAGTTTAGGTTTACATCGTGCTTTGTTTCCGAAGTAGCAGAACTCATGAATATGGTTGTATATGTCACTCGCTCGCTTCTTATTGTTTCGCTGCCTTCTCAATTATATAATGCATGTTTTCTTCAGCGCTTTTTGGGCCTCTTCCTGGTTTTCTACGTACTGCGTGATTACGTGGGAGGCGTGATGATGTCACACGAAACTCCGCCCCCACGGGTTTCAAGCTCATCTCCATTACAGTAAATGGAGACAAACAGCTTCCAGTTATGACCATTACGCGTAGAATTTTGAAATGAATCCTGCCCAACTTTTGTAAGGAAGCTGTAAGGAATAAGCCTGCCAAATTTCAGCCTTCTACCTACACGGGAAGTTGGAGAATTAGTGATGAGTCAGTCAGTGAGTGAGTGAGTGAGTGAGTGAGTCAGTCAGTGAGGGCTTTGCCATTTATTAGTATAGATATATAACTCAATGTCAAATTGATGGCAATCATTTTTATTCATCTTAAAAAGTTAGGTGTCATCTGTCTCGTTTTCACTCTGACTTCCACCATTATAAATTAATGTGAGCAGCTTTTACACAACTACTTTAAATTATGAGATTTTTGTATGAAAGGCTCAAGTGTGTTTATTTATTTGCCAGCTGCAAAATTTATAAATCAGTCATTCCAACTCTAAACTCTGCCTGCTGTGTTTAGTGAACTGTAAAATGCACTGGGGAATAGAACAAACATGTTTATAGCACCTTTTGACATATGCAAATATTTTTAAAAATCTATAAAATATTCTTGCTTGTTGCTTGAAGGTATTTTACTCCAATTAGTACTGAATCAACTACCTCCTGACATGCAGTAGCTTTGACTTTCTAAACAATAAAATATCCTTGTTATTATTTTTTTTTAAATGTTTCTTGAATCTGGGGGGTTTGCTTAGCATTCACTCTGAGAAGCAGTGTAGCAGTATTATCTTGGTAAAGCTGAACATAATGCATTATTGACAGGATGGAGAGAGGAACAACAGAGAGAGCCGACTGAGAAGCCATGTCATTCGTTTTGAATACATCGGCCATGTCTGCACAGGGATGCTTGGCTTTTCACTGGCCCACAAGGGAGCCACATTTGGAGAATGTGAATGTACAGCATATGGACATTTTTGTACAGATAGTAAGCAAAAAATTGGAAAAAGCAGTTGCAGAAATATAATTTTTACATTAACAGACCACTTTAATTTTGTAGCTGGAACCAAAAATCATTTTTGAATGCACAACAAAGAGACAATACTGCTACTTATTCATGTTACAATAGAACAGTGAGCAAAGAATCACATATTTGAAAATGTATGAGAAAATGCTGTCTACTGATAACATTTTAAAAAAGGATAAAGCAATACATATAGATAATAAGTAAAATGCTTATATTAAGAAGTTAATGTTTTCAATTGTTTCCTCAAATTGCCAAATTATTACTTTAAGCCATCTCAAGGGTGTAATGGTAGTACATTGGGTAGTACTGACTCATCACAGATTCAGCAACCTGGGTTTGAAATCCATATCCAGTTGTTGTCTGTGGGAAGTTGGCACATTCTGCCCAAGTCTGCATGGGTTTTCCTGCACGTATCCTAGTTTTTCTTCAACATCACCATGATATGCAGATTAGGTTAACTACCATATTGGCTTCAGCTGCAGGTTGAAGCTCCTGTCGCACCCTACACAACTGTGTTTGATCATATTCAGGAAAAGATCCCAGTCACCCCACGGGAGAAACACTTTCTGAGACTAAACGGAAAAAGCTCATAAAGCTCATGAAATCATTTTTGGACAAAGGCAGAATCATAAAGACAGTCACCTGCAGCTGAAGTCACTTCAGTACACATGTACTTTGTGAGCATGCTCGTGTCAATCGAAGACAGGAAGCTCTGCAGTCTAATTGTGACTTTACGCTGTAGGAAGATAAGTAAATAAGTCAAGGTAAATAACATTCGATCTGACATTTATACACAAAGTACAGTGATGGCAAATGTGCGATGGTAGCATCCACCTTCAGCTATAGACTTCAGTATGCAAGCGACTAGTGTTTAGATGTAGATGGTGTAAGTGCCCAAAAAAGAAGTCTAACTGCATTCTCGTACCATTGCTTGCGTAGTAAAGTGTCAGCAGGCATTTTTCGTGGGATTACACATGTAATTTATGAGCATGCCCTTGTCAATCAAAGGCAGGAAGCTCTGCAGTCTACTTGTGACTTTACGCTGTAGGAAGATAAGTAAATAAATCAAGGTAAATAATATTCAATCTGGCTTTTATACAAGTAACATATAAATGTTTCTTATGTAAAGACCATCACAAAACATAATCAGAAACAGGACTTTGCCCTATATGTCGGTGAGCTCTGTAAGCCATGCTGCTTCGTTGGAGGACAGGTGTGGGGCAGACTGACTGGCAGGATGACGCCCGACCTCTTGGTGCATCCAAACGGTGCCATCTTTCACCTTTACGCCTGGTGCAGCTGCATTGTTCTTATATGTGAGTGGACATTTCTTGTGAGGGGTGGGGGGTGCTTCTGTTCTCTTTCTCTGAACCCTCATCCTCATCCAAGTTCACCTCTGTTACAGCACATCTCTATATGAAAACTAACAGTGTCAGATCGGGGTGAGCGTGAATGCGACTGAGAGAATAAAACGGAATAAAAAAAATGCTAACCAAGGAGTTGGTCTCGTCTGTTACGGGAGATGAACGTCTGAAGCGGAGCTCCGTTAGCAGCAGCTTTATTTTTTATCTTATTTCTTATTATCCCGAGGTATCCTGTATTTACCCAACCTGAGGAGTTTCTACTAGAGTATATAAACATGAGCAACAAGAAAGGGGGTCAGAAAGAAATGAAAAAGAAATCTAAAGCTACATCCAAGTCTAGACAGGCATTAAGTCCAAGTGCAAGGTACGGCCTTTCAGAGACTGACCTGGAACAGAAAGGCGAAAGCAAAGACTCCTCAGGACCCTGCTTCGCTGCATTGTCTCCTGCCGAGAGTGAAAATAGGAGCGAATGTGCAAGTGATGCAGGTCACGATAGCTTGCCAATTCCAGGAGATCACTTGAAACTGGAAATGGCCTTGCAGTCCATGCTTTCATCTACTCCTCGTGAGCCGGAAGCATCATCTGTAATAGGGCTTGCCACTTCACCTGCGAAACATGAAAGCTGAAACAATCTGTCCGAACTGAAGGTAATGATCGCAACAATGGCCAAGGCCATAAATGAGCTAAAGAAAGACATTCAGAAAAATATAAAGAAAGAAATAAATGGCTTGCTCAAGACAAGCGAGAAGACAAACGAGAAACTGTAGCTAGAGATAAAGACTTGGAAAAAAGTTCCCACACACGTGCGCATGGGAGTCAGCAACAGGGTCTAGTTCTTGTTGAAGCGCATCAGGGGACTGATTATGTGCACTAATGCCTTCTCTCATTTCTTGAAAGACTGCTTAAGTGCTTTTACTTCCTGTTTCAGCATAAAGACTGCCCTACGATGACATCACTTCCCCGCGATGGCCCACCTCTTCCTCCCTCTTCACTATATAATCCCGATGATCCCCCTGGTCTGCAGTCTAATATATGACTCGGTTTGAAGAGGTTACTCTTGTTCCTAATCAAGTATTTTGCCTTTCAGCAGAGAAATACAATATATGGGGTGGATCCCACAAACCCTTTATCTTGTTCCTTTTGTATTATTACAACATGTATATAATCGCTTTGATGCAGCCTTTAAAGGTATGCTGGGAAAAATTGAGGAACACATTCAGGAAAATGCATCTAAACTGAGAGCTCTTGCCGATCAGCTGGAAGACGTTAAGCAGACATTCACGATTCGAACTGAAACAGCCAAACACTTGGCATCTACCGCTGATGGAAAAGCAACAGCTGCAAATTCCGAATGCAAAAAACTCAGAGACAGACTTGCTGCTCTGGAAGATGGATGCAGAAGGAATAATGTTAGAATCAAAGGTCTACCTGAGAATCGTGAAAGCCCAAACCCAGTGAAATTCATAGCTGAACTATTCTCAAAAATAATTGGAGAGGACTTTAAATCAGACACCGAGATAGCAGCAGCTCATCGCATACGTGGATCAAATACCTCTAAACCTAGGTCTCTTCTTGTGCGCTTTGAGAGATTACAATCTGAGTTTAATGTAATGTCATTTCTCAGACAGAAACAAAAGATTATATTTGAAAATTACCACATTTGTATTTTCCCTGATTTCTCACCCTCAACAGCTGCTAAACGTGCCTCTTTTTACAACATTAAACAGCGGTTATGGAAAGCCGATATCAGATACAGTCTCTTGTATCCTGCCAAACTGAAAGTGGATATTCAAGACAAATATTATATCTTCCACATTATGGAGGAAGCAGAAAAAGAGTTAAGAAAGCTGATCCCGACACTTTTTTGAAATACAATCGTGAGTCGCATCCTGTTATGGCATGGCAAAAAGATATTACCTGTTGTCTGATCTGCTTGCAATGATACTGGTTCCATAATTATACATTCTTTTCTCTTCTCAGCCAATTTCTGTTTATGTTTTAATTAAAATTATACGTGTATGTGTGGAAAAAATTAAAGTAGTATCATTTTTCTTTTTTTTTTTGCTATTCTAAAAGAGACTATTTAACAACATACCCTTGGTTTATTGTTATTGTTATTATTGCATTAGGGTTTACTATGCTTATCCAGGGCCACTTTTTAACACCATTCCCTGGGTTTACTATCTTAATATTTCAAGACTGCTGAAGATTATATTTTATGCTTATAATATTTAGACTTTATCGGCAATAGATATCTCTATTTTTAATCCTGAAACGCCGCTGCTAGGGGGCTTGTTTTGTTTTAGATGTGCTCTGTCTCTAGGTATGTCAGAGGACTGGGACTTTGTGAAGTGGGGTCCAGCCTCATGCGGGGAGGCAAAATTGGGGGGAAAAGGTGTGGGGAGGCAAAATGGGGAGGATAAGGTGGGAGAGAAAGAGAGCAAGCTATATCTAATCTATCCTTTTAATCCTTATAATTATAATTACCAACGTAACAATATTGCTGCATGGCAATAACTCCTGGGAAAATTGGAAATTAAGGTCAAAGCTGTCTCACTTCCAGTTAAGACTACAAAATGACATCAAAAATTTAGAATCAATGTCGCCATGATGGGACAGTTAACTTTGTGAGCTGGAATGTTAAAGGCCTAAATCACGAATTAAAGAGAAAGAAAGTATTCTCTCACCTTATTCATTCTCTCAGGTCTAAATGCTAAAATAGCATTTTTACAGGAGACCCACTTATTAAGCAAGGATCAGTTCCGGCTGCAAAAAGACTGGACTGGCCAACTGTTCCATTACAGCTTAACAAAGAAAACTAGAGATGTGGGAATTCTTATACATAGAACAGTCTAATTTGTGGTGTCAGATGTAGAATCTGATCCTGAAGGGAGATATGTGATTGTCACAGGCAATTTATTTAACTGTAAAGTGATTTTGATAAATGTTTAAGAACCAAATGTAGATGATAGGGAAGTCATGCAAAATGTATTTACATCCATTCTCAATGTGAACACTCATAAAATTATAATGGCTGGGACCTTAATTGTGTTTTAAATCCAGTCTTAGATAGGTCTCCTGTCACAGGGGTGATGACATCTAACATTGCAAAGACAATTACATGGTTTGTAACTGACCACAACTTATCAGACCCCTGGAAGTTTCTAAACCCAAACTCAAGAACATATTCCTTCTTCTCACCTGTGCATCACTGCTACTCAAGAATTGATTATTTCTGTATAGATAATAATTTCTTGCCTATGATTAAATCTTGCAAGTACGACGCTATTGTTATTTACGACCATGCCCCACTGATCATGGAGATAAAATCATTATGCCCCACATACTCATCTCGCAGATGGCGTCTTAACCCACTTTTATTAGCAGACAACAACTGTACAGAATTTATATCAAAACAAATCTGTTTTTTTCTAAAGACAAATACATCCTCAGTGGTCTCTGCAGGAACACGCTGGAAAACCCTGAAGGCCTTTTTAAGAGGACAGATTATTTAATATCTTTCCCACAGAAATAAATTAGAAACTAAGAAGGTATAAGAGCTAACCAGCGAAATTACTAGAATAGATCAAGAACATGCCAGGGGCCTCATGTACAACGCAGTGCGTAGAATTCGCACTATAACATGGCATAAGCACAAAAGCCGGAAAGTGCTTACGCACAGAAAAATCCATATGCAGGAATCTGTGCGCACTCCAACTTCCACGTTCTTCCGCTACATAAATCCCGGTCAGTGTGAAAATTAACGCTCGTGCATACGCTTTATGTAATGCCCCAACTCCTCCCAGAATTACGCCTCTTTGAATATGCACATCAATATAAATCGTCCTTAAGCTTAACCTTCTGTGAAAAGACAATGGGAAAAGCATGGGGGAAAATATAAGAATTTCAGCGAATACCAAGTGGAGGCAAAGGAAAAACATACTATTTGTTTAATTAAACCATGGTATAATCAACAAAAGCAAGTTGATTGAGTGACATAGCGTGTTGGAGAAACTTGAAAGCTCAGATATCAGTCATCGTGAAAAGGCGAGTCATAGCCCACTGTGTGAGTGTCATATGAAAGCTTATTAGAATACAGAGAACAAAAGGCACAAAATGTCAACTTCAATCTCGAAATTTCCACTTTAATCATGTAGTTTATTTTGTCATTAAAGTAGAACATCATAAACAACATCTTAAAATCGTTTAATTAACCAGTTTCTCAAATCACATCGTAATTAAAGTAGCACGTTAAATGCTTTGTTTTGTATGTGATCTTCTATGTGCTCTATGTGTGTGAATCACTACGTGCTTCTTCAACCAGCTCTCTTCCTCCGACTGGACACAGAATCCATTACATTCGTGATATTACAGCTCTCTGAATAACTAAAATACTGAGATGTATACGTGATATCATTTTCATGATGATAGGATTTAAAGCACATTATTAAACATGGGTTTCACGGTGCAGTGATTGTGTGCGACCTTCGATGAAATTATTTATTGCAGCAGTACTCCTGGGCGGCTCTAGGCAGAGAAAGAATCGGTGGCCCCTTTGCCCACCAATGTCAATATGGTATCTTATGCACGGTGGATGGCCACGTCCACTGCAGACACTGCATAACCGCCTCGTGCTCATGACATAAGCGTTTAACTTTTGTCGAAATTTGCCGCTGCGTTTTTAGCTGTGTCGTTATTTTCTCTGTTTTATATTCAATATATATTGCCGTGGCTGCCCCTGCAGTCCTTGCTTTTCTTTCTCCAAGTAACCGATCGCCACACAATCAGCTCTGTAATAGACGTTAAGCCATCTGTAAGCTTAGAGCGCGGATTCTTCAAAACGTTTAAGGAACATTGAAATATCTTCATAGTACATGTTTAATTATTCTATCCTTCATGCCAGTCCCAGTGAAGAATATAGATTATTTAAATGAAGTTTTACCAGTATAATATAATAAACATATTTTGCTGCATTTCATCTTAAAAATGATATCGTTCTCATATGTAAATACACGCTTTATAAAGTGGTGCAGGTTGTGCAATATTATAACTGTAGTGCAAGTTTACAGTGAGGTAATTGTACTTATACAGTAAGTACCAACAGTTCTACAAGGAGCAATTGATTGAGTGTGTTTATAGTTCTTGGGATGAAACTGTTTGTGAACCGCGAGGTCCATACAGGAAAGGCTTTGAAACGTTTTGCCGTGGTTGAGGTAGTGTATGCTTGATACTGTATCCCGATAATTCTCTTTCCAATCAGTTGCTGCTGTGATTCACACTCAGATACAGTTATACGGGAGCAGCTGAAAGAAGAAGAAGAAGAAGAAGAAGAAGGCACAGTGAGAGTAACAACGCTAAAGCAGTTATGGTATTTGGCTATTCCCTGGACCATTATATTGTTACAAGTTAATTACAATCAAATGCATTACACGAATAAACAATATGCGGTTAGTTTCAGTGTATTTATAAAGCCACGTCAGGAAAATAAGGAGTAACCACACAGGAACAGTAGCATTGCTTTGACGCTGGGTGCCGCCACTCTGCAAAACCGAGCAGAGAACTTGCATACGACAAGGTATGACGTACCATGGAAAAGTGCGTGGCTTTACGCCAAGTGTAGGTTTTATACATCGCGATTTGAATGTGGAAAAATTCTTACGCAACATTTCTGTGCATACGCACCGTTTATACATGAGGCCCCAGGTGTCCAAGTGAGGCTCTTCATAGGAAAAGGCAGGCTCTGCATTCAGAGCTCAACCTATTAACAACTAAAGAAACTGAACAACTCATTTTTAAATCAAGACATCATTACTATGAACACAGAGAGAAAGCTAATAAGCTTTTAGCTCAACAAATCCACAAGCAAGAAGTTCACAATGCAATCCCAGCAGTCACCAACACGAATGGAGACAAAATCATTGACCATAAAAATACAATGCACACATTTAGAGACTACTATAAATTCTTATATTCTACAGAGTTTAAAGAAGACAACACACAATGTAATGTATTTCTGGATGCATTACAGAATCCACAAATAGATACTCTTAGTGCAGAGGAATTGGATAAACCTTTGGCGTTATCAGAATTACTAGATGCTATAAAGTCACTTCAAAGTGGGAAAGCAGCAGGCCCTGATTGTTACCCTGTCAAATTTTATAAGAAATTCTCCACTCAGCTAGCTCCCCTCTTATTAGCAACATTTACAGAAGCTAGAGACAATCAAATTCTACCTCAGACTTTTCGCCAACCATTAATCACCATCTTTCTAAAACAAAATAAGGACTTAGTACAATGTGCATCATACAGACCAATTTCACTTCTGAATAATGATGTTAAGATGCTCTCCAAAGTCCTAGCTACAAGGACGGAGAATGTGCTGCTTTTGGTAATATCACAAGTTCAAACTGGATTTATTAAAGGCCGACACTTAGCTTCCAATTTTCGACACCTGTTTAATGTAATATATTCACTTGCAAAGTCAAACACCCCAGAGATATTATTATCGTTGGATGCAGAAAAAGCATTTGATATGATTAAATGGAACTACCTTTTCACTACATTAGAGACATTTTGGTTTGGCCCGAACATTTGTGCATGGATCAAACTACTGTATACCAATCCAGAAGCTTCAGTTTGTATTAACAACATTAATTCAGACTACTTTAAACTAGAACGTGGTACCAGACAGGGATGCTCCTTGTGACCACTACTTTTTGCAATCTCCATTGAACCACTGGGAGTTTACTGTCAAAATACTTATTAGATAAAGGGGATTATCAGAGAAGAACTTGAACAGAAAATTTCTCTATATGCAGATGACATGGTACTGTATATATCAAACCTACGATATACTGTGCCTGCAGTCTTAACAGCACTTACAGAATTTCAAAAGATCTCTGGTCTCAGAATTAATCTGAATAAAAGTGTGCTCTTTCCAGTGAATTCTCAAGCATACAATATTAGATTGGATACCTACCCTTTTATCATTACAGATCAGTTTAAATACCTAGAGGTAAACATCACAAGTAAACATTAAGCTCTTTATCAACAAAAATGCGCCATCTGTGTGGAAAAAATTAAGCAAGACTTGCATAGATGGTCAACCCTTCATCTCACTCTAGCTGGAAGAATTAACATTGTTTAGATGAATGTCCTTCCTAAGCTTCTCTTTTTATTTCAAAACATTCCAATATACATCAATAAATCATTTTCTAAGCAATTAGATTCAACCATAACCTCATTTATTTGGAAATTAAAACATCCACGTATCCAAAGAATGACCTTACAAAGACCTAAGGCAGAAGGTGGCATGGCTCTACCTAACTTTCAGTTTTATTACTGGGCAGCAAACATACAAGCTATAAATACCTGGACATGGACACAAATAGATGAACATACACAGGCCTGGTCCGCAATAGAAATAAAATCCTGCAGTACTTCTTTATATTCCCTGCTTTGTACCCTTATAAATGCAAGTTATCGCCAATATACTAACAACCCACTTGTGCTTCTCTTACTCAGAATATGGAAACAATGTAGGAAGCATTTTAAGATGGAGAATCTTTTATCTGTGGCACCTCTGCTCGAGAACCACCTTTTTCAACCCTCGCAAACATATGCAGTATTCAATATCTGGAAAACATTTGGGATTAAATCACTTAGAGATCTTTACATAGACAACATCTTTGCATCCTATGAACAATTACGTTTCAAATTTAACTTTCCAGCAACACATTTCTTTCACTATCTTCAAATTAGAAACTTTATTAAACAGAACCTGCCCAATTTTCCTCCTCTCCCACCTTCCTCTAAGCTGGAAAAATATTGCTCAGTTTCGAGGATTCAGACAGCATTTCTGCAATATGTAAAACCATTTTACAGTCCCTCCCTTTCAAAGATCCAAGAGGCCAGTGGGAAAAGGATCTCTCACTCAACATATTAGAAAAGGATTGGAAGGTAGCAATGCAGAGAATTCACTCAAGCTCAATATGTGCAAAGCATACAATTATTCAACTCAAAATTATATATCGAGCACATCTGACTCGTTTAAAATTGTCCAAAATGTTTCCAGGGCAAGATCCAACCAGCGAACGCTGCAGTCAAGTTCTAGCCTCACTGGGTCACATGTTTTGGGCCTGCACCAAAATAACATAATTCTGGACCAAAATCTTTAAATGCCTTTCAGACAGCCTTGGTATCACAATACCTCCTAAACCTGTGATTGGTGTACTTCCAGATGGGCTTAAAATGGAGAAGGACAAACAAACTGTGATTGCCTTTATTACACTATTGGCACATAGACTTACTGTATCTTTTTCAACTGGAAGAATCCTAACTCTCCTCTTTTAAGTCTGTGGGTAAGTGATGTTTTATATTATTTGAAATTGGAAAAAAATCTAATTCTCACTTAGAGGATCTGTGCAGGACATTTTCAAAATCTGTCAGGATCTAATCAATTACATTTTAGAATAAGCTCTTAAAGCACTGAGGAAACAGATTCTCTTCTCATTTCTTTTTCTTCTCCATGTATCTTTATCCACTTATTAAACTCATCAATTTACTTATTTTTACTAGCTTTAAGTTTTACTCTGTTGGCCATGCTCTCTTTCTCAGGGGTGGGAGTTGATTTGTTTTCAATCCTATTTTTTGTAAAAACTGAACTATTTGTATGGAATGATTACAATAAAATCAATAAAATAAAAAAAAATGCTAACCTTTACAGGTACCATACATTTACACCCGCTGTTACAGACTCAAATCAAATGTATGTGTTTATTGTATAATAGTAACAATAAGAGCAGCTCACTACTAAAAAGGTTTATTTTGAGAAGCGAAGAGGCTTGAACCAGTGACCTTTTGAATAGGAGTCAGAAACTCTTTCCGATGTACTACCGAAGAAGTCATGACAAGAAGCCACACTAACCCGATTTTTTTTCTTCAGTTATAGTCCTGAATAAAACCGCACTTGTTCTGTTATATTTGTACCTTTTCTTAAAGTGATTATTTGATATTTAGAGTTCAGTCTTCACGTATTATACACTTCATGTCAAAATTTTGTCTTTTGTACTAAAACATGAAAAAAATGTGTTCAGCATTTCTTGCATTTCCTGTCATCCTACACTTACACAGATCTTTGTAGACACAGAACACACGTGAAATGCATGTGTTCCAAATAACAATACATTTTTTTAGCTTATACAGCTCTAGGTACCTGACTCCCTGATAAACAAGGCTTGAACTGGGAGAGGTTTTTGCACATTTTGCGCCGGTGGGAGGATGGGATTAGTAGGCTTCTTGCTGCTTGGGCTTATTGACACATTTATAAGACAAAAGACGCTGACAGAGAGGTGTGAGTGGATTTAAGGTGGGCCAGATTTACAAGTTTTTTCGCAAGCTTCAGTAATTCTAGTATTAGTTACATCACCATAACCAAACTGACAATTCACACCCAAGCCATACTGACCAATCTGATTGCTCTGAGGGGCTGGCCACACAGACTTTAATGTTTTATTATATAGTAGATTCAAGGACTCCAATGTGGGAGTCAAATTAGACTTTCACATGGATAGAAACCTTTTTTAATATTAGACAACTCAAACACAAAACAAAGGTACATATAAAAGCAGCCCATGACTTCCTTTTTGCAGATGACTGTGCTCTTAACGGACGTTTTCCAATCTGCATGCTCCAATTTTAGCCAAAATATCTTCAAAAAAATACAGAAGTGACGCTCCAGCCAGCCCCAGGTGAGCCTTTCACTGAGCCCATCATCACACTCAATGGTCAAAATTAAATTCAGTTGATAAGTTGTCTCCCAGACTAGGCACATAGCTGACAAGGTCAACACCAGGACTGCCGAAGCCAGCATCACCTTTAGTCAACTCTGCTCTTTAGTGTTGGAGCAGTGAAGAATCAAGTGGGCAATAAAACTCAAAGTCTAGGCTGCTACAGTTCTGCCCTCACTCATATATGCACATGAGGCATGGACAGTCTACAATCGACATGCTAAAAGACTCAATCATTTTCACAGGAGCTGCCTGTATAGGAACCGGAACATTAGATTGCAGAACAAGGTCCCTGATAATGAGGTGCATACCCAGTCTGACATAATAAGCATTTACACCATGCTATGCAAGGCCCAACTATATATATTGGGCTGGCCATGCTGTGTGTATTCCAGAGGAATGCTTGCTAAAGAAGACTTTCTATGGTAAAGTGCTGAATGACAAATGCTCTGTTGATGGTCAAAAGAAAAACTACAAAGGACTGTGAAGGTCTCAGTGAGAAACTTTGGCTTCAACACAGATAGGTGAGAGACACTTGCCTCAGATCAAGTCACATAGCACACTAAGATCAGTGCAGGCAGCTCAGCTTATGAGAAAAGACAGCTTTCAGATGATGAACAAAGATGTTTCACAAAGAAACAACAGTGGATAACCACAAGATCAGCCTTCTGATCGGAAATGCCCACATTGTGACAGACTCATCTGAGCCCAGATTAGTTTGATCAGCCAGCTACCTGCGGATCCACAGAGACTCTAAATGATGACATCATGGCCCTCCTTAATGTCAAAGGATGACCTTATAGAGTAGTAAAAATTAATACTTTAAAGACCTTCAAATTTAAATGATTAAGATTACCAAACTATTTTGAGATGAATCCTCAGTTCTTACAAAACTTCTGTCATTGCTATTAAAATAAAAGGCATCACAGCTGGTACTTTAACTGAAAATCAAGCTTTATGCGGTCAAAACACTACAGCATAATGCTGCCTCACAAGGCTTGGGTTCCAGATAACCATAAAACTGACTGAATTGTATCTTGTACCTATCAAAATACTGCACGATGTGGATTACAGTTACTGTGTGATTGTGTCCTGCAAAAGACTGGTTGTCCTGACCAAGGCTGGTTTATGCCTTGTGTCTGATGCAATATGTATGAGCTCCAGCTACTAAAATCACAGTACTAGAAAAGGCAATTCCAGAAAAAAAATAATGAACAATTGCATCTTCTTTGAAGTCATTTACTTTACTGATTCCCAAGTCTATTTCAATCCATTATTATCACAGCAGTATGAAAAATAAATATGACATATTTAATACAGTGATTTGTTTTCCTAATATTTTACTTTCTTTGCCCAGTTAACTGCCAGTTAAAGTCTATGCTTGTTAAAAGTCTTTGCAAAGTACAGTATGTTAACAATATATAATATTGCATCATAATCAACCAATTAAACTTCAGTTTTGTTATGGTACATCCTGGGTTGCTGCTCTGACTCATTTTATTTCTTATTTAGTCTTTTTGTTGTTATTTAAATATATCTTTTCATATTTTGTTATTAATTCTGAATTTGGTTTCATTCTTTTTATGTTTTATTTGTTTGATATTATGTTAATTATTTTCTATTTGGTTAACATTGTATGTATTAATGTTCTTTGTTATTGTGATCTGCCCTGTCTTCTTTATGTTGAGCCCGAGGAGGCAGGGTCACCTAATTATACAGCTGGCAGACTGTCCTCTGGCTGTTAAGGTATTGATTTTTGTTTACTGATTCTTGGATTTCTTTACTAAAATGCAAATAAATATTTTTACTTTGATTTTGTTATTCTTCATTTTCTTTAAATAAATCTTGACATATTCGAGGAAGTTGTTTATTTTTTAATGGATAACTTTTTTTTTATAATTTTCCCTCTCTTCATTGTGAATTTGAAACTTATCTAGGCTTTGTGCCTGTACAGGCCAGAAAGCCTGCCTCTTGACTTTGGGGTCAAGCTGCCTGGGGTGAGGCCTGTTCCTAGGAAACAGACCTATTGGAGTACTAGTTTGGCATTTGTTTATTTCTGCAGCTTCTTGTTGTCATTTTAGTATTGCTGAATACCAATACAATATAATTCAGTGCAGAGATTAAACATTTAGAAAAAGCCTATAAAAGGCAGATACTTAAAATAATTTATGGTGTATGATAGATAGATAGATAGATAGATAGATAGATAGATTTTCTTTATTGTCCTTAAAGGGGAAATCTGTTCAGCAACCTTTAAAAAGGGCAGAGCTTAAATATTCAGGTTTATGGTCACTGACTTTGTTAACTGTTATAACAAAAAATATAAAACATAAACATATATAAATGATATGTTAAAACATACTACTTTAATAGTAAATTAGGATTTAAAATCATTCTCTGGTAAGTTCATTGAATTGTGTCTGTGTGACATTCATGTTATTGAGCAGCTTAAATACAATGGAGACAGAGCTGCCCCTCACCTTCTCCTTACAAGAGGTCAGGATTTGACAGCAGGTGTGTCTGAGCATCTGCCATCTTTTCTACATTTAATCAGACCATCTTGAAAGCCCCAAGAATCACTGTTCAAAAAAAGCAAAACCCAGACTGATTACCATCGCTAGTCTACTCATGACTGCTACACAGAGTACTCCCACACACCAGGCTAGGAATGATAAGGTCATTATGCTGTCTTAGTGACACATAATAATTGTTTAGAATCCTGAGGGATGCATCAGCTCTTGAAAGCCTTCTTAACAGATAACTCTATTATTGACACTTATGCAGCTATACTGAGACTCTTAGATAAATTTAAAGCTGATGTCCAGTTCAGTTCCCTAGGTGCTTAAAACCACTGACCCTCTTCTCCCCGGGCATTACTGATGACCAATTTCTGGCCCGCGTCAGGGTTTCTTTCAAAATCATTAGGAAGTCATTTTTCTTCCTTACTGTACATTTAGCTGAAGCGATCACCCAGCTTCTTTCTTAAAATGTCATGCACTCTGTGTGATGCCAATCAATAGAATGCATTTCAATTGATGTTCAAGCTTTGTAGGTTGTTATTATAGACTGAGATGTCCACAAGAATGTTTGCAAATTGTGGGATGTCTGAAGATATGAATGTTGGACAACAGATAAATGACTATTTGCTTTACGATACTGCAATCCATTGAGGAGGAGGGCCAAGCAAAAAGACACAGTCCATACATAAGTCTTGCTCTTTGGTGCAGAAATGCTGAGGAGAAATTCATGCCACTAAGTGTGGATTTTCAGGTTGACTGCATCTTCCATGAAGTGGTTGAGAATGCATGTAAGAACTAGGAGTTCCAAGCATTTACCATAAATTATGCTGAATAGAAATTGAATAATAACATAAGCCAAGAAACAGAATATAAGAGGTGATAGACAGTACACTGGAGTAGTTATATAAGTGTCAGAGAGAAAAAAATAAGGCAAGGCTTAACATTTATCTCTAGATGCTTCAAGCAGGAAGACTATTAAAATGAGAATTACAACTATCCATCAGGTGTCATGCTCTCTAGTCACTTTAGACCACTTTTGAGTTGTTTTTAAAAGAGATTGTAACACTTCTGGATTTTAGGAATTTACTTCTGTTTATTTTTTTTGCATTTTTTTTTGCCATAGGAATGACTTCATTTAAATTGCATCAATGGAAATGTTCCCATCACTGTATCAAGCATGCATCAATTGAGAATGTGTTAGTTATTTAACACCAAGGGGCTGCCTTAATTATTTGTCAAAACTTTATATAAAAAATAAAGGAAAGTTTCTTTATTGAAGAAGAACAAAAGTACACTTTTTGTTAAAGATTTATGTGTTCATGATCCAGCTGTCTTGACTGTGATATTTGTGTTTGTGAAAGTCTGCCTGGTCTGAAAACTAGAACTTTATGATTATAATTTATAGTGTTTGAGCTTAACCCTCTACCACCCATAAATTTAAAAAAAACTGTCAGAGAAATGCTCTTTCCTTGAAAAAATGTAATCATTGGCTACAGTTAGTAATAAGTATCACTGAACTAAAGAAGGAGAGGGGGTGGAGTGGCTTTGTCATATATTAATGGCAGTCCACATGTACTTTCAGTGCTGAGTGCTCTTGCATTCATCTGTGTCAGTGGCACAAAATAAGTTTACAAGAGTTTGGGTTCAATGAGAATCCAAGCTTCCTTCATTTAACTAGCCATCTCACAACAAGTAAATTGGTTGGTCTCCAAGCATGGATGCCAATGAGGCAGTCCTTTTGGCAGTACTGAGTCATCTGCTGAGTGAAACATGCGGGTACAGTATGCAACCCATTCAGGACAATCATATCAAACATAGGCTCTAATGAATTACAGCAACTTATCTGATGTAATATGGAATATTTATCATATTAAGGATCTGGTTAGAGATGGAGGGATAGAGTTGGAAGTGATCAACTTGGACGGCAGGAAAACACAATACTGATAATCTGACCTACTTCTTTGCTAACCATGAGAAAATGCACTGTATATAAAAGGAGGACAAATTATGTATTGTTATCTCCATGTTTGCTGAATATGACTTAGGTCTGGAGTTTGCAAGATTCACAACATTGGAATGAGGTAGGGAATGCTTCACTTTATACTAGAATACTTAATCCTGATAAACACTGAGGATGTTGAAGTGCTTAAAATGGTTATTGGAATGTTCTTGTGTATAGTTTATTTTAGAATGTATAAATATTGGTAAATGTCATTATAAAATATTACATACATTTTACAAAATGTAAAATGTCTGTTGATTAATCATTCATATGGGAAATTAGTGGAACTTGTGTGGGAATTTGAGGCATCCTGGAAAATAAAGTTCATGACTATTATTTAGATTTCGTCCAAACCCAGATGAGATCATTACAAGATCTTTTTTTGGCTCATGTATAACAACAAGAGAGATATTGAATAGAAATGCAACCAAACAGTGAATGAAGAAGTGAGGTTATAAACAGATCAAGTCAAGGAGAATCATGTTTCAGAAAGTCCAAACTAGCTTTTTCAGCATTTTGGGATATTGTTATAGTCAACATTGTCAAGTGAGGTTAAGAAGAAACAGTGCAGAGGAAGATCAAGATTCAGCATCAGCAATAAGTTGTCAACATTGACCGTTTAAACAATTGCTATCTTAATCATGCGTCAATGCCACAAAATGTTGAATACCATTTAAATTTGGAATGGATGTCTTCAGGGACACAACTACCTTTTTGTTGATATTCCATTTTTACATTAAAAAAACTACTCGAGACTGTGGTACACCTACATGATTGGGTTATACTCAGCACTTTTAAAACAAGTAAAATTTTAAATTAGTACATTTGAACAATTGTGATGAAAACATGTCATTTAGCTCTACAAGTTTGTTTATTCTATTTACCCAGATTGCCCAACCAATGCCAAGTTGGGATTTAAAGATTTTTAAAGTCCTACTCTACAGCACACTACTTGGCAATTCATTCCCTGTGCTTATTACTCTTTGTGTGATGAAATACTTTCTAACATTTGTGGGAAATTTTCCTTTAACAAGTTTCTCCGTGTTCTTCTTGCAGAATTTATTTTAAAGTAACAGTCTGGATCCACTGTAATAATCCCATTGATAATTTTGCACACTATGACCATGACATCTCTTAATTTCTGTTTGTGTAAACTTCCACTGTGTACTCAAAACTAACTTTCTATGTGTAATACTTTACCTGCATTAAATTTCATCTGCCACCAATCTGACCAGGCCTGTATGCTATACAAGTTCCTCTGTAATAATTTAGCTGATTATGCATTAACTGTTCTTCCACGTAGTTTGGTATTATCTGCAGTTAACCAGCTTGTTTTTCATATTCTTATCAAGATCATTTATGTATATTAAAAAGTGCAGCGGCCCCTGCACTGGCCCCTATAGGACACCACCTTTCACATCACCTAATTCAGATAAAATTCCTTGCACCAAGACCATTTGCTTTCTGTGTTTTAGTCAATTTTGTACCCATCTATACACCACACTATGAATGCCCACTTCTATTAATTTGATACCATGTGGTGCTTTATTAAAAGACTTCTAAAATTCAAGATAAATAACATCATATGAACCTCTCCTATTGTTTGCTTTTGTTGCTTCCTCATAGAATTCCAGCATATTAGTAAAACAACACCTTCCCCATCTGAACCCTTGTTGATCAAACTAGTACAGATCAAAGCTGTTCACATACAGAACAATCTTTCTTTACTGATGAACTCTATGTGCACTACCTGAAACTTTGCTAACATTCTTTCATTTCTGTCTACCAGGCACATACATTATAGTCCTTACTCAGACATTCTCAAGTCCACTTAATCCAATTCAGGATTGTAGGGAGTGAGAGCCTATTTTGGTATCACTGTGTTCAAGGTAGTAAATACCCCTGGACAGGATGCACAGGACCCATCAGACACAGACCTTCATTTGTTATACTGGAGCCAATGTTGAGTCTCCAATAAAAATACACCCTGCACATTTTTAGGGATGTGTAAGGAAAATAAGAATTTACAGAGAAAATTCTGCACAGGCTCAGGAACAGCATGTTAACTCACATGGGCAACATACAAACACGGGATTCAAATTTAAGGTTCTGCTTATATCAAACTAGCAGAATACCCGCGCTTCG
>JANRMT010062813.1:76579998-76612724 GCA_026402145.1 Polypterus bichir lapradei | reverse complement strand
AACAACACTCATATCAATGAGAAAACAATTACATTAACAATCATGTTACGTTATTTTTAAAAATTTTTCCTTTTCTTTTTCATAACTTCTTTTATACACTACTTCTCCGCTGCGAAGCGCGGGTATTCTGCTAGTATTACATATTTGTGAGTGGCAAAAGTATGTGAACCTCTAGGATTAGCAGTTAGTTTGAAGGTGAAATTAGTATCAGGTGTTTTCAGTCAATGGAATGACAATCAGGTGTGAGTGGGCACCCTGTGTTATTTAAAGAACAGGGATCTATCAAAGTCTGCTCTTCACAACACATGTTTGTGGAAGTGTATCATGGCATGAACAAAAGAGATTTCTGAGGACCTCAGAACAAGAGTTGTTGATGCTCATCAGGCTGGAAAAGGTTACAAAACCATCTGTAAAGAGTTTGGATTCCACCAATCCACAGTCAGACAGATTGTGTACAAATGGAGGAAATTCAAGACCATTGTTACCCTCCCCAGGAGTGGTCAACCAACAAAGATCACTCCAAGAGCAAGGCATGTAATAGTCGGCAAGGTCACAAAGGACCCCAGAATAACTTCTAAGCAACTGAAGGCCTCTCTCACATTAGCTAATGTTCGTGTTCATGAGTCCACGATCAGGAGAACACTGAACAACAATGGTGTGCATGGCAGGGTTGCAAGGAGAAAGCCACTGCTCTCCAAAAAAACATTGCTGCTCATCTGTAGTTTGCTAAAGATCACGTGGACAAACCAGAAGGCTATTGGAAGAATGTTTTGTGGATGATGAGATCAGAATATAACTTTTGGTTTAAATGAAAAGCGTTATGTTTGGAGAAAGGAAAACACTACATTCCAGCATAAGAACCTTATCCGATCTGTGAAACATGGTGGCGATAGTATCATGGTTTGGGCCTGTTTTGCTGCATCTGAGCCAGGAAAGCTTGCCTTCATTGATGGAACAATGAATTCTGAATTATGTCAGAGAATTCTAAAGGAAAATATCAGGACATCTGTCCATGAACTGAATCTCAAGAGAAGGTGGGTCATGTAGCAAGACAACGACCCTATGCACACAAGTCATTCTACCAAAGAATGGTTAAAGAAGAATAAAGTAATAAAATATGTAATATTCAATCATTTTCCTTAATAAATAAATGACCAAGTATAATATTTTTGTCTCATTTGTTTAACTGGTTTCTCTTTATCTACTTTTAGGACTTGAGTGAATATCTGATGATGTTTTAGGTCATATTTATGCGGAAATATAGAAAATTCTAAAGTGTTCACAAACTTTCAAGCACCACTGTATTTTCTGATCTGAAAAATTGGCATTAGAGTAGTAAATAGTTACTGAAATATTATTGAATAGTTCAGGTAACTTGGTACCTAGTGCACAAAGCCTTGTGATAATCGGATTCAGAAATTTTAACTCAAAACTTTTTAATCATTATTTGTTATGATTGGATTATTTCATTCATTTTTCTCCAGCTTTCTATTATCTCACTTTGCAAAGTATAAATTGTTTTTGGGGTCTTTTCCTCCCAAAAATTAAAATTTATCATTAATTATTTTTTGAAGTACGATTTTAAAGCTTTATAATTTTTGACATTGTTCCACAATGTTATGTTTGTTTTGGTGCATTCATTGTCTACTTTAAGAAATAGTGTCCCCGTTACTATAATGATGCCCCCATCATCCACCAGGAGGTCACCATTGATAATGTCACCAATGAAACGATATTTTGATCACCAAAATTAAATTCCTCTCTATCAGAGATCTGGATTCAAAGAGTGTTACATGTGGTTGTTTTTGTTTAAAGACTTCCTGGTTACTGAATTTCTATTTGTTTTTTCATACTTAGATTTTCTGGTGAGCATTTAGGATTGATGAAAGATTGGTTTGATTTTCTGGTTTTTGAATGTGTTACATATTTTTGACTATATCTTATTCTCCCAGACCTTTTACATAAAATCTTCTGTGTCTTACTGAGAATACATTTTAGTTTTGACAAAATAAACTTTTGTCTTCTGATTTTTTTAATTATATTCCCAGGTTGTTTGAAAGATTGGAATGACTTTCCTTTTCAAGCTCAGCTTTGCATTTCTCCCAGTCCTTACATAAAAAAAAAAAAAAAAAAATCACTGTCTTCTTGAAGGATGCGCTTGGGACTGGCTCCAGAATGGAATCTGGGTTCCAGTACAAAAGAAATATATTTTCAAAAACAAAACGAATGCAAAATAAAAAAAAAGGGATGTACCTAAAAGGCAACCCAGTATGAAAAACAATCGGTCGGTTATCTAAACCGTTAGTCCACTAAAGAGAGCAACATAATGAAAAAAAATCCAGTACTTACAAGGTGAGTAATGCAATACCAAACTCAATGCTGATATAAACACCCTGAATCTCTTTCTCGAAATATATAGGCTGAGAGTAGCATTCAAGCTGAAACATCATGATGACCCCACACCCTGAAACTGTTTATAAAGGGGACAGGGCAGATAACTAAATACACTAATACAAAACTAAAGAAAAAAAACATATACATACTAAAAAAATAATAAACAAACCAAACATTCAAAACATAACATATGAAAGAACAAAAACCATAATATGCACAATAACAAGATTTAAAGAATAGCAAAAAAGAAAACAATAAGTGAAATTACACTTAAGCCAAGGTTGAGACATTGACGCTGTGCATGGGTTTGCACATTTTCCTTGTTTCTGTGGCCTTTTTGTGTTTGGTTAATTATCTTTAATTATCTTTAAGTTGTTCCCATGTGTGGCAGTGCATTGCAGTAGTCTGGTACTGAATCAAGGATTGGTTCCTCTCTTGCAAACAGTGTTGCTGAGATGCAATTCAGCATCTGACAACACTGGAACCGACTAAGCGTACACAAAATGAGCCGAAAATGCAGATGCAGAAATGGATTTCTTTGTAAAAAGTAAATGATAACATTATCTTAAAGTATCATAGCAATTATGTCAAATTGAAAATGGACACTGCTCTTCCAGAAAGTGTTCCTACAGGAGAAGAAGAAAAAAGATGCTCTACACTTGTTATCTCTACTCTCTGCCAGCATTCTGGCTTGAACTGCTTTATTTCATTATCTGTATTCTGCCTCAGGAGCATCTGATTCATCATTAGAACATCAGGATAGATGCACATGTATGGCTGACTGCCACCTCTACATACAATAAATATTACCTCTGGAAGAACTTTATGGTGTCACTGAGATTCTTCCTACATGTCCCTGGCAGGACGGTGCCCCATTTACTTCAACACTGACACAGTGAGGTTACTTCTAGTGGGGTCTTGAGCACAAATCAAATGCTTTCTTTTTCTGGTTGGGTGATTTTAGCAATGTCTTTTTATGAGTGATGCTTATTGTATGCATAATAAAACATTACCATTTGGAAATTAGTCATTTTTATATGCATACATTTCTAGCAAGTGTTCTATGTGCCACTTTTATTAAGCATTACTGAATTTATAAATTAATTTTCATACTGATGACTATAAACAATAAGATAATTGTAGTGAAAAAACTTCATTGCCATTTTGGTTTTGATGAGATGATAGACTTAAAATTAATGCAATGTTTATTTTAGAATAATAGTATATTCCTTTACATTTACGTTTAATGTAGTAATTGCAATAAACACTACAGAATGCTGCAATTATCATCATAAAGTTTCAAATTAGCTCTCATTAAGCTGTATTGTATTGGATCCAATTTCATATTACAGTTGTTTATTTCAGCAATCAAATTTACTGTATCTTGTGTGAGGACTTTAGTGTTAGTTCTTCAGCATAAAACATGCAATCATTGCATACCACATCTAGGCAAGACAAAATAACATAAAATGTATAATGTGGTTACAGGTAGGGAATCTGGTTAGCTTGTTTTAGGAATAAAAGTTGCTTTTTGGCCGTACAGGTGTTAAACCATTTTCCAGTTGGTTAAATGGTTTATTTCCCAATGCACATGTTTACGGATGATATGGATGAGTAATGAAAATGGAAGTACTGAGCTAATTAATAGATAATTTGGCTCTCAGGAAGGAGACATGTTTGCCTACTAATGTTGAATCTAATAATGAAACACTAGCTTCAAATTCATTAAAAAGAGAAGCATTCAGCGTTTACCATGGCATTGTAAAAGTTGGACAAATGATGACTGCATTTAACACCACATAATTTTATTAAATTCAGGAATGCTGGCTAGGTCTGTGAAACTGGATTCATTTTTATTTTATGTGATAGCAGATTATACAGTACTTTAACTCTCAATAATTAAGCCAATAATGTTTAAGTTCAATTATTAGCTGATTTTATCTGAAATATACTGTATAGTCAGTACATTTAAATTCTTACTTGCATTACTTGCATTTGTTATCATTATAATGATTCTCCAAAAAGTACAACACTGAATGGAACAGATACAGTATGTGCTGTATTTAGAGAGAGGGTAGGTTGGCATGGTGGCACAGTGTTTAGAGCTTTAGAGGTGTGGATATGCTCCCTTTTCTAAATGCATGCAGACATAAGTTGACTAGAAAGGTAAAATGGGGAACGTAGTGGTGCAAATAAATGTGGTGTGAGATATCATCGGAGGATGGTTCCTACTTTTTACTCAGTTCTGCTGAGTTAAGAGTAAAAAAATTCATGTATTGTTTTTGGGATCTCCAATGTTAGAGTACAGTGATGCCACATAAAAAGGTGGGGTTGGCTGTGCCAAGATTAGTAGATTTTGCAGAGATTTCTTTAACTTTTCTAATACATGCAGTACTTTGTCTCATTAGGGCCGATGTACAGTATATGTCCTGAACATGCATGCCATACAAAGCCATTGCTCCTAGGGATAGATATAAAGCCCAAACAACAGGAGTATACATTACCAAAGGGTGAAGTACACAGGTTTGAGCTGAGGGCCAGTGAAGATCTGTGCTAAGTGATGGAGTAGATTTGTCTCATGGAAACCTACATCCTTCTGAAGTTCACAGGTGGCCTGGAATCTGGAGAAACAAACTCGATTAGAGAGATGGGATATTCCATCAAATCCACACTATTCATCAGTCACAGAGCTTACACAGTTCCCTGTGTCAAGATCAGGATGCTGTCAGTGGACAGTATATAGGAACCTTCGTCCTCAGTCTTGGCATTGCCAGTGGTTCTAATCCCAAAATCTGATGGCAGTTTCCACTTTTGTGTTGAATATATGGGTTTAAACATAAAAAACACATTCTGATGCTTTTCCGTTGCTTCTGGTACATTACATATTGGAATCTCTGCAGGAGATAGCGGTCTTCAGTTGTCTAGATCTTCATTTGGAATATTGGCAGGCATTCTTGGGAGAAGAAAGTGTGGCGAATACTGCTGTCCTCACCCCAGATAACTTGTTCCATTTCTGAGCCATGTTTTTTGGGCTACAAAACACTACAGCAACTGTTCCTTATGCTTTGTGTATAATATCATTGTTTCCTCCCTAACAGTCCAGCATCACCTTCAGAACCTCAACTGAGGCATGCTCAACTTTTGCTAAACATCAAGAAATACCACTTCTTACAGGTCCAGCTCCCCTTTCTAAGTCATGTGGTACCAGCAAAACGTGTGACGCTCAACCCAAAGAAAATGTCTACTATTATGGAATACCTCTCCACCTACTGACATTAGAAGTTTTCAACAATTATTAGTAGGGATGCGCCAACTAATTGGCTGGTGATTTAAATTGGTCAATTTTTACTTAAAAAGACTCAATCAGTGATCAGTAAATTGGTCAAGCACAAAAAAATGATCTTTTCAGTCCATGCTTTTCTAACCTTTACGTTAATTTACTTATAGTGATCCTTTATGTCCTGTAGTGTAAACAAAGAGCAGCAAGTCCATGCTTGTTTTACCAAAGAGCGAGTGACAATTGGAATATTAGCCTTTATTTGAAAGAGAGTGCAGTAATATACTGCGAAAAAGGAATTGGGGAAGTCATTCTGTGAAATTAGACAAACAGCAAGAAAAGCTACTTAAATTACTTCAGACCTTTTTATTTTGTTCTTTTACTTAAACAGACACCGTTTGAGTTTAGACAGCGAGCTTGTTTTATGTGCAGCAGCTTTACATTTTTAATTGGAAAAAGAAAAGATTGCTGCTTTGTAAACAGCAGGCTTTGTTGGCTTAACAGCAAAATTTGTCTTTTGCTTATAAACCTGTTAAGCATGTTAGTTTTGTGTCTTCTTGATAAACAACTTATGAACATTTGATACATTTGCAGCTTTTTTAAAGAATTCTACTGTGTTTATTATTTGTTGCTATGTATCATATAGCATATATTTTGGTGAAAACAAGTAATACATAATTAAAATGGCAATCCATATTTATAATTATACGTCAAGAATTCCTAATGTCTAAGTAATATAAAGATGTGTTTTTTTTCAGTGTTAATATAGTAAATGTATATTTTAACGGCAAAAAAAAACATAAAAATCTACAAGTGCATATATATTTACATTTAAGCAGTGTTTAATTGCCAATATCAATTAATTGATTGTGTAAGAATCTACATACATATTAGGCCAGGAAAAGTTAACACATTAATTTTTCTGATTAACGTGGCCTGTTTAATGCCTTAAAAAATATTGTCACTGGCAACAAGGCAAACGCCTCAGACAGTGCTTTAAGTAAATTTTGTTTTTCTTTTTACTTTACGAAAAAACAATACAAAAAAGTTAAGTG
This sequence comes from Polypterus bichir lapradei, assembly GCA_026402145.1. Taxonomy (NCBI): domain Eukaryota; kingdom Metazoa; phylum Chordata; class Cladistia; order Polypteriformes; family Polypteridae; genus Polypterus; species Polypterus bichir. The sequence continues at coordinate 76,605,998 of JANRMT010062813.1, read as the reverse complement.
TGAACCTAAACAATTACATACATATCATATCCAGTACCATATTTATATGCTACGTTTAAAAATTTTGAGAAATAAAATTTTATTTGAAAATTTCAAATTAAATGTTTTACAATTCCTTGCTACATGTCAGAACATGGTACTGGTATTCATTTCCTTGATTTATACATAATGACATGAGTGGGAGGAAAGGGGGTTGATGGTAGTCCTGGAGCAAAACTATAGAAAAGTAGCAAAGGTAAAAATTACGCTCTCTCTTTTTTTCATGTCTTGTTTCTGCAAGATCAAATCAATGTCATGTTACATATGTGCGAAATAAGTTTTCTTGGTGTGGCACTAAAATCAAAATGAGTCTCTAGTACACGTGTATTTAACTTGTCAGTCTGCCATATAGCTCACAGTGCTTACTGCTCTAATATAATGACAAAATTCTATGAAACACAAGTGAAATGATTATCCCTACCCATTATTCCATTTGCAGTATCTTCGCTAATTTATGCAAAGAACTCAACATAACCATTCAAGTAATGTGTGGTATCACCTTTTAGGCAAGGTAGCAGCTGCAGAGAACTTTTTTAGTATGCTAGGAGCAAAGGAGTAGGTAGAGCAGTGTTTTCCAACCGTTCATCTGTGGTGGCACACTTTATGTAACCCAAAGAATCCCAAGGCACACCACGATTCTAACTACAAAAGCATTAAATCTATACAATTGTTTACATGTTTCTGTGGTGGGTTGGCACCCTGCCTGGGATTGGTTCCTGCCTTGTGCCCTGTGTTGGCTGGGATTGGCTCCAGCAGACCCCCATGACCCTGTGTTCGGATTCAGCGGGTTGGAAAATGGATGGATGGATGGATGATTGCATGTTTTAATGTTAGGTGTATTAGTTCTGTACAATTATGTGATTAATTAGTTGTTTTTTTTATCAATTCCCAGCCCTAACATAATAATTTTTTTTTTTAGAGAAATGGCGGAAACTACTTTTTTTTAATTAAGAAGATGTTGAGCTGATGACTCAGACTTGGTGACATCTGAAACCATGTTCCATGGCAACTGGGAGAACACCATGGTAAAGGGAATCATAAAATGGTGGCACCCATATACAAAACATAACATAACATTGCTGTGCTGCAAAATAAATAATTACTATATCCTAGAAATATTATAATGCAGGATTACCACACAGAAACATTCCAGAAACAATATTTCCATAAGTACCTTTGCTTAGAAAGATGTATTTTAATATGAATACATTTTTAAAGTGAACAGCCCATAACACTAAGGAAATGTTACTTCACTTAAGAATTTAATCTGAATTGTTCTAGTGAGGGTGTGTGTTAGTGTGTGTGAATGACTGGCACCTCATCCAGGCTTGCTGCTCTCATTACTGCTGGGTTAGACACTGGCTCTCCACAACAATAAACTGGATTAAGCAGATTAGGAAACAAAGTAGTGGATATAATTCAGTGATGAAAAGCAACAAAGCAATCAGTAGGACAGTACAGATCACTAAAAACACAAAATAACTGAACAGAGATTAACACTAAAGTACAATGCATAGATCTGCCACCAGTCAGACCCAGGAAACTGGTTTTGAATCCCAGCCTCCAGGAAATGTCTGTGAGAACAATGCATGTTTTCCCCTTTTTTGTGAGGTTTTTCTTTGGCTAGTTTAGTTTTTAACTCAAAGTATATTAAGAGTAATTTATGACTCTATATCTGGTATGTGTGAATGTGTCCTGCCATGTACTGATGCCTTGCCCGTGATGAGGCCAGGATAGGCTGCTACCCACAGGGACCAAATAATTGGATTAAAATTGATGCATGCTTGAAGGTCAATAAAGATTTTTTTAACCAATCCTGACCTTTCTATGTAAGACATTGCCCAGAGAAAAAGGTGCTCTGCTTCAACAATGAGCAAAGTTGTCGGGAGAAGGCTGCCACCAAGCCGCAGGCCACTTCACCAAAGCTACATTTGCTGACTGAATTCAGGTGAGCACGTGATTGTAAAAACAAATTACAAGCAACACAGAAAGAGCAGAATGAGGCAGCAATACCTTCTGCTATAGCAGGGAGGAAGAGGGCACACTCCCCTTTAGAGTCTGATCAGGTCTCTCTGTCGACAGTCTTAAAAAAATTGAATTAAATTCAGCAGCCCGGAATTCTTAGTTTCCTCTGTGCATCAATACAGTGTGCAATTCATTGCAAAGGACTGCAGCTGCTAAATATCACCAATTTATTTGTGAACTGGGTCAGATTTTCAATACGGGCCCTGATAAACAGCTGCATTTACTGACTAAGCAAGTTAACCCATCATTGCACTACTACTGGTCATTGTGTTGTTTAGTATGCTCTAGAAACTAAAAAATAATAATAATCATAATAATAGATTGAGTCACTGGTTGCCTTGGGCTTCAGTGCCCAGAATCTGCAACTGTTCCCTGTCCCTGTGGAGAGAAACAAGGAGAATTATACTGGCCTGGAGCATTGACTTTAAACAATGAATCCCAATGTGTATTGTACAAAAAATATTAAAAGAGGAGAAGGCTTCTGCAGGAGATGGTGAGGAAGGTACAGTAAGGGCCGCACATAATTTATTGATGGGGTTTTGCCATGTTGACAGAACAGCTCCCCTGGATCTCGCTTCATCAGAGGAAAAATTGACTTTGATATTGCTGAGCAAATGGAGCCCACAACAAACAGGGCAGAAACTGCAGCCGCACATTCAAGACGACATCATTCACTGGGCTGCCTGCAGCTTTTCAGACTGTCCCCATTTACAGCAGAAATTATTTTTTTTTCTTTGCCCGCAAGCAACGGATGAAGACAAATGAAATAATCTAAAGTAATATGGATTTGGACAAAGACATTTTTTTATTCGTTCTGTTGTGAGATGAAAAGGCTATAGGGTTAATCCGCTAAAAGCACCTGTTGCAGAATCCAAGTATGAGAATAAGACAAAATTGGCTTCTGATGACGGGTGTTTAAATGGGCGGCTTTTTTTTTTTTTTTTTCATCTTTCCCGCATAGATGTCAGAAATGTGGGCCTGCAAGTCACTGGATTTTTATTGATAGCCAGGTCTTATATTTCAACATTTACCATACTCACATACTTTTTCATTTGCTGAAATGATACCTTTAGCTTCTGAACCCTATGGCCTTATCTGCACATTGGCTGCTTTTTTCCCTTGAACCTCCTGAAGATGGAAATGAGGGAATGAATTTCTAATAATTGTGCATTTACATTTATATAGCTTTTTTTTCCATGAGCTGAAGGGAAGCATGACGGCAAGCATGGTTCTTTATGCTTTATTTTAAATGTCCTCATGCTGAAACTGGATGTGAAGAAATGCAATGGTGAAGTCGTCTGAATCTTTATGCTTTTAACACCACACCATTGAACACAACTCTCACAGTGGTTCGGCCATATCTGGTAACTGCAAATTCTACAGATCATTACACTGAAACAGTTCAAAAGAAAAAAAAATGTTTGTCGTAAATTGAGAGCGCACTCTGTGCCTCTCCATACTTGGGAGACTCAAGTATATCATATTATGGGGGGATAAATCAAGTGACAACTCAAAGTAGTAAAGAAGCACAAAGCAGCAGTAATGGCCTTCTAGGTCTTCCTTAACAAAGGTGTCTTTCTGCCTGTTTGGGTGGCTTGCCCACTTGCCCTATAGTACAAGTATACAAAAGTATTCCTTATTTTTACTCCTCCTTTCTCTGTGATGACCCTGGTCTCAGCTCCACTCACCAATCAATATTTGCCACAAACTCTCCTCTTAACTTCTTTCCTCTTACCTCATCTTCTCTTCTTTACTCTACGCTCCTTCCACTTTCCAAGTTAGCTTTCAAGAGTTCTTTCTGTGACAGATAGGGGGTGCTATTGTCCCCTTGAACCCTCAGTCCACACATCAGACACCAGATAAAAGTCCAAGAAATTAATTTAATATTTCTATAATGTGCACAAAGCACCTCCACTATACACAATAATCAAATACAATATTCAATAATACAATCCTCCACTCCCAGATGCTTCGTCACCCTTCCTCCCAACTCAGCTCAATCTGCTGGGGCTTCCCAGAATCCTTTTAAAGTCCATGACCCAGAAGTATTTCTTCTCCGGGTCAATACCACATCTTCTTTCGTCCAGTGCCCTGGAAGTACTGCGGGCTTCCGTCCTTGTGATCCTGAAGCACTTCCGGGGTGGTGTATCGTAAAAGTCCCCGGATTCTTGGTGAGCTAACCCTGGCGGTGCCCACGGCACCCAACAGGGCTGAAGAGAATGACTCCATGTCCCATGCTTCCCTGCAGGAATCCGATGAACCATTTCCATCTAGGGGAGCTGCCATCTAGCGTCCCAAGCAATGTAATGCCCTGAAACGGCTTCTTTTTTCTGTAGAGGAACGTCCCGGCCGGACTAAAACGCCGGCTGTTCATCACAGTACTCCTCTCCCAGCCGAACATTATAATGTGAGGCGGCCAGCCCCGCTAGGGCAGTTCTTCCTCGGGAGGGACTGTCTGCCCTGCTGGACCACGGCTTCTTCCTGTAAGACAAAAGCAGGAGAACCACAGGGAGACACGGCACTTCTGTTTCCCTTTAATAACCTCCCCGGTTCTCCCTGGACAGTCTCGCCATAAGTGGCCCAGCCGATGGCATTCATAGCACAGCCTCCTCCCTTTTAGTAATGTCCTGCGGGACTGGAAGCAGGCCGGCAACTCTTGCGTAGCCTTTTGCCCAGCTGGGGGCGGACAATCTCTCCGCCCACACGTAGAACGTCCCCTACACACACGCTCTATGTTAGGAGCTCCCCGCCTTTCTTGCAAGTTCTCCTTTTCATTCTGGGGCTTGCTTAAAGTTTGGGTCTCCCTATGGCTAAAAGAGAGAACCTTTACTGTCTGCACCCCTTTTAATTGTGTCCAATTAAATTAGATTTAATTGTGACCGAGGCCGATGTCATCACCTCCCAATCAACTGTAGGACGTGAGATCACTTGGCAGCCAATACTAGCAACTCACGCTGCCCTTGTGATCTGTGTCCCAACTTCGTTTACGGTACCAGTTACGCTCACCTGTACCACCGAATCAGTCATCTGTGGAAGCTCCAGACCTAATCGCCTCAGGTATTCCTCTAGCCTTTTTAAAGATGCTTCGGCTATTGCTCCCAACTCCTCCACCAGTTTCTTCACGCCCAACAGCATCTGGAAGAAACTTTGTACAGGCTGGATCAACTTTTCCAGCTCACGTACATTAATGTTATTATTTGAATCGGCCGGGGTTGGGCTTGGGCCATCATCAGCCCCACCTCCCGGCCGTGAGCCAATGAGCATGCCCGTCTCTGGTGCATGCTCTGTTGGGACTTGCACAGACTCTTGGGAATTGGAGTTTCGAACTACAGAGGTCCAAGGTGCCATCACTGGCCGACTGCGATCCGCCTTTACTAATTTAGCAGCGGACCATTCAGTCATATACCGTCCCTCTTTACCTTCATTCGTGGCTGGCATCGCTTCACTGGCCTCCCCCTTCCCCTTCAGAGAGCTCGGTTCCATCGGAGAAACAACGACCTCACCTACGGAACGATGCTGACCTTCTCCTTCCCACAATCCTTCGGGAGAGATCACGTGTCCAGCTTCGGCGAATGGAAGGACACCATCATGGTCATGTGACCCTTTGTAGTCCTTTTGGTTTCCCCAGCCTTCCCCGGGATAGTCCACGTGACTATTCTTGTCTAATAGGATCCCAAAGTTCAGACTGCTAGATCGGCAAGACACTTCATCATCACGGCCATCTTGCTCAGGTGGGAAGTATGTTTCCGACTCACCGCCAGATTCAGGAAGACAGACTTCTGAAAAATAATTAAAATAAGGTCCCGGTGAATCGGACATTTTTTTGGCAAATAACTCCGGACTCCGATTGTGTTATCCTAGTCCGTAGAGGTTGTCCTTTATGTCCAACGCCTGACAGCTATCCCGCTGCCATATTGCACGGGTCCTCTTGGCGTCAATCGCTGCCCTGTCTTCCTCGTTTCCCACCAGGTATGTCCATAGACGCATGGCATCATCTAGAGTCTGCTCTATTTGGGCATTCCCATTCTTTTTCCCAGATTTCTTCCCCATCACGGACCGATGTACAGTGAGGCTACCTATGTTGCAGTGCTGCCTGTCGGGTTTGGCGATGTTTTTTCTGCATGTCGTGATGCTGGCTTTGGGTTCTGTCCACAGAAATATTTTGTTTTTTCAGGTCCTCTGCCAAACAGATGGCTAGATAGGGGGCGCTATTGTCCCCTTGAACCCTCAGACCACACATCAGACACCAGATAAAAGTTCAAGAAATGAATTTAATATTTCTATAATGAGCACAAAGCACCTCAACTATACACAATAATCAAATACAATAATCAATAATACAATCCTCCACTCCCAGATGCTTTGTCACCCTTCCTCCCAACTCCGCTCAATCTGCTGGGGCTTCCCAGAATCATTTTAAAGTCCATGACCCAGAAGTATTTTTTCTCCGGGTCAATACCACATCTTCTTTCGTCAAGTGCCCTGGAGGTATTGCGGGCTTCTGTCCTCGTGACCCTGAAGTACTTCCGGGGTGGCGTAATTGTAAAAGTCCCCGGGTTCTTGGTGAGCTCCCCCTGGCAGCACCCATGGCACCCAACAGGGCTGAAGAGACGGACTCCATGTCCCATGCTGCCCTGCGAGAATCCGAGGAACCATTTCCATCCAGGGGAGCTGCCATCTAGCGTCCCGGGGGATGTAATGCCTTGAAACGGCTGCTTTCTTCTGTAGAGGGATGTCCCGGCCGGACTGAAACGCCAGCTGTCCATCACATTCCAAAGGTCATTTCCAGACCAAATAAAATAATTATTTCTAGGATCAGAACTGACAACACACTTGTTTAAAGTTCCGTGTAGTCTGCGTTTAGTGGAATGTGCAACGTGGTACTAATGTACTGCCTGAATGAGGATAGTAGGGGGTGCAATTACTCACCTAGAATACAGAGATGGGAGATAAATTTACATTCACATTTATTTGCTTAGCAGATGCTTTTACCCAAAAAAACCTCCAAATGAGGTCAACATAATTGAGTAAATATCGGTTTTGGGGACTGTTTGAGAACATTTGTTTCAGGACAGGGGCACAAAACTGAGCATCACAAGTACAAAATACAAGCTAGTTACAAATCCTTGATTACAAAATATAACAGCTAATACCAGTCAGACAGAAATTCACCAAACAAAAGAGTCTTCAAACACATCTTAAACACAGTGAGGGAGTCAGAATTTCAAATGGAAGTGGACAGTTCATTCCACCAGCCAGGAGCCATACATGAAAATAGTCGGGATTGAGATTTGATACCATGCAAATGTGACATCACCAGATGCCATTCAACAGCAGCCAAAATGGTCAAGGAGGAGCATGTGGATAATTGTGGTGAGCTTGGGCATTGATTTAATTTAATTTAACTTGAGCTTTATTTCTTTAAGAAGTCCTTTGTTCCCTAGAACAGCCAGAAAGAAGGGGAGAAGATAAAATGACAGAGATTCTTGTTGTCTTTTTGCTTGCTTTAGAACAGGGGTCCCCAACTCCAACTCCAGTCCTGGAGTGCCTCATTGGCTACAGGTTTTCATTCTAACCCTTTTCTTAATTAGTGTCCTGTTTTTGCTGCTAATTAACTGCATTTGAATTCATTTTAATGTACTTTTTTAATATTTTTTTCCCCCGAATTTCTTCATCATTCCTCTGAATTGTGCCTATTGTTCGGCTGCTAATTAAGGATAAAGAAACAATTAAGGGGTCTGAGTCTTCAAGAGCAAGTCAAATAAAATGAATTCAAAAGAAGTTAAATAGCAGCAAAAACAGGTCACTAATTAAGAAAAGGATTAGAATGAAAACCAGGACTGGAGTTGAGGACCCCTGCTTTAGAAAATGTCCTGGAAGTCCTTCGAGCAGCCTGAAGGAGGGTGAAGGGAAAGGACTGGAGTCAGTGTATGTTTGTTTGTTTTTCAATTTTTTTTTCTTTCATAATTTTAACTCATATTATTAACTAGGAATTTATGGACTTACTAGATTTATTTTTTCACAGAATTCACTGAATTTCAACTTTTTAAACTTTAATATTTATTATCACCTTGTTTTTTTTTAGTAAAGAATTGTCTATTTTAATACCATTTTGTATGTGTACCTGTCACCCTGATTTATCTTTTATAAGACTACTTGATACCACATGGTTGAACCGTTGTAAGGTACATAGTAGGTTCTCACCAAGAAGATGAATACTTGCCTTTTACTCATTCTTCATAGCCTTATCTACTTCTGTTGGAGGCCTTGTGCTGCCACTCGTTACAAGTAAGTTCTTGTGGCCACATCCCAGCAGTATCTCCTGGCATCTTTCTCTCCTTCTCTTTGTCCCACTGAATAGGGGATCAGACACCATTGGCATCTGCTGAATTACCTGATGTCTAGTATCCTAAAGACATTTCCTTTCATTCTTACCAGGGCATTTCTCCCTCAAACGAACAGCTTTAGATTGGGTGTAAATTTATGCTGACACTGTTAGTTAAGGTCAGATCAGGTCGGGGGGTGAGGCAAGAGTGTGATCGTGACTGAGAGAATAAAAGTGAAAAAAAAGCTAACTTTTACATGTGCCAGAAATTTACACCCGATCTGATGCTGTTCATTTTCAAATGATATTGCATTAGTGCGACAATGTTTTCTGATTGGTACTGTTCAGGTCATAAAATGATTTCTTCAAAATGTCACATATATTTGTCTATTTCTTTTCTTTCCCTGGTGCTGCGTTGACATTATGGACCACAAGGTGTGAGCTTATTCACTGCAAGCAGGAACACGCAGGTGGCCAGTTGCTGTGTGCTACAACATACTTGACCTGGCAGCGATGAACGCACATGTACTGTAAAAGGCATGCACGGGTCCACTGAGAAAAGAAGAGTGTTCTTTGCTCATCACCTTGCAGAGGAACTTCATTGTCGCTTCTTACAAGAAAAGGCAATGGAAAAAGAAAGTGGATGAAATATCGACAAGCTTCTGTTCCAAGACTGCCACTACCCCGAGGAAAAAACTCAACTCAGTGTCAGGTGCCCCTTCAATATAATAGGAACCTCAGCATAAAGAGAGGTGTGTACATTGTAACAGGTACACACGTCATAAATGTAGAAAGGACGGTCCTTGTGTGTGTCATTTGAATTTGATGATTGCATATAGCATGGAACTTATGGAGGAATATTTCGGACAAAATTAAATAAATAAATAAATAAATAAATGCGTAAATAAATAAAAGTACTGTGAAATGTGAGCATAAATAAATAAATAAATGTGTCATGAAATGAGAGCCTAAATAAATAAATATGTCATGAAATGAGAGCATAAATAAATAAATGTGTCACGAAATATGTTTTTCGTTGCTTATTTATTTATTTCATTTTGTCCGTAACATTCCTGCAAACCGTCATGAAATACGACTTGAAATAAAACTGTCACTTTCACTCGTCAAAGTTGAGAGGGTGGGCTCTAACACGCCCTCTAGTTACTGATTGGTGAATCGATAGCACAAGAGTTAATTAGAAAAATGCTTACTACTGCCGATGAAATGGATTCTGACGAAGATATTACGTATTTCAGAGAGAGAATTGAAGATTTATCGGAAGAAATTACAATGTTGGCGGCCCTTTTAGACTCTGATATAGATGAAACTATTTTTGAAATTATCGAAGAACAGGTGGAACGGACACTACTATCACCTGAACTGGGATTTAAGGTGGGCCAGATTTATGAAGTTTTTCGTAGGCTTTGGTAATTCTAGTGTTAACTTCTTGGTATCGTGAAAGCTTGGTGCTAGCACTCCCTACCACTGATCTTCCCATACTGGCAGTTAAAATATTCCTCCTAGTTTCGCTTAAATCCCTGTTACTCAATAAATACCTTCCTATAGGTTATCCCCTATTCTTTACCGTAATTCCTTCCTCAACCATGTTCCCATTAAATGACAATCTGAATAAAGTTCCTGTAACAGTGGCATTTATTTATACGAAAAGTGCAAGAAAAACAAATAAACACAATTTTTTAACAAATAAACACTTGAATATGTGTAACGTAATTTTGTAAGTGACATTTGTGACACTATGGCAATATATTGTTCTCAGTTGTGTCACTGTTCTTATGACAAATCAAGGTAATCCAAGGTAAAATGATGTTGTGAACTTAATGCAAGCTTAAGACACCATAATAAAATCATGCGGCCCACCAGTTCCATTCAACATTTTCCTGCCAGGTTAACGTATATTTGATAAACTCTCATTAAGTAATATTCTGCATGTAGACAGTTCCTTAATGTTACCAGGCAACAGCCACTGGAATTAACCAACAATATTCCAAACAATGCTAAACCAAATAACTATTACCAAAAAAAACTGTCCCTTTCCTCTGTCAGACACTACTTAAATCCATTTCCTGCAATGTACAACAACAGTGGTCTCTTGTAACCAAGCTTCATAGGGAATCAGCTCCCTTTGATTCAAGAATTTCTATATACTTAAACAAGCTTTAGGTGCTAAAAGAGAATACTGCATGGAACAGTTAAACAGAGACTAATGATAAAAAAAATACAATATGTGGTTCACTCCAACCTGAGTATGAAGGTTTTCAGCTTTATATCATCCTCTGGAATCTGCTCCATACAATCTTTAGCCAGGCAACACCACACAAAATGTATGTACAGTACATGTATGTGTTAGCTATGCAGCATGGCGACATAGTGATTATTGTTAATGCCACAATGCTCCAAAAGAGAAAGTCTGATTCCTAGGCCAGAAGTCTAATGAATCTGGACTCCTGCTTCATCCAAAAGATTTGTGGTCCAAATGATACTTTCTGCAATGGCATGTGACTTCAGATTTAAGTTTAGGTTCTCTTCACATTGAATGTTGCCTCTCTGTTTGCCTGAACTTGTATTTCACTGATTCTCCCTTTTTCTCCCCCAAGTCTGAAGATATACGTCTATATCTGTAAATGACACAAGGCTGAGTTTGTGCGTTGCCTCTGATGAACTGATGTCCCTTTCAGGAGAAGCCCTTCACTTGTACTAGTCACAGAACTGATACCAACTTCCTGTTGACTCTCTCAGTTTCAAAGGCTAGCACTAAATGAGGTAGAGCAGGAGGCGATGCAGAAGTGATGTCGTTTTGGCTTTCTTGACTCTTTGAAGCCTGAGGAGGAATTAGAAAATGTGTTAGTGACTGAGTGACAACTAATTCCCTTCCCTGTGCAACTCTGAAAAGTGATTGACATGTAAAGTCTCACAGCAGCACAGTGGTTTATAATCCTGCCTCATAGTTCCAGGGATTGTGTTTATTGATTTTGCATATCTTTTCCATGTCCCAGGAATGATATATATTCAAATGAATTGTCACGTGTACACAATGCCATGAAATTCCTATCTATATGTCTTTCATAGACCAGTGATAGTAGCACAGTGCAAATAACAGACAATGAATACAACACCATGCATTAAATACATTACACAATATATATATTCATAACTGACATGTGTACAGTGAAATTCTTAGTTGTATGTGCTAATCAACATGCAAAATGTCACCTCTCTCTGACACCATGAATTTAACAACCTTACCATGAAATCTGTGAAATAACTATGCCACATTGTAATTTCTCTCTGCCTTACCAGAATAATCTTGGAACATCTATTTGTTCTAGGAAAAGAGTGAAATATATTAATTTTGTACATCTCCACTGTTAAGAAGGCTTTGAAACTGAACATCAGATTACATCACCCCAGTTAATTTCAATTTTTATCTTGCCCAGCTATAACAGTCACAAACAGGCAAATATTTCAAAACGGGGAAAACTTTATCTCACTAATAGTTCAGGACCAAACATGCGCGGGCACCTTCAAAAGCAGGTCCATGTTTGTTTGTCTTCCTTGTTGTTTGCTAATATTTACTATTTTTTTATAGATGATTTGAAATTGGATGCAATCAGGAAAAATCCCCTCCTTCCCCTCCAGCAGGCCGCTCTCTTTGAGCACTTTTAGCCACATGTTCATTCTATCATGGTGTGTGAAGGAACAGCTCTATGGGTCAGGCAATTCAATCCTTCCATCTGATGTACTTGTTAAGTTTATTTTTCTTTATTTATTTATTTACTTATCAATTGATGAATTGGGTGGCACAGTGGCGCAGTGGTAGTGCTGCTGCCTCGCAGTAAGAACACCTGGGTTCCTTCCTGGGTCCTCCCTGCGTGGAGTTTGTATGTTCTTCCCGTGTCTGCGTGGGTTTCTTCCGGGTACTCCAGTTTCCTCCCACAGTCCAAAGACATGTAGGTTAGGTGCATTGGTGATTCTAAATTGTCGCTAGTGTGTGCTTGGTGTGTTCGTGTCCTGTGGTGGGCTGGCAACCTGCCCGGGGTTTGTTTCCTGCCTGCGCCCTGTTTTGGCTGGGATTGGCTCCAGCAGACCCCCGTGACCCTGTAGTTAGGATATAGCGGGTTGGGTAATGGATGGATGGATAATTGAATGCTTTGCACATATGGAGCTACAGTGAATTCTGTGCGTGGCTGCCTTCCACTCCGTTTCTGAAATGTTAAGTAAGAGATACTTTTATCACTGTACTCTGGGATCTTTGAAATGAAGGGACTTTCTAATCTAATCTAATCTAATAAAACCACACATCAATAGTGCTAAGGAACTGTGAGAACTCGGTACTTGTAATCCTTAACATTTGGCAGAAGAGAGTAGTGCCTCATTTCTTTAATATTATTGTTTGCCTACTTTTTGCCACAAGCACATTATATCTTTTCATTGTTGTTCTCTTTCCTTTCACATGCTATTGATGTTCATGTTGTATTAATTGGCAACTCTAAGCCAGCTCAGTGCATGGGTGTATATGCAGTTATGTGGCATGCTGCCCCATAATGGCTCCGGGTCTGTGCTCTAATCCTCAAATGAACTGCCATGTACCCATCAGTTTTGGATGAAAGGGTTTTTAAGGACTTTTGCCTTCCGCAACTCATGCCATAGAAATAGTTGTACTTTGCCAGGTCTCACATTACTACAGTGACCCCTAATCCTTATATATAATTTGACACTATCTGTATGTATGGTGTTCACGTCAATACCCCGTATGTATGGTGTTCGCGTCAATACCCCATATGTATGGTGTTCACGTCAATACCTCGACTCAAGTTAGAACCATGCAATAGGACTGTGCCTCTGTAGTTAGAACATAACGTGGCAAACGCGGACACAGTATTGCATGATTGGCTAAGAATGTTCGAATGCTTCAGTGACACCGCCGGACAGCTGAGTATAGTAAGTTGGTGTTGGTTCGAGCAGATAACAGCTCCGGAACCATAAGTAATTTAGAACGTATCGCCATTTGCTTTGTACGTCAAAATCTATCTTTGGGAAGTTCGGTTTTGGCATCCGTCCTTCTGACATGTATTGGCAAACTGAGTAATGACAGCTGGGTATTAACAACGGTCATTGTTTAAATTAATTAAATATCAGTAGTACTATGTTTTAGGAGTGAGTATTCATTGTTACATCACTGTTTATTGGGACTGAAACAGGAATTAAAGTTTCAGTTATATTGTTGCAATGGACAAGTTTTAACTGAAATATCAATGCCATCTTCAGATGTGGAGGAGGTTGACTGCTACAAGTACTTGGGGGGGTCCACATAAGTGACAGGCTGGATTGGTTTAGTAACACAGAGGAACTACTGTATATGAGAAAGTGCAGAGCAGACTTCTTTTCCTTAGTGGATAGCATTCCTTTACTGGGGGTAATAACATGGTCTGTAACTTTCTGATACAAGGGATGTTCAAAGTTGCTGCACTTTTTTTTAAACTATTTATTAAGATTTCAAAAACAAATGACATCACTTTTCTACATAGTCACCTTCGTTTGTGATGCATTTTTCCCAGCGTCATACCAACTTTTTAATGCCCAATTACTACTCCTCCCGCCTTTCGTTTCCAACGAAAATATAAAAGTCAGGAAATTTTTTGAACATCCTTCGTAATCAGTGAGATTTTCTATGCTGTGGTGTGCTGGGCCCAATGAAATAAGCTAATTAAAAGGGAAAGTTCAGTTATGAGACACACTCGAGATATGCAGGAGGTAGAGGCAGAGAATGAAGACAAAACTGAGTGCAATTATGAAAAATGCTGCACATCCTCTGTCTGACACGTTAAAACTAAATACTTTCAGCCAATAAATTATTAAGCATGAAGAAACACTACTGGGGCTCCTTCATTACCATATCAATATGGTTGTATAATGCCTCACTGTAACTGCTCTCATCTTTAATTAGCCAAGTTAGAAGTCGTCTTCTTTTTTGTAATTGTTTGTGTGTGTTTGGGGAGGGGGGTGGTGGTTGTTATTGTTTATTTGTTTTAATATTGTCTGATCTTCTGTAAAAAGCCAAATTTATTTATTTTCTATTATGCTCTATTCTGGCAGAATATGTCCAGGATCCCTGCAATCTTCTAACAGAAAAAGCAGGTTGAGAAAGTTAATGGATAAATGGATATTTGATGTTTCATGTCAAAAGAAATTCAACAAAGAAAATGATCATTAAAACTAATATAATACGTGAAATATTACCCAGTGTGTAAAAGCAAATTAATTTAAATAAGCAAAATATCCACTGCAAACTTTCATCATAGTGTAATAATAAAAAGTTACTTCTGCCATTAACTGTTTTCAAGTTTCCCCAAAGGCTGCAGTTTCTTCACATTTTCGCCTCAGCTTTTGATTAACCTAATTGATCAAATTATTCCCTCAGATGAACATCTTTCTTTTCTTTATTTCCTGCGTAGTCATTTAATAGTGTTACTCCTTTACTGGTACACGTTCTGTAAAATATATCCAGAGGCCTTTGGAAGTGTACAACTAATTAAAAATTAAGCCAATTATACAACTAAATCCTTGTTTGTGATGAAAAAAGGGAGGCCTTGGCCTGCAGCTTTCAACAGATGACATAGACAATGGTGACTGGAACATTATTCATCAAAGGAATTTTTTTGATTCCTGTGGACTTCTAGTAATTATATGTCAAAATGAATAACTGCATATCATTCTTTCAATGTCCTCAAATCAGTAACGTGGCCCAGTATGAGTGAATGTGGAGTATGTGTTTGAGTGTGCTCTTCAATGGCCTGTCATCCCCTCAAAGGGTGGTCTATGCTGTACATCTGATGCTTATTCAATAGGATAGGCCACATGCTCAGAAAATAGATGGCTGGAATGAATGGCCGTGGTAACCCTTGGAATGTGAAGTAAAATATTAAGAGACCATCATTAGTCCTCTCTGTCCCTCATCCATGATAACATCAGAATAGCACAAAGTCTATTACTTGAAACTGTTCAACTGAACTGCCCTACTATACCACATGTATATTTTACCTTTTATAATTTTTAGGAATTCTTTAACACCACTACTCTTTGTCTTCTTCTGTGACATCATGTATCATTTAGGGGTATAAAGTACAGTTGTGTGAAGTCACAGGGACATGATGTTTTGGTTATGGCAGTCTTATTCAAAAGATCTGTGTGTGTTAATTTTCCCATTTTTCATGTACTTCCATTGATTCTGGTTGCTTTGGTTAATTTAAAGTATTCTGAATGAACATGTCTGACAGATCTTTTGGATGAAAGCCTCTCACCACTTGAAAAAATAAATCTTTGCATAAGCATAAAACTATATGCAGTGCTTCAAGTGGAACCAAATTATTGGTGGAACTATTTTTGTGGTGACACAGTCACATTCAATCAAAGATTCTAAGAGAGGCTTATACAGTACCGCTCGGACACTTGATCACAGAGTGGAGCTTGGGGGTTTTGGGGTAACCCAAGATAATTTCGGAAAAGATGGTGGCACCCTATGCTGAAATTGGAAGCGGTGCTACTTCAAGCACTAACTGTATGATTAATAATGAAACTTGCATATTAAGTAAGATAATGAAATAATTGCATTGTAGCAGTATGTTAGAGTCATCATAGATTTATTTTAAAAAAATGTTAAATTACATGGGTCATAATATATGACTTATTGTTTGTGTTAGTGCCGGAACATATCTTGTTTTTAAATGTTAAAAAATTTGCAATGAAGAAGTTAATTAAATTTAAACATTACCTTTTTTCAACAGGAAAGAACAATAAAAAGAGGATCTGGAAGAAATTTAAACTATGACAGCTCCATGGCAAATAGTTTTATGTTTTTTTGTAAAGTTTCACATGTACAGTATACAGGAAAATTGTATGTTATATTACAACTGTGAAAGTGTGGTCAGCAGGCCACCTGTCATCCACTATTGTGTGTCAAAGAGTTTGAAAAGAGACAACCAAATGATGTTTATGTTAGTCTAGCCATTTCTTTTATATGATTTTATATAAAGTTTAATTGAAATGATAATGCCCCACAATGTCCAGACTCCTATGTTAACACCCACACTGTTAGGAGTACATCTAAAAGAACAAATTCAAACACTCCATCCAAGTCTGTAACTGACTCTGTTTCTTCTGCTACTCTGTTCTGGTTCTTTTCATCCACAGTGATCGCACTATAACATGTGTTATGGTTCACTTTGATATTTAATTTTACTTCACATTTTCTCTTTATTATTTTTGAGTTTTTTTTTCAGTTTCTTAACTATTTCAGAAACATTTTTGAATCAATTTTAATTTTTTGAATTTATCTCTAACAGTCACAAATACTTTGTCTTTTTGGTGCCGTTTTGCTTCTCATGGGCATTGCCATTCTGGGGACTGGTTGCTAGTTTCGAATGACTGGAAGTGCAAATGCATGAGGTCCAACAAACATAAAGGTTGCCATTGGTCATGTCTGTATTGCTCCACTTTGCACATATACAGTTGTGCTCATAAGTTTACATACCCTGTCAGAATTTGTAAGATGTGTACCATACTTTATAGAAAAGATGAGTGATCAGATAAAAAATGTTTCATTTACTTTTAATTGAATCCAAGTTAAACTATAAGGCATCACAGAATAACGCATCCATTAACACTAGTATCCCTGAAGTCTATGGAAAAAACATGTAATTCTGGGCCACCTTAAATTCCTTTCCACCTCTCCAATAGCGTCTTTTGTTTTGTAAATGTGTCAATCAGCACAAGCAGCAAGCAGCCTGCTAGCCCATCCCTCCACCACCGCAGCTCAAGTCGGACAAAAAGTTCTCCCAGCTCAGGTCTATTTATCTGGGTTTGAGGTGCCTGGAGTTGTATAGGGTAAATAATATATTGTTACAGTATTTGGAGCACATGGATTTCATGTGTGTTCCGTGTCTGCAACAATCTGGGTAAATGTAGGATGACAGGCAATGCGAGGCAAGAAATGTTGAACACATACAACAGAAACTTTTATTGTTATAGTACTAATGACAAAATTTTGACATGAAGGGTATAATATGTGAAGACTGAAGTCCAAATATCAAATAAACACTTTCACAGAAGGCATATGTATAACAAAACAATTGTGCTTTTATTCAAGGATATAACCGAAGAAAAAGAAATCGGGTTAGGGTGCAAAATTGAAATGACTGTTTGGATGGTGCAGCAGTAAGAACTGCTGACTCATAATCAAGAGGTTGTGGGTTCGATTCTGGCTACTTCATAGATTTACCGTTTTGAGTAATGAGCTGCTCTTATTGTGACTATTATAAGATTAAAAACATACATTTGATTTGAGTCTGTAACAGCCAGTGTAAATTTATGGTACTTGTAAAGGTTAGCTTTTTTTTTTTTTTTTATTCAGTTTTATTCTCTCAGTCATGTTCACATTCCCCCCGATCTGACATTGCTGTTTTCAAATAAAAATGTTCTATAACAGAGGTGAACTCAGTTGAGGATGAGGGTTCTACATCAGAGAAAGAGAACAGAAGCCCACCCAGCAAGAAACATCCACTCACACATAAGAACAACTCAGTTGCACCAGGAGTAAAGGCGAAAGATGGCACCATTTGTATGCAGCATGAGATGGGTGTTATCCTACCAGTGAATCTGTCACACGCATGTCCTTCAATGAAACAGCAGGGTTTAAACAGCTCTCCAAGATATTGTGCAAAGTTCCATTTGCAATTATGTTTCATGATGGTCTTTATATAAACAACAATTTATATGTTACTTATTTAAACGCCACATCAAATGTTGCTTACCTATATTTATTTACTTATCTTCCTTACAGTGTAAAGTGACAAGTAGACGGCACAACTTCCTGTGTTTGATCGACACGGGCATTCTGACAAAGTACATGTGCAATGCCATTCCTTATTTAGGAAAAGATCATTTATGAAAAGTGCGACGGCAGCTTCCACCTGCAGCTATAGACACTTCAGTATGCGAGCAACAGCTCCATGCTGGTGTTTGCATACCCTTAGTTCTTACTACTGTTTATTGCCCGCTTTATCATCAATAATGGCATGCAATCTTTGTGGATGAGGCCCTTGATTTTCTCAGGTGGTAGAGCTGCCTATACTTCTTGGCGAAAAGCTTCCAGGTCTCATAAATTCTTGGGTTGCCTTGCATGAACTGCAAATTTGAAATCTACCCAAAGTGGAGACTGTGATGGCCACTCCAGCACCTTCACTTTTTTCTGTTGTAGCCACCGAAGGGTTGACGTAGCTTTGTGATTTGGATCATTGTCATGTTAGAAGATCCAAGTGCGTCCCATAAACATCTTCCTGACTGATGAATGCAAGTTGTCCTCCAATATTTTCTGCATTCGACTTGCTATCAATATCCACTAAGTTACCTGTGCCAATGGAGCTCACACACCCCCAGAACATCAGAGATCCACCTCCATGCTTTACAGTTGGGATGGTGTACTTTTTATCCTTGGCCTTGTTGTTTCCTCTCCAGACACAGTGTTTATGGTTGTGAACATAAAGTTAAATTTTGGTCTTATCACTCCAAAGGACTTTAAGCCAGAAGTGTTGAAGCTTGAGGTATGCAGCCCATTTTTATTCAAGTGCCTCTTTATTGTGCACATTGAAACAGAAACACCACTTGTTTGCAGAGAAGCCTGTATCTCAGCTGAAGTGGCTTGTCGGTTTTTCTTGGCAGCTCAACAAGTGATCCTGATATTTGTGGCTAAAATCTTGTTTGGTCTTCCTGACTGTGGCCTGGTAACAACAGAACCCCTAAATTTCCACTTTATCAGAGTCTGAACATTACAGACAGGCATTTTCAGATCTCCAGATATCTTTTTATACATTTTTACTGATTTATACAAATCAACATCCTTTCCTCACAGGTCGCTTGACAGTTCTTTGCTTTCCTCATGGCTTTGGTATCCAGCAAGGTTAGTGCAGCTCTGCATGAATTTAAATTGACTATTTATATGCAGACACTGATTACAATCAAAGAGGTTACAGGTGTGGACACTCTACCTTAATTACCCTTAATTTGAGCTGGTGTGTGTCAACTTGTGTGTATATTATCAGCCCCAACATTCAAGGGTATGTAAACTTTTGATCAGGCTTATTTAGATGATTTCAGTTACCATTATGATTTATTATGTGATAATAAATTGCCTTGCCTGAGCACACTCCCTAATTAAAAGGAAAGCTTTCTGCATGATTACTTATATTTTCGAAACAATGGCCAATATTTCACAAATTCTGCCAGGGTATGTAAACCTGTGAGTATGACTATACTTCATATCTTTTCCAGTGTGTTCTATGATTTATTTAGCCTTTAGGGTTAATGAATTTTGTGGTTTGAAATTTCAACTGAAGTTTAGATTACTGCTTAAGTGTAAAGAGACTGAGTAGAGTTCCTGGTCCATTTTTAACAGATAAACTACACATTTCACTTTCTTTACTCACTCACTTTTTCACTTTCTCTCTCCAGTCCAACAGTGACTATTGACCCATCTCTTCTGAAATCCTCTGACATTGCCCAGACTCTGCATTAAATTATTCCAAAAAGCTAGAGCTATCTTTCCAGGAAAAATCATTCTAAAGGTCATTGATGCTGTGGATGCGCAGTCCATCCCAGTTTTTTTTTATTAATTTCCTGCTGCTACAATACTTTTTACCTTTATATTTTGTGTTACTCTACTGCAGCTTGGTTGCAGTAAAATGTAATTTAATGAAGCCAATTTCAGTCTCAAACCATATTTTATACCACAGGAGTGGAATCCTGTCTGTCATGTTCAATAATCTACTCTGGTATGTCTTTTGATTTGTTATGCTGTGACACTAACATAACAGTTTGTACAATGGAGGTTTGGTTAATACTATGATAACATTCAACTTTAGATGTTCATGTAAATTAACAATATGTTAAGTATTTATTTATTTATGATTATCAGGCTGGCTTTCAACCTTTGGACTTCAAAATTAGTTTAACTGGAGTGCACCACTGAGCTTTCTTGTAGATGATAACAATTCCACTCCTTCCCATGCAATTCCTTTTTGCCTGTAGCCTCTCTCTTTCTTTTTCTTGACTCTTGTTTAGACTAACTCTTTCTTTTCTCTTTAATCAATTTCCATTCCTGCATGGTACCGTCTCTAAAATAACTCCAAGGTGATAGTGGGACACATCATGTTTGTTGTATCAATGCTGTTGGTCTGCTATTTGACTCTCTTTAAGTCTAATGGACAGGTGACAAGGGGGTGGAGGAGCCCTTATATTGTAGGCTTATGTCCAAGATTTCAGGCCTATAGGTGCTTGTACAGGGAGTTCTCAAAGGGTGGACCTAGACCATTTCTGACCCAAAAAGTTATATCTGGGATTGCTCCAGACATTGACCCTGACCAGGTTCAGCCTGTGGGTGGATGACAGGCCAGAACTATTGAGTTTAAGGTACAAAAGTTGTGATCTAGGTGGACTATTGTGTGTACAGATGGGTAAGTGTAGCTGGTACTCAAAGCAGTAGATAAGGATGTACTTAATTATGCTTAGTTACTTCTTTAATTTTGTTACTTTTAATCTCTGTGTCATCCAAATCCTTGTGATATATATATTTTGAATAAATACTATTTTTTAATGATTGAATTCCTTGCCACTTATGTTATATCTGGGAAGGGTACAAGCATATCTTTCAGCTCAAGTGAATTTAATAAAATAAATATTGTAACTGTAAAAGGAAGCTGGATGCCATAAGTGGTCTGCTGTATTTTTTTTTAAGTTTGGAGAAGTAGATGTCTGTAACATTATGAGAGAGTAGTATATTATAAAGTACTAGCCAACCCGCAGCATACTATACGCCGCATAATCAGGCAGGTTTTTTAATGATTTTTAAGCACAGGGAGAAAATTAACATTTGAAACATCGTTAATGTAATAAATCAGCAAGAAAAGCAACATTGTAACAATGCACGGAACGAACCAACACACAATCGTCCGTGACTGAAAACTGGCGGACCGCCATCGCGCCTTCTCCTCCCAGACAGAGGGATGGGAGGTGGACGGCGCTCAGGCGCGGAGGGTGGAACGGGAGGAGAGGAGAAGGACGTCCATTCCGCTCCCTTCGTCATGCTAGTCTGCTGATTTCTCGTTTAGTATGCACTGCCTGCTCATGTGCCCACCTCCAACTCGGCACTTGAGTCGTTGTCGTCTTTGCACAGTCCAGATGCACCCGTGACTCACGTAGACTTTTCATTGCTCTGTGCGGTTGTGGCTGCTTTTCTATATATAATCCACCAAGACACCCGACCATGGTAGTAGCAAGGTGGGAGGGGGGTGTTTACAAAGGATAGGGACGTAATCAGTGGGAGCGTATGAGTCGCACTTAGTGGGAATTCCACGGTTTGCAGCCCGAATGGGGTTCAACGGCTTACCCACGCCTCTCTGCTCCGGGTAGACACACGCTCAATTTCATGCATAATTATTTATTGAATGCTAAACACTTCTGGAAAGACACGGTTGTCTAAAACGGGTTGGTGTGAGAATACAACAGTAAGTGAATGAATAGATGGAACTCTGGAGAGAGCAAAATACAACATAATAGTGAACCCGCGGCATAACAAACGCCGCAAATTGCTGTATGTAACGTGTAAAACAGTTTGCTATGGTGCACACGGTCATGCGTCGTAACCGAAAACTCGGTTTTTAAAGACTGCTTACTTCATTGTGTTTTAACCTCAGTTGTAAAGGATCGTTTTAAGGATCCCATAGGATACCCCTCGCACACCGTTTTACACGCTGCATATGGCGATTCACCTCCACGATAAAACTTGCCTCTATGAACAGTCAATGTGGCTCGGAGGTGCATGTAACCTCTACGACAGACGAATATAAATGACGCCGTTTTTTCTGTGTTGTCGCGTCCAAGTTGGTGGGCGTGGCTCTGCGAGTTGTCGTCGTATCCAATGGTCTTGGAGTTGGTGGGCGTGTCTCCTTCCTGTGTGCGCCATAGGTGTCTTACTTGTCCGCGGCTTAGTGAATCCACGCCCCTTCCGGCGTGCTTTCCATGGGTGTCTTGCCTTAGTGAATTATATATATAGATATTACTCATATAAAGTATTTTAAAGAAGTTGAAAATCCCAGTTCTCTCATTAATACCTGGGAGTGCAGCTGGATGATAAATTGGACTGGACTGCCAATACTGATGCTCTGTGCAAGAGAGGACAGAGCTAACTATACTTCCTTAGAAGGCTGTCGTCCTTCAACATCTGCAATAAGATGCTGCAGATGTTCTATCAGACAGTTGTGATGAGTGCCCTCTTCTACACGGTGGTGTGCTTGGGGAGGCAGCATAAAGAAGAGAGGCGTCTCACGCCTGGACAAACTGGTTAGGAAGGCAGTCTCTATTGTAGGCATGGAGCTGGACAGTTTGACATCCATGGCAGAGTGACGGGTGCTGAGCAGGCTCCTGTAAGTCATGGAGAATCCACTGCATCCACTGAACATGATCATCTCCAGACAGAGGAGCAGCTTCAGTGACAGACTGCTGTCACTGTCCTGCTCCACTGACAGACTGAGGAGATTGTTCCTCCCCCACACTATGCGACTTTTCAGTTCCACCCCATGGTAAACTTTAACATTATACAAAGTTATTGTCTGTTTTACCTGCATTTTTATCACTCTTTAATATTGTTTTTTATCAGTATGCTGCTGCTGGAGTATGTGAATTTCCCCTTGGGATTAATTAAGTATTTATCTATCTAATCCATACAATCAAGATTGAAGCAGAACTATTGAGAAAGTTAAATAAAATGCTGGATTCTAAATCTTGGTATGCAAGTTGTCCCCTAGTCCTCTGCATGTTTCAAACCATAGCTACTTTATACAGTGTTAAGCAGTTATGTTATGCAATGAAAAGTACATGCCCCCGTCTGAATTTTCTGCATTACTAGTTATTTCTCATTGTGAATGTTGTCTGCTTGTTGAACCAAAATCTACAAATGAGTAGTTATGCAATATGTAAGGTCCTGTGGAATAAGATATTGCTCCTGCAAGCAGATTTTTTCCTATAATAAGCGATAACAGTTTTATGGAAAAATCTTTGCCAGTTTCTGCTTCAGTTCAGAGACACTGGATTTCAACATGAATTAATCAGGTCCTGCCCCAACACCTCATTTAGTTTTAAGTATTTGAATAGAACATTTTATATTTTAATTAGTCTAAGTAATGTGATTACCCTTTTTTCAAAGAAAGTTAACTAGAATGTTTTGTGTTATTACACCCAGCTAAGTTTAAGATTCAGCCCACTGAGATTTGGACAGGCATTCTTCTGAGGACTGATAGAGAGGTGAAATTCCATGTATTTTTAAAGATGGCAGGTCATTAAGAACCTGATGAAGAAAAACACCCCAAATTCTGACCCTGGCATCTCTTTGCTTGACTGGCTTAAACATAGAAAGCAATGACTTATAGTACAAAGAACGCTTTCCAAATTTGGTGATTTTTAAAGTCACAGCTCCCTGAAGAATCAACAAATTCGCTGCTTCACTTTCTAATTTATTTTTAAAAATCTACTTAAGAAAGTAACAAATAGGTTACATTTCAAATAACACTTAACTTAGTGAATTGACATACATAGTATATAGAGAACATAATTTAGATGGACCTAGACAGAATTCAGACTTGGGCAGATGTAGCAATTGAACTTTAATAAAACTGTAAACATTAGAAGTAATAATATTACTATTATTATTATAATATATAATTATAATATATCTATACTAATAAAAGGCAAAGCCCTCACTCACTCACTCATTCACTCACTCACTCACTCACTCACTCACTCACTCACTGACTGACTGACTGACTGACTCATCACTAATTCTCCAACTTCCCGTGTAGGTAGAAGGCTGAAATTTGGCAGGCTTATTCCTTACAGCTTCCTTACAAAAGTTGGGCAGGTTTCATTTCGAAATTCTACGCGTAATGGTCATAACTGGAAGATGTTTTTCTCCATTTACTGTAATGGAGATGAGCTTGAAACCCGTGGGGGCGGAGTTTGACATCATCACGCCTCCCACGTAATCACGCAGTACGTAGAAAACCAGGAAGAGCCCCAAAAAGCGCTGAAGAAAACATGCATTATATAATTGAGAAGGCAGCGAAACAATAAGAAGCGAGCGAGTGATATATACAACCATATTCATGAGTTCTGCTACTTCGGAAACAAAGCACAGTGTAAACCTACACTTTAAATTAAGTTCATAGACAGGCTGCCGCTGGCGTTTGTAATGTAGTGCCTGCCCATATAAGGCCGTCCGTCAGCGGCAATCCAATAGCAAACTGCCACGGGTAAATATTGATGGGTGAAGGACTGTGCTTATGCAGAGGAAGTTACATAGTCAGGGTGGTGTTTGGCACAAACTCAGCGAAACTGCGAGAGAAAGTTTTAAGTACCGGGACTTCGGTAGCATTAGATACAGCCATGGACATAGCACGACATGGCAACAGCACAGCTGGGAAAGTTCGATGCCTATACACCGAGCGGCTCACGTGAACTGACGCAGTGCACAGACAAAAAGCAACAGTTCCGAAGAGCGCTGAACAAAAACCGAATTACACAATTGAAAAGGCAGCAAAAAAATATGAAGCGTCTGATAAATACAAGATAAGTATGTAATAAGTACAGCTACTGCAGAAACAAAGCACACGGTGGAAAAAGTGAATGTCCCGCTAAAGGAAGACAGTGTTAAAAAAAAAAACCCGTGCATGCAGTGTGTCAGGTCTCAGATAAAGAAGAAGACGAGCTGTTTATTGATGCAGTAAGAAACGAATCTTTTTCATAGCTTATTTAACACACTACGTCTCCGCTGCGATACGCGGGTATATATATATGTATATATATATATATACCCTGATCTACATACTCGAATAATGAATACTTTATTCGCAATCAATGATTGTTTTGGTAAAGCCATACTCAGTGTATTCATTAGATGAACGGTAAAAAAGTAAGAGCGAGGGGAGGGTCACTTATTGAGGCATGCAGGCAAAACCACATTAGCACGCGGGCTCGATGTACGAAAAAATATATCTTTTTCAAGTTCTATTTAGTCCATATGTGTCAAATTCAAGGGCCACGGGCCACATCCGGCCCGGCGTGTAATTATATCCGGCCCGCGAGATCATTTTATATACTGTATTATGGTTATTAATGGCCCGGGTATATGAAGCGCTGGTAACACAATAAACTACAGATCCCATAATGCAGCGCTTCACCTGCCTTGTCGAACACTTACCGCGTTAGTCAAGTCTAGCTTGCAAGTTATTGCGAAGCTAGCCCACACGATGCTTAAGAGAAAAGTTGATTCTGAAAATAGAGCCTTTAAAAACCGATGGGAGGCTGAGTATATGTTTACTGACATTGCCGTTAAACCCGTGTGTCTCATTTGTGGAGCTAATGTGGCTGTAATTACAGAATTTAATCTAAGACGGCACTATGAGACAAAACATCACGGTAACCTGAAAGACCTGAATGCAATGCAGAAGAATTAAATAAGAATCTGACACTTCAGCGGACGTTTTTACCC
>JANRMT010062813.1:76513630-76579598 GCA_026402145.1 Polypterus bichir lapradei | reverse complement strand
TATCTATCTATCTATCTATCTATCTATCTATCTATCTATCTATCTATCTATCTATCTATCTATTACAAAATAGCTAAGATGTGAAACTTAGGAGATTGACTTTGTTTTTCCTTGGCAGAATAATATTTTACTCTACTTTCCCCTTTTGTATTATTAATATGTAGCCTCTGTCAGAATGCCTCAAATCTCACAGACTTACTACTGTTTATAACGTATTTTACCGTATAACTTCTCCCCACCTTCCCTTCTATATTTATAACCTCAGGCAATTAGGTGTAGTAAAAGACTAGCAGGAGTTAAGTTAAAATTTAAATAATGTATTATTGATACTATTCATAAATAACAGCAATAAGCAAAGTACATTTGAATTTTGGCACCCATACAACCTGATTAAATGCTGATGTGTAGTTTCAGGCAGCACACAGACTTGTTAGTTACTTAAAATGTCTCTAGTTAAGTCCTCATTTTTGGTCAGCTTTCTTCAGAACAGGCCATATGCCTGT
Organism: Polypterus bichir lapradei; assembly: GCA_026402145.1. Taxonomy (NCBI): domain Eukaryota; kingdom Metazoa; phylum Chordata; class Cladistia; order Polypteriformes; family Polypteridae; genus Polypterus; species Polypterus bichir. The sequence continues at coordinate 76,579,095 of JANRMT010062813.1, read as the reverse complement.
CTCAATATGGCTGCTGAGCTGTGCTCTTCATTGTGTTGTCCTTTTCAGTTCATGGTGTGAGATGCTTCTTCATGAGTTGGTGAGAGAGAGAAAGCAAGCACATTTTTGGATTCTCTGTTCAAACCCTACAGCCAATAGGGCGTCATGGAACTTAAAGGCTTCTGATACAAGCCAATTCCAAACAGCCATACTTCAGACCAATTGGGCATAGAATACCTTCACAATTGCCCCCAAAACCATTTGTTAAGGTAAATGCAGGGGGTTGATTGAGAGAGAGTTCTGCAGAGAATCACTTGCCAAAACTTGTTTAATGCACTTCCCCCGATCCTGTTGTAAAATTACGAAGAGACTTAATCCTAAAAGGGGGTAGGGATACTTAACCATACAAATAATGACACACAAAATTTGTATCAACTTATATGCAAAATTTCACCCCACAACAGACTTGAGAACTGTAGTGGACTCATCAACAGTATATTGTGGGTTATGTAAACACTGCTGAGTGCTAGTTTATGGGTATATATTTAAAAGAGCACTGAGCATATCATAAATGGGATAATAAGTCCCCAGTAAGAAACAACAACAACAACAACATTTATTTATATAGCACATTTTCATACAAACAGTAGCTCAAAGTGCTTTACATAATAAGGAATAGAAAAATAAAAGACACAATAAGAAAACAAAATAAATCAACATTAATTAACATCGAATAAGAGTAAGGTCCAATGGCCAGGGGGGACAGAAAAAACAAAAAAACTCCAGACGGCTGGAGAAAAAATAAAATCTGTAGGGATTCCAGACCATGAGACCGCCCAGTCCCCTCTGGGCATTCTACCTAACATAAATGAAACAGTCCTCTTTGGATTTAGGGTTCTCACGGAAGGGCTTGATGATGATGGTCACGTAGAATTCTGCCTTTTAATCCATCCATCATTGTTGGAGCATCATGATGCTTTGAGTAGGTGGAGGTGGCACAGGCCACCACCACAAAGAAACCGGAAAAAGAAACAGAAAAGAGAGTAGGAAACTCTCTAAGAAACTCCAAATTGAATTAGTAAACTTGACAAAGCATCACAGGGTAGGAGTTAATAGGAAAGACTGAGCTAAATCTTTTTAGAATAAGCAAATAAATATTAAAAAGTGACATGTAGGATGAGAACGGGCATCCCAGCCAGGAATGAGGATGGTTTATTACCCGGACAGGAAGCCAGAGCAGAACGACAGATGGATTAGCTAGCAAGACGAAAAAATAACTTTGTGCCCAACCGGTATAAAATAATGAACAGATCAGACAAGCTGAGAGTCGGGTGCTGTTCTATCCCCCATACACCAGGTGACAGTGGTCCTCATATGGTAGCCCAGTCTGGACGCTTGCAAGAGTGTTTTGGAGTTGGACTCTGAAAGTGCAGTCCTGTTAGGGTTCCTGGGTGCTGATAGAGGGCGCTGTTGGGGGAGGACCTCACTTCTTTATGGCTTGAAAGTGCTTCCAGGCAGACATGGCATAGCACTGTTTTGCTCTGGTTTCCCATGCAGGTAATAAACCATACTCCTTCCTGGCCAGGATGCCCATTCTAGTCCTACACATGCTAGGAGTGTTGAAATTATGATGAGAATAAGCAGAAAGAATATGTACAATTGCAACTGTTTCTTTAGAAGAACTTCTAAGCCAGAAGACAAGGAAGCACCGTTGGAATTATGAATAAACTTCATAGAAACTGAAAGTATTTTTTTCATGTGGATAGAAAAACATGAATAGAGACCAAGCAGTGGAGTATGTGTAATAATTCAGGGACTTTCAAATATTAATTTGTATTTGTTGCTATCAGCTTTAACAATGACTTTGGTATTTTTGAAGAAGTAGATCATTGTAGTGGCTCACAGCGATGCTGCAGAATTTTTAATGTTGAAAGTTTGTTAACCAGAGCATCAAACCCATCTGTCATTAAGCCCAGCACACTAACCAAAAACACTTCTTTTGCCATTTTACAGTAATTGATGATGCTATGAGGAGAATAAAAGTATAACTTTAGTTTGCTTTGCTTTAAATAAATGTAAGATTTATTGATGGGAAGTATTTCTTGGTATGATTTATAAAATGTAAATGTTCAATTTTTTTAAAATTGTATACTAAGATGTTTTTGTATATAAAAAGTCATGCAAAAGTGTTTAAGTTATGGCTGCCATGCTGTTGTTTTAGTTGGATTATGTCTTAGTTTGCAAGGTTTTAACAAGCTGAGATCTCCTTTTGAGCCATACTGCACACTAGGAGCACTAACAATTATTTTTTCCTTATAAATACAGCGTGCAGTGAGCCTTGGGTTCCTTACTGTTTTTGACCCACATGTACATTGCGCTTGAATCTTTTAGTGTTTTTTTCTTCTACCACCTATCTTTGGCTATTTTTATTTGTGTGCTTTAAACTAGGAGAAAAATAAATGCCAGATTTGAATTCCTTGGGTTACAGAAGTCCAGAATAGGCATATACAGTACATTGTCAGAAACGCTTTAGGGTATCATATAAAAAAAAAAATCAAAGAAAAATGCCAAGCATAAAAAATATTCCACATATAGCCTTCTTTTTGTTTCAAGCACTGCAACAAGAACTGCACACAGTACTCCAGATGTAGATATCTTTTGCAGTATATAAAGTCTTAGTATAATGTCCCGTAATTTAAACTCAAGAGTTTTTACAATGTAATATAACATTTTATTTGCTTTTTAATAGTTTTTGCCTGCTGATGGAAGGACACATCAACATAAATCTCAATCCCTTTTTAAAGTTTCTTTCCACATTGCATTTGTAATTAAGATCCCTTTGACTTGCAGTGAGCACTTTACACTTCATTAAATGGTGTGCATGTCTCAAACACAAACAATTAAGTTTAGTTTAATGTAAAGAAGTGAAACGTTCTACATGCTCTGAAAATGACTCAGTGTTGCGCTTATAACTTACATATGGGTTCATAACTGCTTCCAGAATAACAGATATTATAAAAACATCTTTTCTTGAGGCTTTCCGGAATTATTGTTTTGCTTGGTTTGGTTGTGGAATTCTGAACCAAAGTATTCAAACAACTAATTTTCATTGTCCATTTAACTTGGCTGAGTTCTCTAAATAACCTTTTCAGAGGTTTTTGATTGCAAAACAAATGAAACAGACATGTTCTATTGTCCTTTATTTCCTCAGTTTACCTTCTATATACTATTTAAGGGTGGGCACTCTTGGGACTGTAATTATAACTTATTAGGAATTTTTTTAGAAGGGATGCCAACAATAATATGTTCTACTAAGGATCCTAGTATGTTAATTAATAGAAAGATCTCCAGACATACTGTAACTGTTCAGAGATGATAATTGACAGCAGGGAGACTTGTTTAACTGTGCAGAGCTTCCTGTTTTACTGGTATATTCACAGGCTTCAAAATGATTGACATCCCCTTTTATGTGCCTTTGGGGTTTTGGGACTGTAGGGGCACTTAGGAGCATTAAGCGAAGCTCATGAAGAACAGCTTCAAGAGTTCCTTAGGTCATCCCTAATCCTGAAAGTGGTTTGGTTGTTTAGACCCAGAAGTAACACCAAGGATAGATTTAAAAGTAAAGTGTTTCCAGTGGAAGGGAAAGGTCTTTATAACAGGAAGAATAATGATTATCAGAGAAGGAATGGAAGGTGAGAAGGAATGTTTTGGTGGGTTCTGTTTATAGTGACATATGGGTTATCTAGGAACACTACAAGTGTTTAGGTAGGTCCAAGTGGGTACTCAAGTTTCTCTTTGTAAATATTTTACCTGGGCTTTATTGGTATTACTGGGTTCAGAAAGACACAAGAGAGTCCCCTAAAGTTCACACTATCTGTTTTCAAACTTACCTCTGATCCTCTTATGGGATTGTAATGGCGAGGATCTATCCACACTGTGAAAAATATAAAGTGATACAGAAAATTAGAAAATTGTGAAATACTTTTAGATTGTCATTTGTTCTCTGATTAAATGGTTAAATATGTGTTCAACAATGCAGAGCAGTCCTAATATTGCTGGCACACAGATTCAGTCAGTTTTAATCATTATTAACATATTAACTGGAAAGTTTGCATGTTTGAAGAACAAACAGCAGGGGTTGATTCCCTCTTAGCACTTTGAAATGTATCCCAGCTTTCACTTGGCTACAGCCCAGTCACATGTTTATAGATTTTGTTAATGAATTGTGTAATGTTTACAATAAGTGATTTGTATTGCATACAAAACACAAAAGCAGAGCATGCTGTTTTGTTTGATATGACCATTTATTATTTTGCCGCAGAATTCTTCATTAATAATGGCACACTGTTCACTCATTAGCATGCCACTGACTGTGTGCTCGCTGCTAAGGCTCTAGAATGAATTACAGGAAGTAATCAGGGTGCAAGCGTCTTGTGCATTTTGCCTTGTGTTTTGTTTAGACATTTTCTTTGAAAATATTATAGTCTGAAATTTGCTTCAGGTTGCCAGAACCTTTAGGAAAAGCACAGCAACACAACATAATTTTAGAATACGGAACTTCACAAAGACAAACAGCTTTTGAACCTTAATACTGTAACACTCCTTTTGCCATTTTAAATGAGGATGCTTTCAGGAAAATAAGATGACCTGTGGTGTGGTTAGTGTAGTTTATAAAAAGTAAATGTTTGTCAAATACATAGGCCATATTAAATACCTATAAGTTTTTTAATTGTATACTAAGATGTTCTTAACCATGAAAATACTTGCAATACTGTTTAAGTTGTGGCTGCCATCTGTTGTTTTTAGTTGGATTATGCCTTCGTTTCCATGGTTTTTTTTACACCGTACTATACACTAGGAGTAGTAATAATAGTTTTTTTTCATTATAAATATAACATGCATTGATCATTCGGTTCCTTACTGTTTTTGACCCACCTGTGCATTGCACATCTGCCACTTATCTGTGTCTACTTTCATTTACGTGGTTTGAACAATGTGCACCAAACTCACCAAGTAATAAGAGTGGGCTAGCAAGCAATTAAAATTGTAAAATGAAAGTTAATTATTGAAATAATATGTGTGCTCTGACCATCCATATTTGCTGTCTGAGCAAGTACAGTGTACATGTGCACACTATTTACCCAAGTCACAGAGAGAGAGGACACTGCGCGTTGCAGCACCTACCACATGACAAACCACCTCAGGATCCCGAATTAAGACCCGAGTCCAGCTGTGCAACAGGTGGCAACTTAGCACCACACTAGTTTAAATGGAAAGGAACAGTGTGAGGTTTTTTTTTATAGTGGCTAGAGTGCTAATCCTGGCACCAACCCTCATATTTTCCCTTGCAAGTTGCATGACCTGCTTCCAGAGCTGGATGAAGATCCTCATTATTTATATCATGCAACTCTTTAAAGTTTGATCACAGTATGAATAACAAATGTCTGTCAAAAAAGATTTATTTTTATTAGACTGGCTTCAAAAACATATTCTCCCTTGAATTATATTTCCATTTGTTAACTACCAAGGCAAAGACAGCAGCACCACAATGAATCTAATGCAAAAAATGCCTACCATGATTGCTCTGTCTGTTCACTTGAAACAACTTGGCTGGTAATAGCCAATTTTTATTGACATTTTGGAAAACTTGCTCTTCAAGGAAATTCGCTGCTACAGTTCAATTTTCATTGAGATATCTTGAATACAGTGAATGAACACATTTTTGAAATTTTAAAACTTCCCATTAAAGCTTTGGAGATTGCTTCAAACTGTCTATGTTAAAACTGGGAAACACTTTGTGAGACTTCAATTATGGACTAGTTACTGTGTCAAATTTACCCTTCTAGAGGTCCCTGTTCATTTTGTATATTTTTTTTTCTTTTACTCATTCAACAGCTGTTCCTGGCTGCAAAAGAGATCCCCAGTGCAAGTTAGTCAAGCACTGGGAGAGATGCATTTGTGAATTCAAGCCACTTATAGCCCTATTTAGTTCTCCTGCTGCTTAACTTGAGTTAACAGTAAATGTAAAAATGAAAACCAAGAAAAAGGAAATGTCACTTATCAAGGAATTATGTAAGCCTCACTCTATCAGCATAGAGTAAACAAAGTTCAGATTAGATTAGGTTAGATTTGATTACACTATTTGTCTCCAAGGAGAAATTACATTTTTTTACAAACAGAGAGCTGCTGCAGTCAATAACAGGCTTGTAGATGGCGGTAAGATGAGGTCAGGCCTGCTCATATTGTACCACAGGCTTATATTTAAAGTTGTTAACATTTGGATGAAGCAGGTCCAGCTTGTAGTGTCCATGAATGGAACATGCCAAAAAGAAACTTGATTCCTTATTTGAAGTCAACAAAATTCAGAATGACTCATCATTAAGAATATTAGTATGGAGTGAATCATTTCTGTTGCTCAGTGAGCCAGGATAATGTAACACTTTCCTGAGCCATGGAATGGACAAATTCAGTATGCATTTCAATGTCTTTACCACAAAATTTTGTTTTAATTGTACTGTGTGTTTTTTCACTATTGCACATTTCACAAAAATCGCCATTCCTCCTCCTGCTTTTCCCACTTATATATAGTAGCAGTAGGGGGCGCTATTGCTCCCTCGGACCCTCGGGTACCACGCCAAACACCTGGTAAAAGTGCTACAATTATTCTTTTTATTATAATAATGTGCACTAAGCACCCTCCACTCCACACTATTCATAAACAAACACAATCAATAAATCAATCCTCCACTCCCAGACGCGTTGCCCTCCTACCACCCATCTCAGCTCGCTGTCTGGGAGCTACCACAATCCTTTTATAGTTCCTGACCCGGAAGTGTTTCTCCTCCTTCAGTTCATAATTCCCTATCACTTCCGGGTCAGATAAAAGTCCTTTTTTCACCCATAGGGCATAGGGCAAAAAGAAGTCTTTGGTCCTCCCTGCAGCTCCCTCTTGCAGCCTCTGTGGTATCCAGCAAGGCTGAGGATAAAAACTACAAAGTCCATGACTCCCTGCTGGTCTTCGGGGCACCTCCATACTGCAGGGAGGGCTCCATCTGGCGGCTTGGGGGACTTGGCCGGGATAAACTGCCGGGCACAGTCCACAATATATATACACATACAGTTAGGTCCATAAATATTTGGACAGAGACAACTTTTTTCTAATTTTGGTTCTGTACATTACCACAATGAATTTTAAATGAAACAACTCAGATGCAGTTGAAGTGCAGACTTTCAGCTTTAATTCAGTAGGTTGAACAAAAAAGATTGCATAAAAATGTGAGGCAACTAAAGCATTTTTTAACACAATCCCTTTATTTCAGGGGCTTAAAAGTAATTGGACAAATTAAATAACTGGAAATAAAATGTTCATTTCTAATACTTGGTTGAAAACCCTTTGCTGGCAATGACAGCCTGAAGTCTTGAATTCATGGACATCACCAGATGCTGGGTTTCCTCCTTTTTAATGCTCTGCCAGGCATTTACTGCAGCGGCTTTCAGTTGCTGTTTGTTTGTGGGCCTTTCTGTCCGAAGTTTAGTCTTCAACAAGTGAAATGCATGCTCAATTGGTTAAGATCAGGTGACTGACTTGGTCATTCAATAATTTTCCACTTCTTTGGAGTGGAAAATTTCATTCTGGTAGAGGTTGATCTTGGTTTCATCTGTCCAAAGAATGTTTTTCCAGAACTGTGCTGGATTTTTTAGATGTTCTTTAGCAAAGTCCAATCTAGCCTTTCTATTCTTGAGGCTTATGAGTGGCTTGCACCTTGCAGTGCACCCTCTGTATTTACATTCATGCAGTCTTCTCTTTATGGTAGACTTGTATATCGATACGCCTACCCCCAGGAGAGTGTTGTTCACCTGGTTGGCAGTTGTGAAGGGGTTTCTCTTCACCATGGAAATAATTCTACGATCATCCACCACTGTTGTCTTCCGTGGACATCCAGGTCTTTTTGCGTTGCTGAGTTCACCAGTGCTTGCTTTCTTTCTCAGGATGTACCAAACTGTAGATTTTGCCACTCGTAATATTGTAGCAATTTCTCGGATGGTTTTTTTCTGTTTTCGCAGCTTAAGGATGGCTTCTTTCACCTGCATGGAGAGCTCCTTTGACCGCATGTTGTCTGTTCACAGCAAAATCTTCCACATGAAAGCACCACACCTCAAATCAATTCCAGGCCTTTTATCTGCTTAATTGATAATGACATAATGATGGACTTGCCCACACCTGCTCATGAAATAGCCTTTGAGTCAATTGTCCAATTACTTTTGAGCCCCTGAAATGAAGGGATTGTGTTAAAAAAAATGCTTTAGTTGCCTCACATTTTTATGCAATCTTTTTGTTCAACCCACTGAATTAAAGCTGAAAGTCCGCACTTCAACTGCATCTGAGTTGTTTCATTTAAAATTCATTGTGGTAATGTACAAAACCAAAATTTTAAAAAAATTGTCTCTCTCCAAATATTTATGGACCTAACTGTATCTCAAATGTGAGTCTCTCATTCAGATGCTGGAAAAGACATAGCGAGAAACACATGCTAAAGATTATAAAAGAACTTGAACATGACAGTATGGCTACACCTGGGTCATATGCAAACAGTAAGCCCTGTATATGCAGAAGGTGCCTTGAAAGCAGTTCTTCCAAGTGTACCATGAGAGAGAAGAACACAAAAGAGGATATGACTGCAGGTCGCAGCAAAAGGGGCCTGTGTGGCACAGAATCATGGCAGAAAGGTGACCTGATATTCATTTACATGTATTGATCCTTCAACTGCATCTGAGTTGTTTCATTTAAAATTCATTGTGGTAATGTACAGAACCAAAATTAGAAAAACGTTGTCATATAATGTCAGTATTTACAGAACATTACACTAATATTAGGTTTGAATACACAATGGGACATTGCAGATCAAATGTACACCTTATAAGAAGAATTTGGTTGTTGTAGTAAACTCAACACTATTATCTGCCAGACTGTGCTCAGAAGCCACTAAGAATGCTCACAGAATGTTAGGTTATTGTTTTGTCTTCAGAGAGTTCTATATCACTCTACTTTTCCCTTTTGTATTCTTTATTGTGTAAACTTTATCAGAATGCCTCATATCCCATAGACTTATTACTGTTTATAAGGTATTGTACTTCATAACTTCTACCCACCTTCCCTTCTACATCTATAATCTCAGTCAATTACACAGAGTAAACGCACAAGCAGGAATTTAGTTATAACTTGAAATAATGCATTATTCATAATATTCATAAAATAATTACAATAAGCAAAGTACATGTGAATGTTAGCATCCATACAATCTGATAAATGCTGATGTGTAGTTTCAGGTGGTACACAAACTTGTAGTTAAGTGTCTCTAGTTAAGTCATCTGTCAGCTTTCTTCAGGACAGGCTACATGCCTTTCTCAATATGGTTGCCAAGTTGTGCTTCTCAGTGTGCTCTTCTTTTGGTCCTGGTGTGAGACAGAGAGAGAGGGTTGGGTAAAGCGATCAAAATTACATTTATTCTTTCCAAATCCTAAGGCCAATAGGGCGTTGTGGTACAGAATGTCTTCCGATTCAAAGCCAATCCCAAACAGCCATACTTCAGACTAACAGGGGCACACAATGCATTTCACACGTGCCCCGAAAACCATTTGTTGAATTCAAGCTTTTCAACTAGGTGGTCTTCCTGTTCTGCAGAGAATCACTTGTTAAACTGTTTGGAGGCAGCTTCCCCCCATTCTGCAATAAACTTCCACATCCTGAATCTGTCCTAAAGACTTGGGGCTGTTGGTTAGACATGAAAGCATTGCTGTTCTCATCAATGAAATAAAACACTAATAGTACATTTGCTTTGTCTGACTTACAAATAAAGACGTACAAAATATTTATAAATTTACATACAAAATTTCACACCACAACAGTTATATAGCAAGATGTGTACAGTACAAGTCCAAGGAGGTTATGCTCAAGATTTATAATGCACTGGTGAGACCTCATCTGGAGTACGGTGTGCAGTTTTGGTCTGCTGGCTACAAAAATGACATAGAAGCACTAGAAAAGGTCCAGAAAAGAGCAACTAGGCTGATTCCAGAGCTACAGGGGACTATTGCAGAACAAACGGAACGTGACGCTAAAGTAAGGGAACTATTCGAAGCTAATGCCCGTAACTGGGAAGCTACTGCAATGCAAATTTTACACAGACATTATACAGTAAAACAAGAGGAGAGCCAACAGGGGGTAATTAAACTCTTAACTGTTACAGTGGAACAAATATTGGGAGACAGCCATTATTTGGTTTAAGAACAGGTACATACAACAGGACATAGGCCTTTGGATCTCACAGTTAACAAATGAGCTAGAAAACTTACCAAAAAAGATCAACAGAAACAAATTCAAATGCAAACACAACTAATCCTTAAAGAAATTGAAGCTAACCTATATAATAGGGACAAGGAAATGCCAACACAAAGCAGGACACATTCTTTAATAGACAAAAATTTTACTACACCATCTAAAACACAAATTAAAAGGAAACTTACCTGGGCAAAGGTGGTCTCTAATGGTACTCATCTGGAATCTGAAACTGAATCCTTGGAAAATGAATGGTATATCCCAAAAGGAACTGAAAAAGTAAAGAACACATTAATATAAACAGAACAACCTATGCCTTTACCCCAAAGGGTAAGAGAAGAAAAAAGACAGTGAGTACTAGAAAAAGAAAAAGAACAAAAAGAAACTAGAGTTTTGATGTCTGTGAACGAAATAGATGACTTAGAACTAAGCTTTTATCTACCAGATTCTTTAAATACATCCACACCAAGTAAACTATCACAAAGTGGGACGATTATAAATGATAACAGTAAACAAACACAAAAAAGGCAGGACCAAGAACAACAGTTAAAAACAAGAGATATAATTTCATTACATTCCTCAGAAGAGGAAGCTGAAAGGATAGGTACAAAAGAGAAAAAAACCTTTAAATCTCTATGAAATATTCCATGAAACTAAGAAATTAACAATAAAAGATAAAAAGAGTTTTGAACAACCTAGACAGAAACAAGAAAGACTCTTGTTACCAGTTCTAATTGAAAACAAGGAGTTAAGGACAGGTGGAGATATTATAATACATACAAAACCAGATTTTGAAAATGAAGATTTTAATCTAACTTTGGAGGTAGATTCGGAAACTAAGAATCAAAACATAATCAGACAAACAAGAAAATCACTAATTTCAGAAGGTGATATTTCATTAGAAATAGAAATTAATCCTTCAAGGCCACAATTAAATACTAACAAACAAATGAGCTCTACCAGGTTAAATTTACAAACACCCATAATTGATTTTGGAGAGACAGTAATCCCATCGATAATAGAAAAATAATCTTTTGCTACAATAGAGAAAACACCTATGTCTGAATCTCAAAACTTAGTCACCTTTTATCCTAAAAATCATAGAATTTCATAAATGTGGACTGGACACTAGAAATTAAAAAGCCAAATATTATCATGGGGGATTCTAATCTTAGATTAATCAATGGACACCACTTTAAAACAGTACAAATTAATTGCTATCCCGTAGCAAGGATAGCAAACTTCATCTCAATCTTTAAGAAACTGAAACCTGCGAATAATAAAGTTAAAATGTTATACTTTCAATAGGCTAACAGCAGTAGCTCAGGTATTCCCTAAAGCAACAATTTTCTTGCAGGAACTAAATTATTCCACAGAACTCACCGTAAAACAAAAAACTATATTAGCAGCATTTAATAAGTACAACTTACACAAACCTTATTGCAAAGATTGCAGACATCAATTTTGTATTGCAAAAAGATCAGATCCATTGGACACGATCAACAGCTCAAAAATTCTTTCATAACGACTTTAGCTTTAAACTTGTAGTAAATAGGGCAGAAGCTACTAATTCACCTATACAAATTAAAAATAATATACTTATCTAAGTGGTTTAATCTAAATGCTCAAGAAACACTATTAAGTAAAGGCTTAACCTTCATCCCTACTCCTAGAAATAATAATAATGTATTAAATAAAACTTCAGCGGAAAGTGAAGAATTCTTCAGAAAAATAAAATTAATAGATTATTACAAAGATAAGCAGATAACTCAACAGATGCCATTCATTTTAAAATCTGGATGGACACCATCAGATAAGAAGATTGATAGAGAAATCCTAAAGTTTGTAACTGAATATAAACATAAAATCAAAGAAATACCCAAGAATTTATATTTAAACAGAACCAATATAACAGAAAGGGAAAGAGTAGCCTTAAAAGAACTTACTGAGCAAAAAAACATTATTATAAAATCAGCTGATAAAGGCAGTGTCATTGTCATAATGGACACTGAGGACTATGTTTTTGAAGTAAACAGACAGCTGAATGACAAGGAATATTATAAGAAATTAGACAAACACCAATGTACATTGCAACACAAAAACTACTACATAAAATATTAGACTTAATGCAAAATAAGGGGATTAAATAACAAAAACAAGCATTATTTTTAAAGGATCCGATCATTCCTAGGCCAAAACGTTTTTATGTAATGCCAAAGATCCGTAAAGATCCTTCTAAATGGACATAAACCTTATTTAATTCCACAGGGCAGACCAGTAGCGTCTGGCTGTGGCAGTGAGACGTACAATATAGCTAGTTACATTGATTATGAACCCAATATCACAATTACATACTACATATATCAAAATGACACAAATGACTTTATTCAGAAAATTAAAGCAATCAAAGTAACTAAGAAAACATTATTATTCACTATAGACGTTAATAACCTGTATACGTACATTAGATATACAGCATGGACTACAAATTAGATACTGGTTACAACATTACCCTGATATGAACAGACCAGGCAAATACATCCTCCCATTATTAACCTTATCACTCAGTAGAAATGACTTCACTTTTAATGAAGGCACAGCAATGGGCAAGAAATATGCCCCTGTTTATGCAAATCTCTATTTAGCAAAATGGGAACTAGAAATTAAGGAAACTTTACATTACAAACCATCTGTATATTACAGGTACAGTACTTAGATGATATTTTCGGTATCTGGGAACATGGTATACAAAAGTTTAAAGAATACCTGCACAAGCTCAATATTCATTGGCCGAATATAAAATTAAAAGCTAACATAAGTAGCAATTTTATAAATTTCCTAGATACTAAAATATATAAATCTGGACCTTATTTCTATACAAGAGTCTACTTAAAAAAAACTGATACCCATGCACTATTACATAGGGATAGCTTTCATCCAAAACATACACATAAAGGTATCATCAAGTCTCCATTACTTAGATACAATAGAATTAGCTCAACTCCACAGGATTTCTTAAAATCAACAAAAATACTTTTCCAAGCCTTAAATAGAAGGAGATATTCCAGAACCCTTCTTAGAAATAGTTTAAAAAAAAAAAACACACAACCACAAAACAAAAACAGAATATAATATCCATTGTTAGCACTTACAATAAACATAATACTCAAGTGAATAGAGTCATTAAGACAATTTAATAACTTGCATGATTATGTAGATACTGTTAAATGTATAACTCTGTTATTTGCGGATAACGTGGTTCCGATGGCTTCATCGGACAGTGACCTCCAGCTCTCACTGGAGCGATTCGCAGCCAAGTGTGAAGCGGCAGGGATAAGAGTCAGCACCTCTAAATCTGAGGCCATGGTTCTCAGCTGGAAAAGGGTGGAATGGTCTGTCCGGGTTGGGAACACATTACTGCCTCAAGTGGAGGAGTTCAAGTATCTCAGGGTGCTGTTCACGAGTGAGGGAAGAATGGAGCGGAAGGTTGACAGACGGATCGGTGTGGCATCCGCAGTAATGCAGGCTCTGCAACGGTCCATCGTGGTGAAGAGAGAGCTGAGCCAAAAGGCGAGACTGTCGATTTACCAGTTGATCTATGTTCCTACCCTCACCTATGGCCACGAGCTTTGGGTAGTGACTGAAAGAGCAATATCACGGATACAAGTGGCCAAAATGAGTTTTCTCTGCAGGGTGGCTGGACTTTCCCTTAGAGATAGGGTAAGGAGTTCAGTTATCCGGGAGAGACTCAGAGTAGAGTCACTGCTCCTCTGCATTGAAAGGAGTCAGTTGAGGTGGTTCGGGCATCTGATTAGGATGCCCCCTGGGTGCCTCCCTTGGGGGGGGGGTGTTCCGGGCATGCCCCACTGGGAGAAGGCCACAGGGCAGACCCAGGACACACTGGAAGGATTATATCTCCTGGCTGGCCTGGGAACACCTCGGGGTCCTCCCAGAGGAGCTGGAGGAGGTGGCCGGGGAGAGGGAGGTCTGGGCTTTCCAGCTTATGCTGCTGCCCATGTGATCCGACCTCGGATAAGCGGTGGATAATGGATGGATGGATGGATAACTGTATATACGACAACAAGAACCAGAAAATATAATGAGCATAAATGGATTAATAAACTAAATACTAGATATATAAAAGGATTTAACCTAAAAAACTAACACTATAGAAGAAAATGAATGTAAATACTTAGACAGGAAAAAGAAGTAAATGCCTGTGACTGCCAGGCATTCCAGCCTGGCTATACAGGCACTTTCCTGCTAGGTATAATAAACTATAAAGCAATACATAATCCTTAAAAAACTAGGAACAAATAAATAAGACTATATAGAAATAAAGATTTAAAAGTATCAGGCATGCCTGCCCCTTTGTAAGGGCCTGACTAAGTTCATTCTTTCTATTTATGATTTATCTCTCTTTTAATTTTTTTTCTTTTCTTTCAAAATATTGGAATTGGACGATACATCCACCCCAATTTCAATAAAATTAAAGAATTTGAATATCCAACCTTAAATAATCTATGGTAAAATTTAGGAAATTTTGTCTGTAGGCCTAATCTTAAATCCTAGGCCTTAAAGAAAAGAAAGATTACAAGTCCAAATTGAAATATATATCTGAAACTAAATACTGTACTTCCCTATAATTTATGTCTAACTCTAAAAAAATGTATAAACCTAATCCTAAAATAATACTTAATGTGCCTAAACTTAAAGGCCTATATAACAACACATGTTTAAACCAAAAAAGGCCTATTTACATATGTCAGGATGCTATTCATAGACTTTAGCTCCACCTTCAACACAATCATCACTCAAAAGCTGGTTGTAAAACTGAGCAGTTTGGGCCTGAACACCACCCTCTGCAATTGGATCCTGGACTTCTTGACAGAGAGGCCCCAGTCAGTTTGGATGGGCTGCAACACTCCCAGAATCACCACACTGAGCACTGGAGCGCCGCAGGGCTGTGTGCTTAGTACCGCAGCTCTTCACCCTGCTGACTCACAACTGCACAGCCACGCACAACACCAACCACATCATCAAGTTTGCAGATGATACGATGGTGCTGGGACTGATAAGCGGGGATGAATTAACAGCATACAGAGATGAGGTGGAACGGCTGTCTGCATGATGTGAAGACAACAATCTATCTCTCAATGTAGACAAGACAAAAGAGATAATCGTGGACTTCAGAAAATTACATCCTGCCCACATCCCACTCAGCATCGACGGATTAGATGTGGAGACTGTTAGGAGTACCAAGTTCCTTGGTGTGCACATAACTGAGAGACTTACATGGATCCATAACACCTCATCACTAATCAAGAAAGCCCAGTAGAGACTATACTTCCTGAGGTGGCTGAAGCGAGCAAGTCTTCCCCCTTCCATCCTCACCATGTTCTACAGAGGCACCATTGAGAGTGTTCTGACCAGCTGCATCACTGTCTGGTATGGCAACTGCAACATATCCGACCGCAAGCGCCTGCAAAGACAGGAAGAGAACACTATTAGAGTGCCTCTCCCTTCACTACAGGACATATTTTACAAATGTAGTGTCCGCAAGGCCTGCAGCATTATGTAGGACCCCTTACACCCCTCACATGGACTTTTCACACTTCTGCCATCCAAGAGAAGATACTGCAGCATCAGGGCCAGATCTACCAGGCTGCAGGATAGTTTTTACCCCCAATCTGTCAGACTCCTTAACACCATGTTGCCACCTGGTATCTTCCACACTTCCTCAACCACCTCTGAAAATAGAACTTATATACATGCAAGCCCCTTTCCTGCAAAGGCTAGTATGCTTGTAAAAAAGAACTGAAAATCTTATACTGACCTTTAAGTATTTTGACATTCTTGATATCCTTCTGCTGTGAAACATTCTGACCTGTCATTGTTTACATGTCTTAAACAACTATTATCATGCACTGATAATTTCTGTATTATCTATGTCTATTATTTATTTATTTATTATATTACATATCTGTTGACTGTATTTATGTATCTAGATTGCAAATACCATGCATTGCATCAATGTTCATTTTGCTTACTACACGTCAATATTGCTGCTACTTCTTTGTCTTGTCTTTGCACAATGTCTTGCCCTGTTTGTGTTTTAATTTAAAATTTTTATTTTAATTTTATTTTTAATTTATTATTGCACTTCATGTTGTTACATTGTGGACCCTGTGCCTCGCAATTTCATCTATCTGTATACTTGTATATAGTTGAGATGACAATAAAGTTCGCATTGACTTTTGATATAACAATACAAGAAATAAACCTAAAAAGTTTTATCTTCATGCCTTATCTTAAAGTCTATTACAACACATACCTAACCCAATGCCTAATCTTAAAAATAATATATCATATGCCTAAACTTAAAGGCCTACATAATAACATATGTCTAAATCAAGGCTTAATCTTAAAACGTTCACTGTAACACACACCTAACCCTTACCTAATCCTAAAAATAATATGCAATATGCCTAAACTTAAAGATTAATATATTACATGCCTAAACCCAAAAAGTCTAAACTTCATGCCTAATCATAAAAACTTATATCATCCATCCATCCTTTATCCAACCTGCTATATCCTAACTACAGGGTCACAGGGGTCTGCTGGAGCCAATCCCAGCCAACATAGGGCACAAGGCAGGAAACAAACCTTGGGCAGGGCGCCAGCACACCGCAGGGCGCACACACACACACACACCAAGCACACACTAGGGAAAATTTAGAATTGCCAATGCACCTAACCTGCATGTCTTTGGACTGTGGGAGGAAACCGGAGCACTTGGAGGAAACCCAAGCAGACACGGGGAGAACATGCAAACTCCACGCAGGGAGGACCTGGGAAGCTACCTCTGTGCCACCGTGCCGCCCAAATTTAATATCAACCTAATCTTAATAAATTATTAATCCCCATCCTAAATTATATTTCTAATCACATCAATGATGACATTACTTTAACTTAATACCAAATCATAAACTGATCTCTTTAATCTTAACCCTATAGATACATATGTGATAGGGGATATACTAAGAACTGTATATACTTTAAATGGGAAATTTATGAAAAGCTTTTTAGAGATATGCAAACGTGTTTATGAAAGGCCATTGTGATTTCTAAAAGTGGACACTTGCAAAAAGAAGTAAATCATTACTGCTTATGGTTTTTGTGCACGACTAACTTTTAATCATTTAAAGAGACAGTACCCCATTATCTATAAAGGCTTAGTGCGTCTTTATGTGAAAACAGCCGTGTCAGATGGGGTTGTATGGATTGATTCTGAACGCGACTGAGAGAATGAAAAGTGAATTAAAAAAAAAAAAAACAAAGCTAACCTTTACAAGGATCATAAATTACACCGGCTGTTACAGACTGAAATCAAATGTATGCTTTTATTCTAAAATAGTAAGACTAAGAGCAGTTTACTTCTCAAAACGGAGTGGTGCAGGTTCGAACTCGTGACCTTTTGATTCCCAGTCGGCAGCTGATTCTATTGTGCCATGGAGGTAGTCATAATAAACGGGTGTCAATGTCGCATGTTAAGGCGGCTTTTTGTTTCTGCAGTTATATTTTTGAATAAAAGCGCAATTGTTGTGTTATATTTGTACCTTTTGTGAAAATGTTTCTTTGATATTTGGACTTCAGGCTTCATACATTATATAGTTTATGCCTACATTTTGTCATCTACTACTAGAATATAAAAAACGTTTCTGTTTTAACAATGTGTTTACACAGATTACTGTAGAAATGGAACAGACATGAAATGCGTGTGTTCCAAATAACGATCTATTATTTCCACTCTAAAACTCCACTTCACTCCCAGATACTCAATCAAGGCATGAGCTGGGAGAAGTTCGTGTACGTTCTAAATTGGTAGGGGGATGGAATAGCCGGCTGCTTCTAGCTTCTCTTTATCAGCACATTTAGAGGACAAAGGACGCTGGCGGAGAGGTGTGAAGGGATTTAAGAAGCGATTTAGTGTGGAACGGATTTACGAGTTTTTTCGTAGGCTCTGGTAATTCTAGTGTTAATGGAACCAGAAGTGATGTCATCAGATGTGGCCAGAAGTGACGTCATGGTGGCCATTTTGGAACTCGGAATTGGAGGGTCTTATTTTTCTTCTGTTTTCCTGGTGGGAGATTAAGAGATTTGGGTAAGTACCATGTGACAACCCCTTCTCTTGCAATGTTTCACTTACCTTTAGGCTTTTTGACTGCTTCCTAAACGCACGTGTGCGACACCACCAAACCAGGGGTTGGCACTGTCACCTAATGCTTTCTCTCTTTCATCCTCTGCAGACCATCAGAAGGAAGTCCCGCCTGATGACCTTACTTCCGGTTCCTGGCTCGCTTGACCTCACTTTCGGTTCCCACCATATGTAATCTCCATCTTTGTTAGCCTGATTCATTTCTGCATAGACTCTGTCTGAAAAGACTTCATCTAATCTTCTCTATGCTTGATTTTCAAGTAAATGGTGTGGCTACCCCAAATCTTTTTCACTGTTTTGTGTTTTCCTTTGGCAGCACCCAAATTAAACACCAATATCAATGTCTTGGCTTCCAATACTCAGCTGAATTTGACCCTCTCATCTCAAAACCTGATTACAAAATCTGAAATCCCACCCCTTTTTATCCACCATTACATATTCAATCCAGATGGCTAGACTCAATTCCATTCCATTCCATTAAAACCTTAAGCAAAACGTGGCAGAATGAGTGTTTCTCAATCACATCTAGTACTTCACGGACCGTTATGGGCAAGTGAGGAGGCAGGTACAATTTTTATGTGTATAGTGAACAGTGTTTATAATCTATAAAAATAATTTTGAAGCGTTAGCAGACTTTGTACCCTAGGAACCAAGTTACCTGATGCTGATCTTTCTGATTAAAAAATAGGTGATTACGATAGCAATTGATAAGAGGAATTCATAGTTAATTGCAGAATTATGGTATTTGAGGGTTCCAATAGAGTGCCTCTTTCTCTTGCACGATTTGGCTCAAAAACTAATCAGCACATCATTATCTCATAACAGGCTTAAGTTTCAAGTTGCCATTTTTCCTTCCAGCTGTTTTTAGGTAGAAACCGTCCTCAAGAAATTGTGACACACACGCACTGACAGACACACACCCATCATCACGATATTGATATTTTCAGTATCAGGGGACCCTAAAACGTCAAGATGTTAAACTTTTCACCAAGCATTAATTGCCGTGTTTCCTATGCAAAATAAGGACTTATTACAATGTGCAGCATACTGGCTAATTTCAATTCTGAATAACAATGTTAAGATACTCTCCAAAGTCCTTGCCAGTAGGACTGAGAAAGTTCTTCCTTCGATAATATAACAAGACCAAACTGGATTTATTAACGGCAGACCCTTAGCTTCCAATCTTTGTCGCCTGTTTAATGTAATATATTCACCCACAAAGTCTACCACCCGAGAGATGATATTGTCGTTGGATGCC
Source organism: Polypterus bichir lapradei (assembly GCA_026402145.1). Lineage (NCBI taxonomy): Eukaryota > Metazoa > Chordata > Cladistia > Polypteriformes > Polypteridae > Polypterus > Polypterus bichir. The sequence goes on along the minus strand of JANRMT010062813.1, from coordinate 76,559,301 downwards.
GAAAAAGCATTTGATATGGTTTTCACCACATTGGAAAAATTTGGGTTTGGCCTAAACATATGTGCATGGATTAAACTGCTGTATACCAGTCCAGAAGCTTCAGTTTGTATTAACAACATTATTTCAGACTACTTCAGACTAGAATGTGGTACCAGACAAGGATGCCCCTTGTCACCACTACTTTTTGCAATCGCCATAGAGTCACTGGCAGTTCACTGTTGAAATGCTTATGAGATAAAGTGGATTATCAGAGAAGGACTTGAACAGAAAATTTCACTATATGCAGATGATATGGTACTATATATGTGAGATCCACAAAATACTGTGCCTGCAGTCCTAACAGCACTAACAGAATTTCAAAATATTTCTGGTCTCAGAATTAATTTGAATTAAAGTGTGCTCTTTCCAATTAACTCTCCAGTACATAATATTAGATTGGACACCTTCCCTTTTATCATTGCAGATCAGTTTAAATACCTGTGGGTAAATATCACAAGTAAACAAAGCTGTTTATCAACAAAATTTTGCTTGGAAAAACTTAGGCAAGACTTGCATAGATAGTCTACCCTTCATTTCACTTTAGCTAGAAGAATTAACATTGTCAAGATGAATATCCTTCCTAAGCTTCTTTTTCTTTTTCAAAGTATTCCATCCATCCATCCTCCAACCCGCTGAATCCGAACACAGGGTCACGGGGGTCTGCTAGAGCCAATCCCAGCCAACACAGGGCACAGGCAGGAACCAATCCCGGGCAGGGTGCCAACCCACTGCAGAAGTTTTCCAATATATATCAACAAATATTTTTTTAAGAAGTTAGATTCAATGACCTCATTTATAACCTCATTTTTTTGGAATTCAAAACATACACACATCCAAAGGGTGACCCTACAAAGACCTAAGGCAGAAGGTGGTATGGCTCTACCTTTCAGTTTTATTATTGGGTGGCAAATATACAAGCTATAAAAACCTGGACATTGACACAAATGGATGAACATGCACAGGCCTGGTCTGCAATAGAAATAAAATCCTGCAGCACTTCTTTACATTCCTTGCTTTGTGCCCCGGTAAATACAAATTATCACCAATATACTAATAACCAAAATGTTCTTTATTCACTCAGAATATGGAACCAAAGTGCTTTTATCTGTGGCACCTCTGCACGATAACCACCGTTTTCCTCCCTCTCAAATGTACATAGCTTTTAATGTCTAGAAAACATTCGGGATTAAATCACTTAGAGATTTGTAGATAGACAACATCTTTGCATTCTATGAACAATTACACTCCAAATTTAACCTTCCAGCAACATATTTCTTTCACTACCTCCAAATTAGAAACTTTGCTATACAAAACCTGCCCAACTTTCCTCATGTCCCACCTACTTCTACTCCGGAAAAAATATTGATCAGTTTTGAGGACTTGGACAGCATTTCTGTAATATATAAAAACATTTTAAAACTCCTCCCTTGCAAAGATCCCAGAGTACATTGGGAAATGGATCTCTCACTCACCATTTCGGAAAAAGAATGGAAGGCAGCGATGCACAGAATTCACTCAAGCTCCATATGTGCAAAGCATACAATCACTCAACTTAAAATCATCTATTGAGCACATCTGTCTCGCTTAAAATTGTCCAAAACATTTCCAGGGCAAGATCCAACCTGCGAACGTGGCAATCAAGTTCCAGCCTCATTGGGTCATATGTTTTGGGCGTGCACTAAATTAACATCATTCTGGACCAGAATCTTTAATTGCCTATCAGACATCCTTGTTGTCACAATCTCTCCTAATCCGCTAACAGCTGTGTTTGGTGTACTTCCAGATGAGCTTAAAGTGGAGAAGAACAAGCAAACTGTAATTGCCTTTACTTCACTATTAGCATGTAGACTTATCTTTTTCAACTGGAAGAATCCTAACTCACCTCTTTTCATTCAGTGAGTAACCGATGTTATATACTACTTGAAATTGGAAAATATTAAATACAGTACTCACTTAGAGGATCTGTGCAAAATGTTTTTAAAACCTGGCAGGATCTAATTAATAACATTTTAGAATAAGCATTTAAATTTAGGAAGTGGATTTTCTTCCCCTTTTTATTCGATTTACTTACTTACTTATTTTTCTACTATTAAAGTTTCACTGTGTTGGCCTAGTTCTCCTTCTTATGGGGAGGGGGTTGACTTGACTTGAACTTAGTTTTGTAAAATTTGACTTGCTTGTATTGAAGGTTGTTTGATTTTAATAAATTCAATAAAATGTTTAAAAAAATAAAATAAAAAATCTGTCGAAATTTTTGATGAATCTAAAGCTTTCACTCTTCTCTCATAGATGATAGTTTATGGTGGGGGAGGCACAAAGAAAAAAGTAAAGACGCAGTAAAATAAATAAATCTTCAATAAATATACAGTGACTATAAAACATTGTCATCCAGGTACTTAATACGATAAATGTTAAAAACTAATAAAACCAATCTTTCACCTTCTTGGTTTTTACCCTTTCTTTGTCAGGACAACAGCACAAAATCCCACATGACGTCCCCTGTCACTGCCATAGCCAGGGCACTGTTGCCAGTCCACCTCACACTGATGAAGACCTCCGCAATTTCCCTTTGGTCCCTGTACCTCCATTGCCGCACCATTCTTGATTTTTTTACCACCTCCATCAGTACCTCACAGAGAGTCAAACCCAAATCCACCCCAGCAACCTTTGCATTTCATATGCTCTCTTGCTCAGCAGACCCAAGACACTGCCACCTCTCTAAGACTTGCTCACAGCCCTGTTCACTGAAAATAATCAGCAGAGCCAATGCTGTCTATTCTGCTCTCTGGAAAGGGTTTTCACCCACAGCTCTTACACAATCAATCACCTCTGTTCCTTCTTTTCTCTCTTTATTGCACTTACACCTTCACACGCTATACTCTTTGAATTCTCTGCACTGCACCCCACAGGTGGCACCATGCAATTACTGTGCCACTCCCATAGCAATTACTTTAGTGATGACAAACACTCACATGTGATGCAATACCTAAAATCTGTCAAGTGTTTAGAACTATAAAATCAATAAATACATTAAACCATCTGTGACATGACATGCATAACTTTGTCCTACAATAGAACTGGTGCCCTATTTAGAAATGTTCTCCCCCTTGCATTAGTTGTTGGAAAGGACCTGACTACTTGCCACCCAGAACAAAGTAAAAGGGAGCGTAAAGACATTTTATAATTCCCTAAAATAAATCTTCATTTTCCTACTCACAAGTCTTCCAGTTTATTTTGCAAGCTACTTATTTTGAAAATCTGAGGGTGAAAGAGAAAAACTGCCTGTGATGAACCAAAGGACATTTAGGTGGTAAAAACAGGTATTTGCTTTTTCCAGATGTTAACAGTATGTACAGTTAATTTGGAAATGTATTTAATCCCCAAGGACTGCAGTAAAAACAAAACTTTAACACACAGGCAATTTTAAAACCAGTGCAGATACCGTAGCTGTCAAAAACCTCTGGTGCTATGGCATGCATGTTAACTCCTACCTTAACAGCCTCTGCAAGTTTAATTTAGAAAGTTAATAGTTCTTTTGAGTCATAACTTGGAAGTCACCAATTCAGGATTATGGGGGGTGTGGGGTTTGGGTGATTTGTCGCTACTCTGGCTCTTTTCTAAAGATTTTAGTATACATTAATTTGCTAGCTGTCTAACATATTCAAAATGGTGTTGTCTTATATAAATTCCAGGGAATTTATATGTAGAATATATAAATAAATGTAGAGCTTACTAACAACTGTGGAAGAAACATTGTAATTACTAATCCGGTAGTGCATCTGCTGAACTTTTATAATACTTGTAAATAATAAATCACACACATCACGTTGTTTTCGGTGGCGTTTTCTGCTATTTGTTATTTTGAAAGTAAATTTATTGAAGTACAGCTATTGACTTTAAAAGGAAATCCCTGCTCTCTAAAATTGGTTGAATATTAACTTTTTCCTTAAATTACACATTTTGTTTGCTCAGCAAATCGTTAAAATGGATAAGTGTTAAATCTTCTTAGAATCCGACTTGATAAAGCTCCAGTCACAGGATCTGAATGTCAGCAGTGCTGAAGCCAGGCAGAGTTATATAATCAGGGGACGCTCACTAAATTGGCTTGGTGCCACTTTGAGAGAATGTACCGAGGTTCATCTCCTCTCACTCACAGTATAAAAGAGATTTCTGAATTTTAGAATACAGAGCAAAAAGAGGTGCGGATAAAAAGTGCAGAAACAAAATGGTGTTAGGAAATGCGATGGTGGTCGTTTGTCTCTGTGGGCATGCAAGCAGTTAATACTGTTAAGTGGAACACAAAATTGTCGTCTGTCACTTGCAAGTCACCTGCTCAGTAACTATCAATTTTTAATTTTCTCTAATGACTTGCCCTTTCACTGTGTGTGTTCATTTCTGCAAATAACTTTTCCCAAAGGCTTGTGTGGAACAGCATACTGAATCAGTCTACATTTTCACCTGAAGAAGGTAAAAAAATGTATGTTTTAGTGTACATGGTAAACTGTCATGATTTGGACAGACGTGACATTTTAAAACTGCCTTTTTCTTTATTTTTAATAGATAATATTTGAATGTAGAAGTTTGTCTCAGCAGCCACACAATAAAAAATTGGAACTTCTATCTGTCACAGCATCTCATGCATCATCAACACTGCCACCATGCACGGACTAGAATATACAGTTTGGTGAAGGTTATTATACAGCAAAATTGGCAATGTTTTTCATAAAACTATTAATGCATATTTTCACTTACATACACCTTCTGATTCACTTCTGCTTAAAGTGTGAAACAGGGTCTGTTAATTCAGCGAGATCTGAATACTTGATGTACTTTGGCAGACGTGACAATAAAATGTAATAAAATTAAAAATTAAATAATGTGTGTGTGTGATCACCATGACAGAGGAGAGCATTACCATGTCAGAATGTGCGTCAGGAGTGATTATGACAAACAGTATCAAAGTATCAAAAAGGCCCCTGAATTTGTTAAAAATGATTTTCATTTCAAATCTACACATCTCATGTTCCATACCAGGAGCAGAATGGCACTTTCTTCTGTCTACTTGCAATAATGTATGGGTAACAACACAATGGCACATATGTACAGGACCTCAATGTACCTCTTCCTGCAGATGCTAATGACGTACTCCTAGGATCTGTGACAAGTTCATGCAAGTGACAAAAAAAGATGATTACACCCCATGATTGTTGCTGCTATAAGGTAACGCTGCCTGCTCACCTGACACCAGCATCTAAAATTTGGCCTTCCTTTACAATCTAAAAGAGAGTTATTTTAGAAGATACTTTTTCTTAAAACTAGTCACTGGTTGTCACATCCCCTTAAGAATTAATCGAAGTAGAGCTGTTGACCATTTCTTTAAACAGTAAGCTGCTGCCTCATGAACAACAACAAAAAAAATCATTATATAAAAGGAATACCTGGTAGTCAAAAGGTCTTTGCTTCTACCTATGGATATATTGTTTTATCTATCATATTCTGTTTTTGGGTTAGACATTAGATCTCATATAGGAATAAGAAGCTAAGAAAAATAATAGATGAAGAAAAAAAATGTCTAAGCCACACAAAAAAACACCTAGAAATATATTTCATGTGGCCATATTTTCAAATTTAAATACAGACACAATTAATTCATTTGTAAGTGTAGCTACACTTCAACCAAAGTATTTACATCCCTAAACAGCTCTTTGATAACTATTTTTAATAATTAATTAGGGATTTTGTTTTTACAAAGGGTTGAAAGAATTTGAAATGATTTAACATTCAGGTTTATCCTAAGCCCTGTCCTTTTTTTCATGTGGTTAATGATATTAGTATTTCTAGTATATTTAACCAACAATATTGCGTTTGATGTGTTGTCATTTATTGCCATCATACTGAGAAACCTAGAATATTATTTGTAACTGAACTTTTCAAACCGTGGGTGTTATGCAATGAAATCAACTCTCGTGATATGCTAATTGTAGGTTAAATAAGAACACAATGATTGACACTACAATTAAAGTAGCTACCCTTTTAGTTAGTGACTGTGGTGGCTGAATAATTTTTGGTAAGACATCTTTACCACCTTCAGAGTCACTTGTCAGAGTAACTGCCCAGCTCAGCAAGGTTTTGAAAATGGTTGGAAACCTCAAATTCTGGGGTTGATGCCCCTGGATAGTATGCAGATCTTGCACTTTGACCAACCTGTTTCTCTGTCTGTGATCTGGAATCTCCTTCCATGCCACTTTGGAGGTGCACACCATATCCTTAACTTCTATCAACAACAGGGCTGAGGAGCAACAACATTTATTTATATACTACATTTTCATACAAATGACGTAGCTCAAAGTGCTTTACAAAGATAAAGAGAGAAAAGTTTATAAAATATAAGAATATATAAATAACAAAGAATAAAGTAAGGTCCAGGAGGACAGAAAAAAACAAAAAATCAACTCCAGAGGGCCGGAGAAAAAAAACGAAATCTGCATGAGATTGCCCTCCAGGCATTCTATCTAACATAAATGATCTAAATCAGTCCTCATGGTTTTTAGGCTTCACATGAAAGAATTTGAGGATGATGGTCATGTGGACATCTGGCCTTCAATCCATCAATGTAGGGACTGCATGGTACCTTGATCAAGTGGTGGTGGCGCAGATGTCCACCACAGAAAACCGGAAAGAGAACAGCAGAAAAAGTAGGGGTTAGTACGGATTGCGGAGCCATGATAAAAATGATAATTCAATGCATATACAGTATATCAGGGTTACACTAAAATGAAGCTATGAGAAAGCCATCTTAAAATAATGTGGTTTTAGCAGTTTTTTAAAATGCTCCACCATATTAGCCTGGCGAATGTCTATCGGTAAACTATTCCAGATTTTAGGCGCATAACAGCAGAAGGCTGCCTCACCTCTTGTCTTAAGTTTAGCTCTTGGAATTATAAGCAGACACTCATCTGAAGATCTAAGGTTACGATTTAGAGTATAAGATGAAAGGCATTCTGAAATATAGGATGGAGCGAGATTATGTAATGGTTTGTAAACCATAAGCAGTATTTTAAAGTCAATTCTAAATGACACAGGTAACCAACACAGTGACATCAAAACTGGAGAGATGTGCTCAGATTTTCTTTAGAGAGTGAGAATCAGCTGTAAATGTCAACAAAACTCACAGTTATTTTATAGGTAGACCCTCTTTGTTAGGAGGAATGTTAAGACTCATCGACAAAGTCAAATCCCTCCATTTGCGTGAGTAGCACAGAATAAACAATGTCAAGAATGGCATCGACATCTGGAGAGACAGCAAAGCAAATGTGCATATACGCCATTTTGCGTATATTTTATTATTTTGAATTGGACTCTGACTTGTCAGACTCTGATTTTAGTGCAGGTAATCTGGAGATCGAGATCTAAAACGAAAGTAAGGTACCACCATCAGCTGACTGGTCCCCAGCTGATTGGTACCCAGCAGAACCGGCACCCCCACTCCAGCCAACACGAAACTCCTGAAGGTGCCACGGCAACCAAAAATGGCTATCACACTGAGACGGCACTGCACGCAGCAACAGATGTTTTATGTTGATTTATGTGACAAACTAGTGCTTTGTGTGCTTTTCAAAAAACTGAGTTTTTTTTTGGAAAAATATTCAGCCCTGGGAGAAAAGAAAAGAAAGATCAGCCCTAAAAGAGTTAAAGACATCTGGGTAATATCTGCTAATTCTTTACTATAATGCAGGCTAGAAACCTCCTCCCTAAGTTCTGAGACAACTAAGCTCGAGATGCTGGATCACTTGGTATCGTTCAAAGATGTAGAACGTCTTACAGTAGATTTTGTTGAATATGGCTTTCAAAGAGTCCAACATTATACAAGACTTGTATTGTATTGACCTCAAGATTAAATTTGTTTGGATTACAGTTAAGCCCTTTTAAAATTAAATGTAAATTAATTGTGAGTTTCACAAACTGAAGTACCTGTTTAATACTTACTGGCCCTGTCTAAACCCTTGTATTAACTATTAAAGATGCTCTCATTACTACATGCTTTGTACATGCTGCTACTGACACAATTTAAGATGCCTGTTGAATGTGTTTTTATGTTTTACTGGAGTTTTTCTTACATCTGTTAAGAAACAAAGAAGGATATCAACCTAAGAAATCAAGAAACCAGCATGCCCTGTTTGAATGGTATATTATAGAAGTCCTCCTTCTTGATTCATTGTCCTCCCCTTACAGGTCACAATATGTATAAACTAAAGTTTAGTTCTATTACATTATTACTTTTTACAATAAATAAGTTAAAGTTTTGGCAATTTTTCATCTACTGCATATACTTTATTTTTTTACTTTATTGTTCATAGTGTTTTTATTTCAGCACAATTATGTTAGTATCTTTTTATATTTTATTATATCAAAAATATTTTACTTTTTGTGTTAAATATTTTAAGTGGCATTCAATACATAAAATGTACTGTATAACAGTAATAGTAGAAATAATTATTACAGTATATAGCGCGAATATCAAAAATCTATAAAGCCTTGTAGTTTGGTGATATAACAGTTGTAACCCAGAAAGGCTGATTCAGTGTCTTTTCCTCTGTAATAAACTCATGTAAGCAAGAACACTGAAGTGAAAAACAAAGAAAAGTCTGTTACAAAAAACAACAAAAAAAAGTATCTTGGCTGTATGTACTTTACAATATAAAACAATTATGCCATGTACAAGAAAAGAGAAACACTTAATATATACCTAAGATGATAGATTTTATGCTTATTCATAATGTTTTTGGTATTTGCAAGGAAGTAAAAAATAAATATCTAATGATCCTCATGTCTGCTATTAGATTTTAAACATGATACTGCATGTTCCCTTTTCAGTCTTTCATTTGTTGCTGAATTCCACTTTAATTTTATCTGATATATTTATGCACTTAAGTGCCACAAATGAAAGGTATTCTCTCTGTATCTATTTTCTGCCGATGTTAGATGATGAATTATTTTCTTTTATCTTCTGTACCCTGCCTTCCTCTGAGACATTGAAAGCCCTACTGTCCAGTTTTTCTTTTAGTTTTTTTTTTTTTATTGCAGAATCAAATAGAAATTCTTATTAACTTTGTATTATCATGTTTAGCTATTTCACAGATTACTGGAGTAAAAAAAACTGTTGCCAAAATTAAACAAATTATAAACATTTTAAAATATTCTTATTTTAATTCAGATAAAGTCTTCAATTTGAAAACATGTTTTTTTCTGAAAAACTGCGTTTTTTGTCAGTTTTGCATGTACTGTATATAACATTGTTTGCTTTAATATTCATATTGTTGTAATGCATTATGTATCTTTTGTTTTTTGATCAATGTGTAGATAATGGTAAAATGGAACACAAAACTTGTAAAATTTACAGTATTCTAAATGCATTACTTGGTAACATTCCTAATTTTATCTGTAGAAAAGCATACATAATACAGTATGTGGTAAATCAAATCTATTTTGAAAAATAATCTATGTGCCCAATAGTTGATTCCGTATCATATATGAGGCTTTTTTGCCACAGTCTCTTAGTGCTAAATAGCTTTTGAATTAAAAGTGCACAACACATCTATAGTATACATCAAAAAATATATTATAAAAGAGAAAAATTGTCTTTAGGAGCAAGGTCCGTCACTAATTTGGCTCAAGAAAAAATAATTGTTAAATGAGACTATGTGAAACAGAGAAATGTGGGCTGGTTTATCAGAATGAGCCACTGGTCAGTTATAGTGATGTTTGTTTCAGTTACTATGACAACAATGCACCTGTGGCTGGCTGTCAAAAATAGGGCTCTACCACACATGTGATAACATTACTTTAACTATTTCATCACTTTACAAAAGGCCATAAGATAACGTCTAAATCCTAGCTACACTCAAGAATTAGAAAGTGATCCAGCCAACTTGGTGTTCTGTTTTTATATCTTAACAAAGTTATGTCTTCTTAACATTATTAATATTTTATTATTATTTATATATTTTTGGCTCTTTTAGTTCAATACCTAAACTATGAGTTTATTACGTGTGTGTGTTTATATTGTAAGAGATGGCCAGCAGCTCAACCCAGCTGGGACGTCCCAATGATGGAAGGATGGGGGAAGGCAGATTTTCAAGGACACTGCCTCCACCAAAACACTAGATGCCAACTACCCTGGAGTGTAACGGTGCTGCAGGATTCTCTCAGGGCATCTTGGGAATGGGAGTTAGGTTGCTCAGCCCTGTTGTGTTCCATGGGTGCAGCCAGGAGGAGCTGTGAGAGGATTGGAGGAGCCATGCCTCATCCATAGCCCGGAAGTAATAGGAAGTCATGTGAAACGGGAGCCCTGAAGTACTTCCAGGCTGATTAAAGAACTTTAATTCTCTGTCCGAAAATAGTTAGAGTCAAGGACTATTTAAAAGACTGTTGGAGACCCAGCAAGTGAGTCAGAGTTGGGAGGTAGAAGAGAGAATTGTAATTATTAGTGTATTTATTTGCCTATTTATTGGTGGTGGTGGTGCTTGAGGAGCATTATACAAAAAGATGAAATAAAAACAAGTTCTTAGTGCTTTTATAATGTGTGGTCAGTGTCTATGTGTTGGGTTAAGCGCTGATAGAGCACCATCTATTGTTACAATATATATATATCTCTATATATAATCTTCATTTGGATCTTGATCTTTTTTTGTCCGCGAATGAATTAGAAGAAGAAGCACTAGATGGCAGTAGAGAGACAGCTAAAACATAGGCACTAGAATTACCAGAGCCTATGAAAAAACTTGTAGATCCGTCCCACCTTAAATCGCTTCTTAAAACCGCTCTCACCTCTCCGCCAGCCTCCTTTGTCCTGTAAATGTGCCGATAAAAACAAACTGCAAGCAGCCGGCTATTCCATCCCCCCACCGACTCAGAACGTGCATGAACTTCTCCGAGCTCATGCCTCGATTATCTGGGAGTGAAGTGGAGTTTTAGAGTGGAAATAATAGATTGTTATTTGGAACACACGCATTTCATGTGTGTTCCGTTTCTACAGTAATCTGTGTAAACACAATATTAAAACAGAAACTTTTTCATATTTTAGTAATAAATGTTACAAAATGTAGACATAAACTATAAAATGTGTGAAGCCTGACAGCCAAAGAGCAAATACACTTTCATAAAAGGTTCAAGACTTTTACAACAGCTTCCATGGCGTACTGGTAAGATTTCGTCACTTAGAACACAGCAGATTTGCTGTACCTCAAGAGATCCGAGTTCGAACCCCCGGTAGGGAGAAAATTTACTTATTTTTACCTTCGCCATTCTGCCAGCCTGAACTCCCTGTCTATCTACATAGTAATAACAGTAATTTTATTATTATATAGGAGCATCCCTGTCTGCCTATCATATAGTGCCTTTCCTTCCTACCTATCTATATATCTATCCCCTTAGCTGTTTTTTATATATCTATTATACAATGCCTTCCCTGTTTATTTATATATCTAGTGCCTTCTCTGTCTGTCTGTCTGTCTGATTGCATATAGCGCTGAACTTACTGCTCTGTACTGTTCTGTCTTCTGCATGTCCTGGAGTACAAAAGAAACACCACCACACAGCAACATGTGCGAACTGGCAAGATCGGGGAAAAAACACGCGGTCACTGATTACAAACCGCAAGATGAATGAAAGAGACAATATATGTAAAAACATCATCGCACTAATGCAACATTATTTGAAAACAAACAGCGTCAGATCGGGTTTGAATATGCGCCCGATCTGACGCTGTTTGTTTTCAAATAATATTGCATGTACTGTGTGTTGAAACTGCTGCACTGAATAAGCAGACTCCTTCTGTAACAGCGTCAGCGTTTATTCAAACCCGATCTGACGCTCTTCTTTTTCAAATAATATTGCATGTATTGAACTATTTTAGAATAAAAACATACATTTGATTTCAGTCAGTCTGTAAGAGCCAGTGTAAATGCATGATAATTATAAAGGTTAGCTTTTTTTTTAATTCAGTTCCATTCTCTCAGTCGCGTCCACGATCCCCCCCTCCCCATCTGACACTGCTTTTTTTCACATAAAGACGCGCTATAACTCAAATGTGATTTATTTGGAGACGCGATATATCTCGAATGTGATTTATTTGGAGACGCACTATACTCGAATGTTATTTGTATAGGGAAGAAAGTACAATGTCAGGTGCTCATTCAGTGTAATAGGAACCATAGCACAGAGAGATGTGTACACTGCAACAAGTACACATGTCGTGAATGTAGGAAGGGTGTGTGGGAATTGTTAATATTTGAATGTGATGATTTTATATAGCACAGATCGGAAATCAGCAGTTCTTAGCATTGTACCACGCAAGCTGTCGTATCAACCGCCTACTGTAACTTGCTTTATTTTTTCTTCACGTATAGTCTAGAATAAAAGTGCACTTGTTTTGTTATTCTTGTACACCAACATATGTTCCTGTGTTTGAGCGACACAGGCATGCTCAAAAAAATAGACGTGTAATGCCACGAAAAGTGCACGCAGGCTCTTCAGTTCGCAAGCATTGGTACGAGAATGCAGTCACAAATACGCTGCAGAGCTATAGCGCATCTTTATGTGAAAACAGCATTCTCAATTTGGAGGAGGGGGTGTAGGGAAGGATCCTGAACACAACTGAGAGAATGAAAAGTGAATAAAAAAAAACTAACCTTTACAAGTATGATAAATTACACCGGCTGTTACACACTGAAATCAAATGTATGTTTTTATTATAAAATAGTAAGAATAACAGCAGTTTACGTCTCAAAACTGATTCGCGCGGGATCGAACTCATGACCTTTTGAATACTAGTCAGTGGTTGATACCATTATGCTACCGTGGCAATTGTAGTAAGTATGTGTCAATGTGGCATGCTAAGGTGGCTTTTTTCTGCAGTTATATTTTTGAATAAAAGCATACTTGTTCTGTTATATTTGTACCTTTTGTAAATGTGTTCGATATTTGGACTTCAGGCTTCATACATTATATAGTTTATACTTACACTTTGTCATTTACTACTACAATATGAAAAACGTTTCTCTTTTAAAAATGTGTTTACACGGATTACTGTAGAAACAGAACACACGTGAAATGCGTATATTCCAAATAATGATCTATTATTTCCACTCTAAAACTCCACTTCACTCCCAGATAATCAAGGCATGAGCTGGGAGAAGTTTGTGCACGTTCTAAGTCGTTGGGGGGATGGAATAGCCGACTACTTGCAGCTTTTCTTTTATCAGCACATTTAGATTAACAAAAGACGCTGGCGGAGAGGTGAGAATGGTTTTAAGAAGCGATTTAAGGTGGGACGGATCTACGAGTTTTTTCGTAGGCTCTGGTAATTCTAGTGTTAAGAATCTCCTCCAGGCTTATACTACTGAAGACTGTAGTACTCCAGTCACACCTCAAAACACAGACATTCAAACTAAACAAATTGTTGTGCTTTAAATTAACTAAAGAGATCTTCATTTAGACCTTGATCTTTGTTTGTCCGCGAATTCCATGCATGCGTAGACCACCTTCTAGTTTAGTACGTTATTGTTACTCACGGATGTCAACAATGTGCTGGAATAACAAAGGGGGTGGTGGACAGTGTTACGCTGGTTAGCTCCTGAGGCTTGGTTAGAGAATGAGATTGCCGAAGATAAATGATACATGCCTACATAACATATGAATGAAAGCACGCTCTGGAAATTATTATTGTTACGTTGTAGCCGGTGAGTGCTGCGCGTCTCACAGTTGTACTGTGCCTTGCTCACATGTCAGTGAAGTGATCCCAATTTATGCTTTAAAGAGCCTGGATACCTATGTGTCCCCCTTTTATAACCATTGCTCTGTGTATATTGCCTTACTCTTTGGATTGCCACAAAGCAACCTGCGAGATTGGAGAAAGGTTGAGAAGACATTGTGACAGGAAATGATAGCGTCGTGAAAATGAGACGGACTGTGAACAGACAGAAGCAGAAATGCTCCTACACCACCACATAATTACGATTCGGACAGTGATTCCGAGTAGGCCATTCCTATCGAATCAATATCCAAGGGTTTTCTATCACTGACTTACAAGAGGAGAGTTAGGATTCTTCCAGTTTAGCAAAATAAGTCTGCGTGCCAAAAGTGTAGTGAAGGCGATCACAGTTTGTTTGTCCTTCTCCACTTTAAACCCATCTGGAAGAACACCAAACACAGCTGTTAATGGGTTAGAAGGGATTGTGAGACCAAGGCTGTCTGAAAGGCACTTAAAAATTTTGGTCCAAAATGACGTTAATTTGGTGCAGGCCCAAAACATGTGACCCAGTGAGGCTGGGACTTGATTGCAGCGTTTGCAGGTTGGATCTTGCCCTGGAAACATTTTGGACAGTTTTAGGCAAGACAGATATGCTCGATATATAATTTTGAGTTGAGTAATTGTATGCTTTGCGCATATGGAGCTCGAGTGAAGTCTCTGCATTGCTACTTTCCACTGCTTGTCTGATATATTGATTAAGAGATCTTTTTCCCATTGTCCTCTTGGATCTTTGAAAGGGAGGGACTGTAAAATAATTTTATATATTGCAGAGATGGTGTCTAGGTCCTTGAAATTGAGCAATATTTTTTCCAGCAAGGGCGAGGGTTAAAGATGAGGAAAATCGAGTAGGTTATGTTTAACAAAGTTCCTAAGTTGAAGATAGTGAAAGAAGTGTGTAGCTGAAAAGTAAAATTTGGAATGTAATTGTTCATAGGATGTTGTCTATATAAAGATCTTTAAGCAATTTAATCCCAAATTTTTTCCAGATATTAAAAACTGCATATGTTTGCGAGGGTTGAATGAGGTGGTTCTCTTGCAGAGGTTCCACAGATAAAAGCTTCTCCATCTTAAAATGCTTTCTACATTGGTTCCATATTCTGAGTGAGTGAAGCACAATTGGGTTATTAGTATATTGTCGATAACTTTCATTTATTGGGGCATAAAGCAGGGAATATAAAGAAGTACTGCAGGCTTTTACTTCTATTGCGGACCAGGCCTGTGTATGTTCATCTATTTGTGTCCAGGTTTTTATAGCTTGTATGCAGGGCCGGATTTAGATGAAAAGAGGCCCTAGGCTATTCCACTTATGAGGCCCTTTCACCTCCCATTTTTAAGTTTGTTCAAATTGCTAACAATTTGAATGTAGGCCCCTCTTGATCTTGAGGCCCTAGGCTGAAGCCTAGTTAGCCTATAGGAAAATCCGGCCCTGCTTGTATGTTTGCTGCCCAGTAATAAAACTGAAAATTGGGTAGAGCCATGCCACCTTCTGCCTTAGGTCTTTGTAGGGTTGCTCTTTGGATACGTGGATGTTTTGAGTTCCAAATAAATTAGGCTATTGTTGAATCTAATTGCTTAAAAAATGATTTATTGATGTATATTGGATTGTTTTGACATAAAAAAAGCTTAGGAAGAATATTCATCTTAACAACGTTAATTCTTCCAGCTAAAGTGAGATGAAGGGTTGACCATCCATGCAAGTCTTGCTTAATTTTTTCCATGCAGACGGCGGAATTTTGTTAATAAACAGCTTTGTGTTTACTTGTGATGTTTACCCCTAGGTATTTAAACTGATCTGCAATGATAAAAGGTAAGGTGTCTAATCTAATATTATATGTTTGAGAATTCACTGGAAAGAGTACACTTCTATTGGGATTAATTCTGAGACCAGAGTTCTTTTGAAATTCTGTAAGTGCTCAAGGGTGGGGATCGATCTGTTCTTAACTCAATTTTTCTTTTTGTAAAAACTTGATTGCTTTGTATGGATTGCAATAAAATGAATAATTTAAAAAAAAAAAAAAAAAATTCTGTAAGTGCTGTTACGACTGCAGGCACAGAATTTTGTGGGTCTGATATATACAGTACCATATCATCTGCATATAGAGCGGAAGAACGCGGATGTTGGAGTACGCACAGATTCCTGCATCTGGATTTTTCTGTGCGTAAGCACATTTCGGCTTTTGTGCTTACGTCATGTTATAGTGCAAATTCTACGCACGGCGTTATGCTTGAGCCCCCTGGTGAGTAGAAAGAATATGTTCTTGAGTTTGGGTTTAGAAACCTCCAGGGGTCTGATAAGTTGTGGTCAGTTACAAACTGTGTAATTGTCTTTTCAGTGTTAGATGTCATCCCCCCTGTGACAGAAGTCCTATCTATGAGTGGATTTAAAACACAATTAAAGTCCCCACCCATTTTAATTTTATGAGTGTTCAAATTGGGAATGGATGCAAATAAATTTTGTAAGAATTCCTTATCATCGACATTAGGTGCATAAACATTTATCAAAATCATTTTGCAGTTAAATAAGTTGCCCATGACCATAACATATCTACTTTCAGGATCAGATACTACATCTGATGCTACAAATGAGACTGTTCTATGTAGGAGAATTCTTACACCTCTAGTTTTCTTTGTAAAGCTAGAATGGAACATTTGGCCAGTCCACTCCTTTTGCAGTCAGAACTGATCCTTGCTTAGTAAGTGGGTCTCCTGTAAAAATACTATTTTAGCGTTTAAACCTGCTAGGTGAGAGAAAACTTTCTTTCTCTTTAATACGTGATTCAGGCCTTTAACATTCCAGCTTACAAAGTTAACTGTCCCATCATGGAGACATTGATTCTGAATTTTTGATGTCATTTTATAGTCTTAACTGGAAGTGAGACAGCTTTAACCTTAATTTCTTATTTAGAGTTATTGCCATGCAACCTATTGTTACGTTGATAGTTATAAGGATTAAAAAGGATAGATTAGATATAGCCTGCTCTCTTTCTCTCCCCCCTTGTCCCCCCAACCCTCATTTTGCCTCCCCATGTGAGGCTGGACCCCACTTCATAAAGTCCTGGTCCTCTGACATACCTAGAGACAGAGCACGTCCAAAGCAAAACAAGCCCCCATGCGTTTTAGGATTAAAAAGTAGAGATATCTATTGCCAATATAGTCTAAATACTATATGCCTAAAATATAATCATTAACAAACTGTAAGCATAAATATAATTTTCAGCAATCTTAAAGTGTTAAGATAATAAACCCAGGGAATGGTGTTAGAAAGTGATCCAGGATAAGCATAGTAAGTCCTAATGCAATATTAACAATAACAATAAACCAAGGGTATGATGTTAAACAGTCTCCTTTAGGGTAGTAAAAAAAAACAAAAAACGATCATTTCTTCCACACACACATCTATAACTGTAATTAAAGCATAAACAGAAAGCGTCCGAGTAATGAAAAGGATGTATAATTAGAATACCCGTGTCATTACAAGTGGATCAGACAGCAGGTGAGATCTCTTTGCCATGCCATGACAGGATGCGACTCACAATTGTGTTTCAGAATAGTGTCGGGATCAGCTTTCTTAACTCCTTTTCTGCTTCCTTCTTGCTGGAGAAGACGTCGTATTGGCCTTGAACATCCACTTTCAGTTTGGCAGGATACAAGAGGCTGTATTTAATATCGGCTTACCGTAACCGCTGTTTAATGTTGTAGAAGGCTGCACGTTTAGCAGCTGTTACGGGAAAGAAATCAGGGAAAATACGAATGTGGTTATTTTCAAATATAATCTCTTGGTTGTGTCTGAGGAGTGCCATCACATCTAGCTTACATAATCGGAAGTGGATAATAAAAGACCTAGGTCTAAAAGTATTTGAGCTGCATATGCGATAAGCTGCTGCTGTCTCGGTATCTGATTTAAAGTCCTCTCCAATTATTTTAGAGCATAGTTCAGCTTTGAATTTCACTGGGTTTGGACTTTCACGATTCTCAGGTAGACTTTCGATTCTAATATTGTTCCTTCTGCTTCCATCTTCCAGAGCAGCAAGTCTGTTTCCGAGCTTTTTGCATTCGGAATTGGCAGCTGTTGCTTATCCATCAGTGGTGGATGCTAGATTTTCGGCTGTTTCGAGTCGTGAATGTCTGCTTAACATCCTCCAGTTGATCGGCAAGTGTGCTCAGTTTAGACACGTTTTCCTGAATGTGCTCCTCAATTTTATCCAGCATACATTTAAAGGCCGCCTCAAAGCGAATATATACGTGTTTCTCCGAGTCTTTATTATCCTGCCACAGCTCTTGCAGCTCCCGCCACAGTAGTAGTTTTATTTTTTTTTTCATTTCTTTCTGAGCCCCTTTCTTGCCGACCATGTTTGTATATAATTGCATATACTGTAGTAATAAATACAGGATATCTCAGGATAATAAGGAAATAATATGAAAAATAACACCGCTGCTAAGGAAGCTCCGCTTCAGATGTCCATCTCTTGCAACGGATGAGACCCGGCATAGTGTTTTCAAATAGATATTTTCGTGTGTGCGAGAGAATCAGAGACAGATTCAATCTCATTCAAGTGGACACTGGAATATAAAATAAACAGTTTCGCAAAGGTATAACAAAACAAGTGTACTTTTATTCAAGAGTGAAACTGAATAACAAAAAATTCAAGTGACAACAAGATACCAAGAAGATATGATTCACCAGCATTTGTGTGTCTGCTGATATGCCTTCAGCAATATCTTTTACAGGTGGCAAAACTTTATACCGGCTGTTACAGACTGAAATCAAAGGCTTCTTTTTGGGCGCATACACAGTTATCATGGCACTGTCAGATCTACACAACAGTGTAACGAATCGCTTGCATACTGAAGTGACTTTAGCTGCAGGTGGAAGTTCCATTTTACTTTATGGTGCCAAGCAGAGTGTAGCAGTCTATTAGCCAGTGAAAGTGCTGTGAAGAATCTGTTGTTACGGTCCTCTCTTTGTCCAGTCTGATAGTGGACATGGGACATTGTATCTTTGATTGCCGGTACTACAAATAGTTCAGAGAATGCATCAGCCACTTGTGAAGCACCAGCCACTTGTGTTATCAGCATTCTTGTGAAAAGAGTGGAGATAAATGCCATTAACTCAGAGAGGGAGAGGCAAGAACATTGTACCATGTGAATGTCATTGAGAGAATAGAACTGAATAATGAAAAAAAAAACAACCATTAACTTTTACAAGTAGCCAAAATGTACACCAGGTGTTACAGACTCAAATCAAATATATTTTTATTATATTATAGTAATAATAATAATAATAGAAGCTCACTACTCAAAACGCAGAGCGTCCGGTCTCAAACCCAGTACCTTTGAGTTATAAGGCAGCAATTCTTACCTCTACACCATCCAAGAATACATATCAACTTCCTGTCAATTGACATTTGAGCTTGGGTTTTTAACTCATTGACAGCAACATGTAAAACAAATGTTTTTTTTTCTTTGGTTATATTCTTAAATAAAAGTGCACGTTTATTTGATATTTGGACTAAAGTCTTCACACATTATACACTCATTAGTATAACATGGAAAAGGTTTCTGCTTTAGGTATGTAAATCAAATGTTTTTCTTTGGTTATATTCTCAAATAAAAGGGCACATGTTTATTTGATATTTGGACTAAAGGTTTCACACATTATACACTTTATGTCATTATTAGTATCACATGGAAACAGTTCCTACTTTAGGTATGTACTCAGCATTTCTCACCTGGCATTTCCTTTCATCCTTACCCAGATCTTTGTAGACACGGAACACACATGAAATGCATGTACAGTAATCCCTCCTCGATCGCGGGGGTTGCGTTCCAGACCCCCCCGCGATAGGTGAAAATCCGCCAAGTAGAAACCATATGTTTGTATGGTTATTTTTATATATTTTAAGCCCTTATAAACTCTCCCACACTATTTATAAATATTCCCCGCAGAGTTATACAGCATAATCCCTTTGTATTCTCTTAGATATTAGGTAAGATTCATTGAAATTATGTATATAAACACACACTGTTTATATACAGTAAAACCTAAATCTTATTTTAAAGATATTGAGTGTCTCCGATATCACATATGTTACAGCCATTACGATAGACAGGTCACCAGCAATAAATACGTACATTGCAAGAAAAATAGTATACAGTAAATATGTGTACAGTGACACTAAACGTACATACATGTACTAAGCACTGTAAGAAGAAAATTAATTATGGTTACTCACCAACAATGACACGATGACTTGTCCGATAACAATGAGTTTAATTTTACTGCACAACAAAGGAGAGCGTTACAGCCCTTGTAAAGGAGCCACTTCAGGCGATTGTGTAGCACTGCCGTTGTTCTTCTTCTGGCAGTCTTCAATCCAAATCCCTAAAGCAGATTCCATCCAGACTACTGCCTTATTACATCCACTTACAACTCGTTTTGCACCCTGGTTAAAAGGACGCTGCAGCCGTAGATCTTATATTCCTTTCCTACTTTTTAAATAAAAAGAATCGTAGCCTTCAACAAATCCAAAACGTTTACCTTTTCGGCAATCGTTAACATCTTCTTCTTGCGCTTGGGCACGGCACCTGAAGCAGTAGCAGATTGTTTTGGAGCCATAATGAAGGGCTTGACTATGCAAAAAGATAAACACTAAAGAGCACAACTCTTTACACAGCGAAGCACGTTGATGCTGAATGAGCGAGATGAGACTTCCTGGTTAACAATGCATTCAGCACGCAGGAGCTCAACTGCGTGCTCTGATTGGTTAGCTTCTCAGTCAGGAGAACTTAACTGCGTGCTCTGATTGGTTAGCTTCTCAGCCATCTGCCAATAGCGTCCCTTGTATGAAATCAACTGGGCAAACCAACTGAGGAAGCATATACAGGAAGTAAAAAGACACATTGTCCGCAAAACCCGCGAAGCAGCGAAAAATCCGCGTTATATATTTAGTTATGCTTTCATATAAAATCCGCGATAGAGTGAAGCCGCGAAAGTCGAAGCGCGATATAGCGAGGGATTACTGTATTCCAAATAACAATATACTGTATTATTTACCCTATACAGCTCCAAGCACATCACAAACAGATAAGAAGCCTTAGCTTGAACTGGAAGAACTTTTTGCCTGACTTAAGCTCCATCAAGGCAGCGGATGGGACAGCAGGCTTGTGTTTACAAAACAAAAGATGCTGATGGAGAAGTGCAAAGGGATTTAGGGTGGGCCAGCATTACGTGCTTTTTTGTACGCTTTAGGGATTCTAGTGTTAAACAGAGTAATAACATTTGCAAGAATTTATGAAACAGCACAAGCAGAATCGAAAATGCTCTCAGATTAAATGAAAATGCTGTCAGTTGTCACACACGTATGCATGGAAGGCAGCTAAATGGTCTAAATGAGAATAATTCCATGCCAGAACAAGGGGTGGAGGGGTACGCTGACCTTTTTTGTTGCTTTCCTGCAGACCGTTCACGGGAAATTCTGCCTCGCCCTGACGACGTCACTTCCGGTTCCGGGCCTTCTGATGATGTCATTTCCGCTATAGAACCCATGGATGAAGAGCCTTCCCATTCCGGCCCCTTTGATGATGTTACATCTGGGTCTGAGCCTATGGAAGAGGACCCCTCATCTTCCACCCTTGATGACTTCACTTCCCTTTCTGGCCTTTAAAGCCACCATATTCTAAAAATCTCATCAGTTCTTTTTTGAGTTCCATTCTGAACACATCAGTGCTAAAAAATGACCCTTTCACAGCCAGGGAATATTATACAGGTGGCTGCCCCAAATCTTTTTATGACTCTTACATCTGTTTTTTATTGATACAGTTTAGAAGAAATTCACGTTAATTTCACCAAACATTCTGCTTTTAATCAACAGAGGAATAAGATCAAATAAAAAACAAATCAAAGTGCAGAAAATAACAAGAAGTGCTGTAGATATAGCCGGACAACACAAAAAGCTAATGAATATGGAGCAAAGACAGCAAAATATCTACATTGCAAAAATGTTGGAAATTACACACGTGCATGCATGCAAAAAAAAATTGATCAAAAAACAGAACAGAATAAAGGTAAACAAGCTACTAAAGAAAAGTCCATAACAGCAGTTTATGAGCTAAATTCAGATGAGTTTGTCTACTACATTAACCATGGTAGAGAAACAGTCCAAGTAAAAGGAATATTACTAATTTTAAGGTTTAAAATAATATTTGTACAGTAAAGTGTTGCTTTTAGTGAAACAAGTAAATGTGTTTTTTGCTTATGGACAGAATGGGCCATTAGAATGTGAAGGATATAGATAGATAGATAGATAGATAGATACTTTATTAATCCCAAGGGGAAATATATTGAGGCTCAAACAGAATACAAAGAAACATTCATTAAAGACATTATGTATATGTGTTACAAGGGAACATGGAGCCACTGCTAGGAAGAAAAACATATTTTTATTTGTGAATATTGCATACTTCTACAAAAAGTAAGAGTATGCCAAGTGAATAATTTGCAGTTTTACAGAACTGGTGAAGGAATACCAGTCACCTTTTAAAGGACTGGGGCAGATTACTGGATATTCACACAGTCACTGAAGATGGCAAAGTTGCACCTGTTTCTCAGGAAGTTAGATGTGTTCCATATCACATGATTGAGGATGTCAATCAAGAATTAGACAAGATGATTGAGGAAGGAATTATTGAAGAAGTTAACGAGGTGTGGAGTGGATATCTAATCTGCTGTTGATCCTAAAGAAAACACTTCAGAAGTGAGACTGTGTGTGGATCTCAGAGAAGTAAATTAAGCAGTCATTTGTGAAAGGCATCCAGTTCATACAGCAGATAGCATTACATAAGCCATGCAAAGTGCAAAGGTGTTTGCAAAATTACATGCTGGGAAAGGTTTTTGGAACATTGATTTAGTGGAAGAGTCAAGAAGTCGTACAACACTCATTACTCACCGTGGATGCTATCAGTTTTATGTGGTCCCATTTGGATTAGCTACTGAACCTAAAGCCTACCTTAAAGCCTTGGAGTCCATATTAAGTGGGTTTATAGGTGTGGTATGGTATTTGGATGATGTTGTGGTTTTTGCAGATAGTGAAGAAGAGCTTGAAAAGAGACTGGGAAAAATGTTTTTAAAGGATTTAAAGAAAGAAGACTCTGGTTAAACCAAGAGTAGTGTATCTTTGGCTTTCAACAAGTAGTGGTTCTAGGTCACTTAGTCATGTCTGAAGGAATTAAGTCCAATCCACAAACAGCTGAGGCTGTGTGTAAAGCGCCCAGACCACAATATGCAGGGAAACTCATATCATTTCTGGGTATGTGTGCATATCTTATGAAGTTTATATCTAACTACGCAAATATATCAGAGCCACTCAGACAACTGTTTTGAATTGGTTAATTTTGATGATGGGCACACCAGAAATGTCAAGCATCTAAAACATGCTGCTTTGTCAACTGACGTTGTTCTTTAAACTGGAAACGGGCAAATATGTATTAACACAAACACAACATAGTCCAGTTGAAATAAAACCAGGAAAGCAATGTGAGCAACCATCATTGTTAGAGACTGTGTCTGATTCAGTTACAGAACAAATTGTAGAAAAAACAGTTAACTACTAGAAGTGGATGAGTCATTAAAAAACCTGCCAAGTTCAAGGACATGGTAACAAAAAGTATGTTGATTATTATTTAGGAAATGATGCAGTTCTCTGAGACTATAAAAAATGTGATTTTATGTTTTTAAAGGTTGTTGAAATATAAATTTATTAATGTTGCTATGAAACTAACTGTCTGACAAGGAGAAGGATGTAGTATAGTTGGGGGATATCATGATAAGAGGACAGGAAGAGAGAAGGGAATGAGAAGCTGACCCACATCACAACACATGGGATTAGCCTCCAACAGTGTCTGTGGCCCTTCATGTTCATAAACTTAATGCTACATACTGTATATGCTTACTTTCTAAGGAAAAAGAAAAAACTGGCTTTAACGCATCTGAATTCTTAAAACACTCTTCAATTTATCCTTATGTGTTGTCAGTGAGTTCAATGAGGAGAAGGAAACTGTTTATACAGGGTAGTCCAGATCTAATTATGCAGATCCAGATCGTCTGGATGACTTTGATTTATGTGGGGATGATTCCAGTTCGGAGTGAAGACGATTCTTCATGTCGTCAGTTTGCACACTTCTCAATGGTCCGGGATTTTTCGGGTGATTTTCTATGTAATAAACGTAATAAGTTATAGCGTAATGAAAATTGCATAATTAGATCTGGACCACATTATATATGCTGTGGCGGATGGCCAGAGCCCAGAGTATATTTAAGAACACTTCTGCCCCAGACCGACAAAGGGGAGCCACCCCTTTGCTTACAGCTGGGCCACGGGTCATAAGCATGGAAGCTCAACCCTGTTGGGGCCCATGGCCACTGCCAGGGGGTGCATGGACATTTCCAGGGCCCTATTTGGCCACACTTCTGCCACACCCGGAAGTCCTGCTGGAAGACGTTCACTGGGCATCTGGAATCATTCCAGGTGACCTATAAAAAGGGACCAGTCCCCACCATTCTTCAGCCAGAGTTGGGAGAAAGAGGACAAAGCCTCAGAAGGAAATGAGGCAGAAGGACTGGCGGCAAGAAAGGACTGTTGTGGTCCTGGTGACATTTCACTTTATTGTAAATAAACTGTGTGTGTGTCGCAAACCTGCCTCCTGCCTGTCTGTGTCTGGGTTGGCTTCACAATGCTTACAGCTAAACTCAGCACTTTCAGGCAGCTGCTACATCAAAGACAGAATATGCCCAAAGATTCACTAAATATTCATCAAATAGGAAGAAATGAATACTTGAGAATCCAAATTATTAGCAAAAAAAAACAAATTCTTTCTGCCCCACAGGGTCAGTTAACATAAGCAGGCCCCAGATACCAGGATGAGGTAAGTAGTGCGCTTCACCCATTTGCCAATTTTTTAAACACCCCAATTTAATTTCACTTTGATTTCATGTTTAGTTCAATAAAGATCAGATTCAAAATCATTGCTTTGGTCTACTGTGAAGATCACACTCTACATATTTGCAAAACATATTCTGTACCAGACAGGTCTCTGTGTGCAACCTCTACTGGACATCCAATAATGCTTAGAGGCAATAAATCTCACATACTCACATACTCCTTCTCTTCGCTCAGATTAGTGGTGGAATAGCCTCACACAAATCATCTAAGAAAAGAACTAAAAGCACTCCACTTTAGAAGTTACTTATGTAAGTTCTGAGGTTTGAGATTCAGTTGAATAATTAATTTCTCACACATTTAAAATAATGTACATCAAATTAACTGACTCTTATGTTGTGGAAACTGAAAATCAAAAGTTAGATTTAAAAATGCAAATTCCAGTTTAATAAATTTGTCTTTTATTGTAATTTGCTCCTCTACTGCATTAACTATAGAGAAATGATAGAACAATTTGAGCTCCTTGACACACTGTAGTAGACAATTAAGTTTTGATACGACTGAAATAATTGGGTTTCCTATAACATGTGTATTAAATGTCACAATTTTTTAATATTTCTAATCATACAAAGCAGGTCTTATTTGGAATGAAAATGTGTCTAAAGGTCAGATCTGTATTAAAAATAACCCCCACATCACCTCTGGATTCAGGTAAACTAAAGTTCAAGCCCTCTAAGTTGCCAGCCATGGTTTATTATATACAGAATGTTCACCACAAAAGACTTTTTTTTCCAAACCTGTTCAATTCTAAATTTTCTCAGTTAAAGATGTTAATAAAAATAACTGCAGACATCTTATTCAGTTTTACTAATATATCTGTCACTAGCACATAGATAAAAACTGTTTTTCAAAATTGTTTTTCATTGTTTATCAGATCTAGACCTTAAAAATTGTATGGTAGATACCAATACAGATCATCTAAAAGCAGTACCCAATGGTCTAATTCAATTGTGCAGTACAACACCTGGACCATAGTGTTAGTGCATTTGTATGTACAAGGCTAATGATTTATCATTGTCTGCATCATCTGAAAAATGTCAGAAAATGTTTAAAGAAATTGACATTTTAAACGATATTTTCTGTCAATAGAGAAAAAGAAAGATTGAAAGTCTCCCTAAGTTTTGTATTTTTCAGGACAAGTTTTGAGTTGCAGTATGTTTTTCCAAGAGTTAAAAAAATATCATTAAATGTATTCCATAACTAGTAAAAACATTTAGATGTACTGTATATCTGATTTCTTGATTTAAGGACTAGCAATGACAATAACGAACTATTAATTATGAGTTATGTAAATAGAACCTGCAAGGTAGGTTTAACAAAACAGAATAGAAAAGGTGACTGCCTTCATTTTTCTACTTAATCATCAAAAAGGTGTTCTGCACGAATGCTTACCATTCTAGTAGTCACTGTCCCCTTACCCCTTATTACCCAGGCACTCTATTTTGTGCACTTCTTTGCATTCTCCTGTGGGGGCACGTCTTCTGTTCTTTGCCAGAACTGTGCCCCTTGACTTGCTGGGAAATCTGTCACATAAATGATTATGCATACGTACAGCAGGCTACTTATCTACAAAGCTTTAAAATCAAAAAATAGCAAAATCCTGATAAAGTTGATTATTAATGTATCAACCCTTGAATTAAAATAGTCTGAATCTGGTGTTGCATTCTAGAAATAAATGATTCATTTTGAAATGCTTACAATGTCAGGAACAATTATTGCTGATTTCCGATTATATTAATATGACTAAGATATGGCCTTCCAGGGTATACTTTGAGTACTTTTTCACCTGATTTAAAAAAATATAAATGGCTTTGCTTTTCATAATTTATATTGAAAACCCTGAGATAGTTTGAAGAAAAATCAGTAAATCTGTACTAAAATATTAATTGCATAATTACTCAAATATTATTATACTCATTTTCTCTAAAATATATGAAAATTAGTGAGCCATTTGTTAGTTAGTTAGGTTATGTTAAATTGCTATAAGTATTTTTCCATCCATCCATCCATTATCCAACCCGCTATATCCTAACTACATGGTCATGGGGGTCTGCTGGAGCCAATCCCAGCCAACACAGGGCGCAAGGCAGGAAACAAACCCCGGGCAGGGCGCCAGCCCACCGCAGAAGTATTTTTCTAGTTATGTTAAAACATTTGTCAATATATTAGTGCATAGTTAATGGACGGTTCTGTTATAACCCCTACAATAGAATGAACTTTTTTGTCCAATTTAACACACTGCATCTCAAATATAATTTTAATATCTCCTAAAATAACTGTCTATTTTGTGATCTTTCAAGCATTCCATCCTATGAAAATGCCCCATCTGTTTAATTATTCTTTTAATTTTGTGAGAGAAAATTAATTAAAAAAATATGTCCAATTCCTAAACTTACTTACACAATCCTTCACACTCACACCTCACACATTTTGAGCCACCAGTCCAATGGCATTTTTATTTTCTCAGCATACAAGTAAAGGGGTGTAATGGAGTCAAAATTTCAACAAATTTCACATAATTGGACCACTGATGTCTATGAGTGTCTGCTGCTGTGTCAGGATGGGAATATATGGACAAGGTGACTCAAAATTACAATGCTCAACTCAAAAGAAACATGACACTTTTATTAGTACTATAATATGGTGGAAATCTATTGATTTTTATCAAAATCGCTCCAGTAGATTTTACTCTTCAGAGATAATTGCTTTGTATTTGTTGTACACATTTGTGCCTCAAGTGCAACATAACTGGGAGTGGATAATACACATGATTCTTTCTTTCCATATAATGACATATCTGTCTGCAACATTTTACTCTTGAAATCACAGATTTTAACAAAGAAAGTTGTTTGCTGACCACATGAGATTTAAATGTGATTCAGGTGGAAGGTGGCTA
Source organism: Polypterus bichir lapradei (assembly GCA_026402145.1). NCBI lineage: Eukaryota > Metazoa > Chordata > Cladistia > Polypteriformes > Polypteridae > Polypterus > Polypterus bichir. The sequence continues at coordinate 76,531,562 of JANRMT010062813.1, read as the reverse complement.
CAATGATAGTAATATGAGTTAAGTATATGGATGGATGTTTTACTTTACTATCTCATCAATTATTCCATTTTAAATTTTAAGTAGGAAAACAAGACAAGCAGCAACTGTATATTTATGTAACTGAACAGTTTACCCATTTCATTTAGTCAGGAAACTTTATTGGTACTTATATTTAAAAGATTAGCATTAACTTGTAAATGAATCTGTCTTTGCATTGCATTGGACCTTTGCCTGAATTGCCAGCAATTTAACAGCAAGCAAGACACACTGCAATATCAAATATAAAAGTGATCCATACAACATACTTAAAAAAGTAAATATAATTAAAACAAAGACCTTAAGTAAATACTGATGCCATGAAGATCATAAAAGACCATTTTTAAATGATCATTTTATAATTAAAGATGAAAGGTTTCAATTAACTATTGTTCCCTCTGTGTTGTCCGTTGCAAATATTATGACAAACCACACACACACACACACGCTGACTCACACACACACTAATAGCAAATGCTTTAGAACTACAGGTTTTTGTTCAGTGAGTAATCTGAAATGCTACAAAGGTAAACAGTAACCTGCCAGAGATTATTAAAAAAAAAAGTTTAGAATATAATTTGTACAGTTATACAAAAAGGCCTTTTTCAGGAAAAAAGTAATGGGATAACAAATTACACCTTCTCTGCAGCAATGGAAGGTAATTAAACCATGAACGCTGATGCAAGCAATTACTGCAGGTGTCCCAACTTTTGCTGATTACTTACAAACACTCAACTGTATAAAAGCAGTGTTTGAACAAACTGTGTTGCTGAAGCATTATTTGGACAATACTGCATAGTATATTGCTATCAAAAAAATGAGAAACAGGCCATAAACAAAGGAAGACCAACAAACCATTATAACCCTTAAAAGTGTAGGCCTTTCCTTGACAGAAATTATATGTGTACCAGTAATGGCGCACTGCACAATAACGTGCAGTAAACACACCTGACTTATAGTTTTCATACTCTTTCTCTGTACGTTTAGCATTTGTTTGCTCAGAGGCTGATGCGCTTGCAATTTCCTGAGCAGCTCATCTTTTCTCCACTCTAGTGGCCCGCTTCTTCTCTTTTTTCGTTGGTATCTTTTCATATTAAAACTGATTAAGTCAAGTTTGGGTGTTGCAATTACTTAGTATGTTTTAATTTTTCACTTAAGCTGGCACTTAAGTCTTCAATCTGCCTCAAGAATGATTTAAGATATGAAGAGGTAGGGGAAGTGATGGTGAAGGTAATAAGGATGAGAATGGCACCCTTACGCATGCGCCGCACAGCTGCCCTGCTGGCTGCTGCCGAGAGTTGATTCTGCAATAAAATAAAATAAAATAAAAATAAAAACAGGAATAACCTTGGAAGTCAATCATCACCACGAAAGCAGATAGTAGATGTTGTCACTACCCGATCTGTGGTGCCTGCCCGATCTGCGAGGGTGCATGCGCACACATGCGCAGAGCTTTACTATTACGACCCTGCCCCATCTGCGTTTTTTTACTTTGTGACACGAGTTCCCATCTGATTTGTCTCGCGCACGCACTGTCTGCTTAATAAAAATTGATTTCACAACGCTGCTCGATTTGTACTGCGCATGTCTAATGTTTTATGACACACGAGAAAAAAGTTACCGTGGGATTTGCATTTCTCAGTCTGTATTAACAAATAGAACTTCCGCCATTCGAGTGAGAAGGAGAAAGAAGAACGCCAAAAAGAAGAATAGGAACATATTGAATTTTTCTCCCGTAAGAAGAATATTTTTCACTTCTTGAAAAAAATGAAGACTTTCTAATTTTACAACAACTTGAAAGAATATTTTTTACGGGAAGAATTTAGCAACAATTTATTGGTCAGAGAGCGAAGTGAAATATGACGTGCGTCCGTGAATTTCATGATTAAAGGTGTGTAATGTTTATTGGATGCTTTTTAGTTTTTGAGAAAATATACTGCCGTATAATTTAGATATATTTAGGATTACCTAACATTTCATTTAATAATTGGAATATTACCAAATTTACCATTTTAAATAGTGGTGGTGATTTCAGTGAACGCACATGAATATTTTGAAATATGCAAAACTTTTAATAAATTGTGCTATTAAAAAAAACTGCTCAGGTGGACTTTCCTGTTATTTACTGATTTATACTTGATTAATGGATTAGTAGGTTTTCTCTTTTTGGGAATATGAAAATCTGAACTGCCTAGATTAATCTCAAATCAGGTGTCTGTCTAATTTTTACAGTTCTTTTAAACGGAGAAGTAAATTAGCATCCAGTAACGAATGCTAAAAGTTTTCTAAAGAATTAATTGTTGCTAAGAAGCCTTATATTTACTTTTTAGAGTAGGATTAGTGCAATATTTTGTGTAGCTAAGTAATTCTTTGTGACCTATAATTGTGATTTTATTTATTTTTTTCATTAAACCCCTTTCCGTGCTGCAACCCTCCACAGAGTGTTAATAAAAGTAAATATAGCAGGAAAATTAATTCATAGATAAAATTTAACCTTCTAAGTCCAGTGACCTAAAAGTATAAGTCACAATATTTATCAGTGTTAAGAGTAATGACTGAATATATCATTTTGTTCTCTGACAGACCACCAACTTTTTTACACCGGGTCAAACCGACAATACTTTCGTCTGGTTGTTATGAGTGAAGAACAAAAGAGAGCTGTCTTAATGGAATCCTGGAACCAGCCATCATAACGGTGTGAGCGGAACCAGAGACAGATCTATTGCTGGCTATTTCTGGCCAGCTCTTACAAACGATATAGCTAATTGGGTAAGTTTTGCACAATTTGAATCTTGAGACACATTTAACGATTCTGCCTCAGGTTGTGGATTATCATGACTTGTGCTAAGAAACAGAGTAATTGGCTTGTATTAAAATGTTGGTCATATGTTTTTGCAAGACCCCTAGAGCTGAGATGTAATTACCAGGCAGTCATACAATTTCCTTAAAGTATCTGTTTCTGTACTTCAATTCTTATTTTTGAGGACTGGTGCAGTTTGTTCTGTATGTTCAAAATGATGCCCAATTTTACAGTTCTTCCATAAACCTTAGTACGTCAAGAAGGATCAAATGGGCAGGTAACTGTGTGTGTTACATTTTTTCTAGTAATCCAAAGAGTAGTCTAAGTTGTCCTCTGTTCCTTCCTTGCCAAGAGACCAATCAAGTAATAATTATGATGTCACCCCCACAAAGTTGGTTTTGCACCATAGCAAGACTTCAATATGCCCCGTTTTATCATCCTCAGGTAACTAGTTGTTTAGGATGATTTTCATTTGTAAAATGCTTGTTTTTTTGTAGTATTCTTGTCATCTTGTTATACTTGCTGCTGTCCCTTTTTTCTTTGTGAGTTGCTAAGGTCATTTCCAAATATATTGTAGCTTTACAAGTGTTAAATTCTTTCTTATCAATAAAGTAAGCATATGATGCAAAATTTCATTCAGTTTGTATCTCTTGTTTTAGGTGAGATGTTGTCACCACTGCCAGCTGAATGATCCCATCAAGACCATGGCACCAGTCTTGCATTCTTATCAAGGTAATGGCTGGCTCCAGGTTTGTGAAATAAATTTAAATGAGGGTAATGATTTAATGGTAAATATTTTCTCAGGTGAAACAAGCTTGGGAGGTGGTAGCCCTGGATCTCTTTGGCCCACTGTGTGAAACTGCCAGAAGAAACAAGTATGTGTTGACCATTACTGACCTCTACACAAAGTGGATCGTTGCTGAGCCTCTCCAGTCTAAGTCTGCGAGTGAAGTGTCTGCAGCCATCATAGGGAAGCTGTACACATTTGGCATGGTTAGGAAGATTATTACTGACCAAGGCAAAGAGTTTGTCAACAAGGTACTGTTGAAAAAAATGCTTTTTATTTTTAAATTGAAACATTTCTTGAAAAAGTCCATGTTTTGTAAACCCATTTATTATCCCTTGTGTGAACTACTAAAACAATTCTGTTGATTCTCCATCCACAGCTAAATGAGAACAACTTTGGAGTCCTAAAAATAAAGCATGCTGTCTCCAGTGCTTAACATCCTCAGACAAATGGGCAGGTAATTGTGTGTGTGTTTAATTCTTTAATTCATGTTGGATGTTGTCGGTAATTGAAAAACGATTATTTGTTAAATGTTTGTAAATCCTTTTGAAATAAACTTAATGAAAGAAAAAATCAAAATATCTATCATGTACTAAGAAAATATGTTAACGAGAGCCACAATGATTGGGACTTCCATCTTCCTGCAGTTGTATATGGCATCAGCACAGCTAGGCAGGTGGGTACACATGCCCTGATTGACAATCTTCTAATGTGTTTGACCTTTCATTAGTCCTAATGCAGTGTGCTAATGGTGAACTTTTTATAACCAGTCTTCAACAAGGTACACTCCATATTTCTTGCTTTTTCACCGACATCCGCGCTTACCAGAAGTTTCAAACACCTGTCCGATGGGAGAAACTATTGACATTGGAGATTGAGAAGAAGACATTGACACCAGAGTTAAAGAAATGAAGGCTCTGAATGAAAAGGTTCGTGCCCTACAAATGACTAATCGATATAGCCTATGAAATATTACAGAATTTTAAGTTTAATGGCTGCTTTTGCAGATTCTCAAGAATATTGAGAAGGCGCAGACAAGACAACGGAGGTCTTATGGGAACCATAAAAGGAAGTTGGTAAAAACGTGTACACTCAATGTTGGAGATTCTGTCCTTATTTCTGAAAACCCAAAAAAGCAGTGTCTGAAACAGAGCCTTGCCAGCCATCACCAAGGGCCTTTTTACTGTATTCAGCATCTCTTCAAAAGGTGTCGCTACAGTCATGAAAGTCAATGGAAAGCACCATCAGTTCATTGTTTCACGTCTGAGCTCCGCATTACAGTTTGGAAAGTAAGGGTGTTATCTGAGTCTTTGATCTGGATAAATGTTTTAACTTCAATGAATGTTGATGTAGAAACTGGTACAAAAGAACAGAAATTTTAAATTCCTGCTATATGTAACAGACAGAATGAAATTTAAAAGTTTGTTTTTTAATCTATTATCAGATCGTGGACCAACTAAGGATTGCTGTCTTCAGGACCATCGATATTGGATGTCTTCTCAAGCGAATGAACATCCCTATGCTTGCTTAGGAGATAAGTGGGAGAAGGACTTGGGGCCTTTTCAGGATGAACTGGCAAGTGCCCTATCGCCTTTGTATTACTGCTTGGTTAAAGGATATTTAATTGTGCTTTTACGGCCAGCTTGCAGAGTGTTTTTATGAACATCTTTTATTAACTTCTACAATAATTACTTTTGTGTTTAGCTGAAGTATGTCCTGGACCCACATGATCCCTCAGCAGAACTAATTGTCAAGGATGGAAATATCTGTCTTACACATGAGGACTTATGGAGTCTTGGTATTTTTACTCATTAATAGAACCCTCTAAGAAAACTTGAATTAAAGATTACCTACTTGCATAATTAATTTATTTAATCTGTTAATTTTTTCTAGATTGGAAAAGCCTGCTTCAAGATAGTACAAAAAGCAGCCCAAAGACATGTAATTTTTTTTTCATTCACTGACCTTTGTTGGATTAAATATTGTTTCTATATTGGTTTATTACTTTATAATTCATTAATTCTGTTTTTAATAGGCGAAAGATATTCGCATTGTGGATATGTATGTGGTGCCCATGTGGAAAACCAAGAATGTGGACCCACTTGTTGGTTTGCCAGTAAGTTTCTAGTTCATTATTTATTTGTTCATTTATATTCATAATTGTATGTTAATTTTTATACCTCAACAATTACAGGACAACTTGGGTTCGAAAGATGCCATATTGTTTCCTGCATGGAGCAGGCAACAAGATCAAGTGGACCACTATTTGCTATGTGTTGAGTTTCAATTCCTTACATACAACTACAATAATTTTTTTATATCATTTTGGCAAATCATAGTACTGTTAACCATGTATTCATATGGAAATATGTCAATTTCAGGTTTTACTGGTAGCTGAAAGGGAGATATTTTTTTTAGATTTTCTTCGCCCTAATGGTTTTGGAGATGAGACCTAGAGAACCATATATAGGTTTGGAAATAACTGCCATTCTTGTTTAATGATGGTCCTTGTTCAATGGGTACAAGTTCCAGTCATGGCCTTGTTCTATGGCCAGATGTTCTAGTTGCAGTCTTGTTCTATGACTGCAGGTTTTGGCTGTGATTTTGTTCCGTGGTTACAGGTTAAGGTTGCGGCCTTGTTTTATGGTCTGAGGTTCCAGTTCTGACCTCTTATAGTTACAGGTTCCCATTTTGGCTTTGTTCTTTGGCCAGCGGTTTTACTTCCTCTTATCCTAAGGCTGCAGGTTATATTGCTGATTTGTTCTGTGGTTACAGGTTCTAGTTACAGTTTTGTTCTGTAGTTACAGGTTTGGGTTGCACCCTTGTTCTATGGTTACAGGTTCCAGTTGCGGCCTTGTTCTTTGGCCAGAGGTTCCAGTTTCGGCCGCCTTCTATGCGTATAAGTTTCTTTTAAGGTATGGCCTAGAGACAGTTGTTTGATCAACAGCAGAATTGTAATATTGTCTTTTCATTTAATATTTCAGACAAATTGCACGCTGCATTGACCTAGTACCTAAGAAGATGGGCAGACATTTAGAAGTAAATGCATTTATTCTTTTAGAGTGTTGTCTGTTGACTGCTTAACATTATACATCATCTGTCCCATTGATTGGCATTCTTCACAACATTCACTTATGACCCTCTATAGATATTCAATATTGTGTATTTTCCAGAACTTTCCTCAGCAGACCTCTGGAAACTATTATGGCATCCTCATGCTAATGGTGTCTGCTTTTCTGAAACATTTTCATCTTTCAAAGTCTGAGAAGATGATTTAGACAGTTTGTATTTTATAGTATGCCCTTTGCCTCTGCACACGTACTAGATTTACATTCACTGGGGTAAATTATTTCTTATTATAAAGAAAAGCTCAAGTACTGTCCTGTTTGTCTAATTATTGCACTATATATTTTTTCTTTTCCTTTTTCAAGTGACATACCATTAATGCGCCAGTGGTGGTGCATCCTACTGATTGAGAGGTTTCAGGTAGAGGGGTATGACATTTTTGCAATGTTCTACTGCTCATTGTATTATCTCAATTAAACACACAAAAAAAAATAACTTATCTTCATTGGTTACAAGACATGGCCAACGTTTTGCTTACTGGAGCGATGAAGCTGTTGAGTTGTTACAAGGCACTCTAAAGCCTCTTTTTAGAGTGTCTAGGCGAATCTCTTCAACTGTCCAAACTCACATGCAAGCTGTGAGTGACCGGGTGGCAGATGAGAAGAAGCTGGTAGACTTCATTGTAGTAGCACAAGGCTACCAGCATCATTTGTCAGTATGTTACTGAATTATTAGCAAAGTCCGTGGTTCAGATTTTATAGAGTTACTACATGTCAACAAATATGACAAACTGTAATCTAAGGATTGTGTTGGAAGTGGACACCTCACGCTGGACTGCCATTGCCCAAAGCCATCAATAAAGGTCTGGTGTGCTACTCATGTGGTACAGGGACAGAACTTGGTGCCTGGTCTTGTAATATTTCATTCACTTTTTACTTAAGTGATTGGTTTGGGACCATTTAAGAATAGTTAAAGTTAACTTAAATATAAGGGGAGAAAGGGTGCTCTTTAATAATAACCTATCACTAATTTACAAGCAACATTGGCCTTTTTTTATTTTGTTTCTTGAACAAAGAGGATACTCTGTGGTAACGAGCCTTCCAAGTGGCTGGACAGATTCCAGGAAAAGTCATCTTTCCAAGTGTCTGTGTACCTGGAGTCTGACGAACATCAGAATGCCCTTTTCTCATATATTGAGAGATTTCTGAGAACTGTACAAACAACATTCCCTATTAGAGATCGTGTGCAGTTCATTCTGGATGTCTTTTTCCCTGAGGTATGACTGCTGGGTTGGCCTGTTATGTAAATAATTTGTGCACCAGATGATCTGTAGTCTTCTGCCTACTTGAATATAGCAGTGTGTTTTTTTCTTATGCAATAGACTATACAATTTTTTTTACCCCAACATTAGACCACAATATCTTTGTCTGTGTGTGAATCCTCGCAATCACAGTAATTGTTGTTTTTCTCACTGTATGAGTTTCAACAGAAACAAAACCAGACTGTTTCATTTGTAAAATAAAGCACACATTCTTAAGGGTATTATGCATTGTTACTAGGTAATTGGTGTATGCTTTCACTTATAATGTGATTTGGTCATATTTCAGTTACATGCAAGCAACTTTTGTATTCTGTTTTTTATTACTTTTGGATAGTCCATCATCCATGCCCTGGCTGCTCTACAGGGCGTATCAGGACAGGAGGCAGAAGACTTATTTCTTTGTGGCCCAGAATACAGTATCAGGTAAAAGTCAAGTCTATAAATGTTTTAAGTAAGTGTTTGAACATTTCTTGTTTATTATTTTTATATTTTACTTGCCTTAGTGAAGTGGAAGAATTTAACTGAAAGATAGGGCAGCAATTAAAGAACGAGGGAATGCAGTGAAATCTGTTGGAATAGAAGATGATGCTACTGCCCAGTGCTTCCAAAATCTTTTAATTGAGTCTTTGGTCTGAATCTACTGTGTCATTGTCAAGTATTCTGGGGGTAATGTAACAAATTGTTTTGTTTACTTTTTGTTTTTATACATATTTTAAGCTCATTTACTTGACGTTAGCTTTAATAAACTGGATGCCTGTCTCCTTCACAATTGATTTTAAAATACTATACTATTAATTGCATGAAAAGCTCTGAACTATTTAGTCCCTTCCTGTATATGGTACTGTCTCCCCCCCAACATTCCTCAGTGTAATCTTTAATCCACGACCACTAATTTGCTTATGAAAGAACTGGTGAAGCAGTTTACACATGTATACCAAAAATATAAAATACCATTTATAAATGAAAAACATTTCAAAATACTTTTAAAACCACATTTTTAAAGTTCACCTCTGCTTAACTCCCACTTCTATCAGTTGTAACGGTTTATGAATGGAACTGCATACACTTTGAAAGATTTACACCAGATAATAACCATTGGTTTTTCTCTGTTTTCTTTTCTGTTTTGTCCAGTGATGCCCTTTGCCCCACACCCTGGTCAAGTCTTGTGCAAACTGACTGTGGTGCTGAAGAAAGAAGACTTCTGAAGACCACCTTGAAATGGAGTTGCAATTGGATTGACACTACAACATTTATGCTTGCTGAGAATGTCCAGAGTGGCCCGGGGAGTCTGTGACCTTGTGACATTGAGAAGTTGTTTTGTCAGGCATCCTGACCAACTAGACCTTTTTCTGTTCTTCTTCAACAGGGCCATCTGATCATCGGATATATTTAAGGAGAAGGACCTTTCAATTTTCCTCTTGTGCACTTTTTAATTGTATATATATTTTCTCATTTTCATAAAAATATATCAATTTGTTAAGCAGTTTAGTAATTTGGGCTTTATTAGTATTAAAATGTGTTAGAGAAGTTATTTGTGCAATAATTGTAATGATCAAAATAGCAAAAAATGTAACTTTAAATATTTATTTTTTTCGCATTATAAATGATTGACTGCAGATATTTTGATTGCAAAAATATATTATTAAAGCTAACATTGGTTAAGTTCAATGTTTCACTTTTATTGTGTTCAAAATATGGAATAGTCAATATACTGTAGAAGTACACAAACCTTTGTTTTGAATATGTTAAATCTATGTGATTTTTTACTTTTTTTTTGTACATTTGACAATTTTTTTATGTGCATTGTTCTCACATTGTTCACTTTTGTTGTTCTCATAACATTTACTCAATACAATTTGTGTGAAAAGTGTATTTCCTTTTTCATTATTCAGTTATTAACTCACATTTAAGACACTACATGGGTGAATAAAAGCTATTTAAATTTGAGCACCAGACGAGCAATAGTATCACAGAAGAATGGTGCTGGGGTTGTGCTTTATGTGGATTAGACACAAAATGAAAATTTATTTTTTTGAAAAAGACTGTTTATGCAATCCACTCGTATCACAGAAACAAAGTTTTGTAAACATGATACCCTACGACAAATGTATATTTCATTAATAATATGTAAAGTTATTTTTAAACAAAGTTTCTCCAGGGATGAAAAGTGTATCAACAGTTCATTTTTACATACATACACACTCATTTTGACTAACTGCACGATAGCCTGGTACAACCGCTGCACCAAACCTGCCAAAAAAGCCCTGTAGTGGATCATAAAAACATCACAAGATGTTAATGAAGCTGAACTACCATTGCTTGATCATCTATACAAGATTCCCTGTGTAAGAAGGGCTAAAAACATCATCAAGGAGAACACTCATCTTGGACAGAACTTGTTTGAGCTCCTCTCATCAGGCAGGCATTTCAGATCAATCTGCATGCTACAAATAGACAAAAAAAGGCTTCTTCCCAACTGCTATAAACTTATTGAATTCGTATATCTCCTTAATCTGAAATCGTTTTCATCGATCATGTATAATTAATGTAGGTAATGTAGGTAGTGCAGGTAGTATAAGTAATGTGTAATGACCGTTTACTAAAATGCAATAATAATACTGCTGTGCATTTATACAATAATAATCCATCCTGGTTACTTTAACATTATATATGGCATCTTGCTAATATTTTCAACATATTTTGTATGATTACTCAGTTTTTAGTTCACACTTGTATTTATTTATTGTATTGTTATATATCTGAACTATTTGACTTTGGACTTTAAATGCACCTTGGGGTTGACACAAGAGTAATTTCGTTGTGTTAGTCAATGACAATAAAGTACTTAAACATATCTATTTCTGTAATAAAACCGTCATTTATTTTTTTAGATTTTTCTTATTTGCAGACTATAATAACATATGTAATAATTAAATACTTATTTGTACAATGGGAATTGAAAAAAGAAGTGCTATGTAAATTAAACAAAGCGATCTCAGTGATAAACAATTAACGTTTATAGCAAGGAGTATGACAAGCTTAATCCAGCCCTGAACACGGAACGTACAATGAATATTTAATAATTTTATCATTATGGTCAACTAATATGGTATTGAAATGAAAATACTGGCAGTTGTGTATTGACATGCGCAGTTGAGTTCGATGTCGTAAAGTGAAATGTTTAGTATATTCATTTTTTTTATTAAGCGCATGCGGAGTGTGTTATTACATATGTATTAAATGAATACATCATCGCTCACTTTATGGTCCTCCCCAATCTGTTTAACGCATGCGTAAACACTTTACGGCATGTTAGGCTTTTAATAGGCACACAGATCGGGTAGTGACAGAACATGTGATGTTAGTGATTTTTAACCGGGATTGGTGCCAGACAGGCTGGTTAGAGTATTTTTGTAACTACTGATCTCCAGGGCTTTCCACACACAACAGTCTCTAGAGTTACTAAGAATGATGCAAAAAAACATTCAGTTAATGGATGGAAATGCCTTGTTGATAAGAGAGGACAGAGAAGGGTTGCCAGATTGGTTTGAACTGGCAGAAAGGCTACATTAACTTAGATAACCACTCTGTAAAACTATGGTGAGCAGAAAAGCAACTCAGAATGTACAGTACATGTTGATTTTTCATGAGGTTGGTCTATAGCAGAAAAAGACCACGTCAGGATCCATTCTTGCCCACCAAGAACAGAAAACTGAGACTATAGTGGACACAGGCTCACCAAAACTGGACAACTGAAAAGTGGAAAAATGTAGCCTGATGTGATGAATCTTTATTTCTCCAGGGATGATGGCTGGCACCAACAGCATGAATCCATGCACCCAACCTGCCTTGTGTCAACAGTCCAGGCTGGGGGTGGTGTGATGGTATAGGAAATGTTGTCTTGGCACACTTTGGTCCAGTTAATATCAATCAATTATCACTTAAATGACACAGATGATTTGAATATTGTTGCTGACCATCATCCCTGCTGCATCCCTTCATGGCTACATATTAACCCATGTTTTAATGGCTACTTCCAACATGATAACATACCGTGTCACAAAACAAAAACCATCTCAAACTGGTTCCATGAACATGACAATGAGTACAGTGTTCTTCAGTGGCCTTCTCAGTCCAAAAAACACCTTTGGGATGTGTTAGAATAGGCAATTCACAACATGAATGTTCAACAGAAAAATCTGCAGAAACTGTGTGATGCAATTGTGTCAATGTGGACCAGGATCTCAAAATAATGTTTCCAACATCTCCATACCATTAAATTCTGTGGCTGTTTTAAGAGCAAAACAAGGCCCTACTCAGTATTATAGGTGTGCCTGATAATTTGCTCATGTCTATAAACTGCATCTAGTTATCTTGGTAGTAAGTATTCATTTGTTCATGAGAACATAAAACAAAATTAAAATAAACAGAAAAACTGATGCAATAAAGAATGTGTTGTGATTTTTAAACACTTGAGTAAACACAAATGAATACTGAAGCAATGTACTTTGCTGCACAATTCTTAAAGTGGTTCTGGGGTGAATTCTTCCAAGAGCCACACTGCATTTGCCAAAACACTTCTTTTGATTCTGGAAGATTTTTGTTCTCTTCCTTTTCCAAGTTATCTTACAAGTTTCACCAATGTTAAGGATGGGTTTCTGATGTGGCAAGTCTAATATTGTTGATGTTCCTCTGCTCCACGTAGGTCTTAATTGTGTTTGTATTTTGTCAGGCTTTGTTATGCTGAAAGATATGGTTTTTGCCAATGCATCATTTTTTCAAATCTATGTATAACTGTCAGCAGTCATTAGTCCATGGATTTTTTTTTTTTTTTAACCAAATTCCCTATTCCACTGATTAAAAAGCAACCCAGCCTGCTACACATAAGGCTGCAGACGGGCATCAATGCTCTTTTTGACAATTCATTTTCTGATAAAATTATGTATTTTTGAGCTAAAAATGTAAAAACTGGTTTTGCAGATCCATAAGGCCTTCGGCCACTGGATGTCACTCAGTGCTTTATGCTGTTTCACTTACTGGATTCTTTTGCTTTTTTAGAAGAATTGTTTCTTTGTTAAAATGTGTCCTACAGATCTAAAGTGTGTACTCTGGTGCCAGACAACTCCATTAATGTAGTGCCCAACAGATAAAAAAATAAAGTGTTGCTCTTACTATAACAGTACAAATGCAGTAGAAAATAAAAGAGAAAAATAATTAGGCAGCAAACCAAGCAAAATAAAGTATGGCGACCCAAACGAAAAAAAAAAAAAACAACCCTGAAGTTTGTCTTTAAAAATAGAGCAAAAATAATGGCCAAAATCCCACAGGAATCAGCAAAAAATCTAAGTCAATGACAGACAAGATTTGTTAGCTAGGAGAACAAAAGTACCATACTAACAAAATCAAAACAACATCCACAATTCACAGTCAAATAATTGTTAGAAAAAGGATCAAAAATCAAAGTAACAAAACAAAAGCAAGAAGCAAAACAAGTCACTTGTATCCAAAAAGTTGAACACAGACTGAACAGCATTACCATGATCAATACATTGGGGAAGTGACATCAGACATCATTTGACACGTGCCAAAATAACAACAAAATTGGCGTACCTGTGATCATTCAGAATGGTGATGTGTAACGGTAAAAAAAAAAAAATCTGAAAACTTTGCTAAATAAAAATGACTAGATGACTAGAGGCTCTTTATTTAGGTCCTAAAAAATATTGTTCATCAGATGCAGACATCTTTTTGAGTCTTGCATGTTGTTTTCTATCATGACCAGATACTGCACTTCACAATTTCTTTTTAGATATTCTGAACAAACATATCTTCAAAATACAGTTTGGTGCGATACTGTTCTCTACCTATTACCTTATTAATGCCTAACAACAAATTTATGTATATAAAAGTGTGTTAGCTTAGCTATTTCTAAACCTTTACTTTCTGGATTATCTGTTACTGTGCACTACTAGCACACCTACTACACTTTATCACTACCTTAAGTCATTTCCTTCAGGTCTGCCATTGATGGAATTTCTAGTCTTACATGGAATGGCTAAGGTGTCTCTAGGAGAAGTCTGGAAACCAAACCAGTGTTGTTCTAGCTTTATCAAAGCATATCAACACATTTCTTGTAAAATACTAGAAGTGCTTGTTCCTTTTTATTCAATGGATGTTTGTTTATGTTTAGTATAATGTTATATAGTTTTCAAGAGCAAATAAACACTGAAAACTAGCTTTAACAAAATTATGTTGCCTAGTATATAATGTGTTCTTTCCTGGAAAAAAAATACCTCTTTATAGAATTAACATTGATTGGAATATATCATGCAGAAAATTTGTAACTGTACAGAAAATCAAAAAAGACAAATACTTTACTTTTGTTTTAATACAGTATTAATTATCCAGTAATTGTGATCACAGTCCTGGGGCCTCCTGTATAAATGGCGTGTATGCACAAAAATGTTGCGTACACCCATTTCCACACTGACTTCAAGATGTATAAAAACTAAACTCGGCATAAAGCAACGCACGTTCTCATGCCAGCCTTAACCTGTGCATACGCACGTTTCCACTTGGTTTTGCAAACTGGTTGCACCCAGCGTCAAAGTAGTGCTACTGTTCCAGTGTGGTTTCCCTTTCCTTTTTAGATTCACATCCCTGATGCGGATTTATCAAATACACTGAAATTAACCGCATATTGTTCATAAATTTAAGAGATCTGATTGTAATCAACCTGTAACAATATAACGGTCCACAGAATGGCCACACTATTCCAAACACCATAGTTGCTTTAGCATTGTTACTCTCAGTGCACCACTCATTGCCTCAGCCAAAAGGACAGTTTATTTGAACTTCTTCCATTCGGCAAATGCTACAGAGCCTTTCCTGCACGAACCTAGAGTTTCAGAAACATGTTTGATCACAATAGCTATAAACATACTCAATCAGTCCATCAATTTCTCATGGTAGAACTGTTTGTATTTATAAATACAATTACCTCACTGTAAACTTGCACTACAACTGTACTATTGCATAACCTGAACCACTTTATGAACCATCTGCACTATCTGCACTATATGTACATGTATATTGTACTTATGCTTTCATATTGTATATTTTTTATTGTTTTTTACATTATTATTATTACCATTATTACTTTGTAGGAAAATAAGCTTATTGAGGATATGCATATTGAATTATTAAGAAAAATAAATAAAAGAATTCAATTAAATTCAATAGAAGAGAGCGGATATTTACAGATGATGATGACTGGCTTCTAAGTCGATTTGGATTTCCAAGAGCTATCTTCTTGGAGTTCTTGATATAATTTTTAAGGTGAAATGCATTAAAGTATGTATATTACATCATACAGATAAATTTCTAACTTCATTTAAATAATGAACACTGTTAATAATTAAACGTATGGGCATGGTGGTAGCGATGAGCTGGTGCCCTGTCCAGGGATTGTTCCTGCCTCGCACTGTATGCTTGCTCAGACTGGTGCAACCCTTGATGGATGGAATAATTAGAACCAAGTTTTGAAGAATCAGCGTTCTAAGCTTACAGACGGCTTTACATTTATTACTGGGTTTACCGCGTGTAGACTGGTCATGTGGAGAAAGAAAAGGAAGGACAGGAATTGGGGTTTGGTGCGTTTGACATACAGTACTGCTGCATTAAATGATTTCATTGAGAGTTGCACAAGTCCAAGGAAGTATCTTGCGGGAGGCAGGAACAATTTCTGGACAGGGCACCAGCTCATCGCTACCACTGCGCCACCGTTTCCCCATGTTTAATACATGCTTTAATTAATTTCATCATGAAAATGGTATCAAGTATACATCTTAGTATTTAAATTGTTCAAAGAGCTGTAATATGATGTATTATAAGTGGAGATGAGTGCAGTAAGAGGAAGCTCGCTTAAGAAGTATGTAGTGATTCACACACGGAACACTTAGAATACGAATCATTTAACGTGCTATTTTAGTTATGATGGGATCAGAGAAACACTGGGAAATTAAACATCGATTTTAAGATGAAGTTTACAACGTTCTACTTTAATGACAAAAACTACGAGATTAAAGTGGAAATTTCGAAATTAAAGTCGTTTCAACATTTTATCTTCACTGTGTCCCTGTTTTTTTTAATTTTTCTCTGTATCCTAATAGGCATCTGTATGACACTAAGGCGGTGGGCTATTGATATTTGATTACTTTTTTTTATTTCGGCACTTTGCAACGTTCTGAACTTGAATTTTCAAGTGTCTCTGCCACTGTATATCACTTGATCTACTTCCTTTTGTTGTTTATACCATTGCGTAAACCAAACAAATGCTACATTTTTCCTTGCCTCCACTTTGCATTCCCTGAAATTGTTTTTTCACATGCGTTTGCAATTGTCTTTTAAACAAACACTGAACGAGGAAGGTGATATTTAGATTGATTTGCATATTAAAATGTGCAAAATTATGGGAGGAAGTCAGAGTGGTACTGCACGTGTTACTTTTCATGCTGGCTGAGATTTATGGAGCTGAAGTGTGTAGAAGTTGGCTTATGCACGGTTTTGTGCATCTGAATTTTTTTGTGCATACGCATGCTTCCACTTTTGTCCATACGTCATGTTTCGGTGCGAGTTGCATGCACCTTCTAGGCCCCGGTATCTTTAACTTTCTGTTGTGACTATCATTCACCTTTAGCCAATCAAATTTAAAGTAATCCAATGATATCGTTATGGAGGAACTTAATACTTCAAGGCATGTGACTTCATATTTTTAATAACTAAAAAAAAGGATTCCTGAAGAATTTAAGTGATTATTTTCACAAGAACTTTTGTGTTTTTTCAAAAGCACTTTTTTTCCTTGTCTCAGAGTACAGAAAATTGGTTAAAGATGTATGATTTGTCTGTAATACAGACTTAACTGTTGTTCCAGGATCAACAACAACTTGATGATATCAAATTCACTGGTAAATGTCTTCAAAATAAAGCATTTATATATGTTATATATATTATATATATATCTATACTAATAAACGGCAAAGCCCTCACTCACTCACTCACTGACTGACTCATCACTAATTCTCCAACTTCCCGTGTAGGTAGAAGGCTGAAATTTGGCAGGCTTATTCCTTACAGCTTCCTTACAAAAGTTGTGCAGGTTTCATTTTGAAATTCTACGCGTATTGGTCATAACTGGAAGCTGTTTTTCTCCATTTACTGTAATGGAGTTCAGCTAGAGGGGCGGAGTTCGTATGACATCATCACGCCTCTCACGTAATCACGCATTACGTAGAAAGCCAGGAAGAGCTACAAAACGCGCTTTAGAAAACATGCATTATATAATTAAGAAGGCAGCGAAACAATTAGAAGCGAGCGAGTGACATATAAAACCTTATTCAGCAGCTAACGTGAACTGACGCAGTGCGCAGACAAAAAGTAACAGTTCCAAAGATTGCTGAACAAAAACTGAATTACACTGCTACGCTCAAATAGATAAACCACACGCCGTGGCGCGATACTAAAGCATTCGACTGTAGCGCCCACGTCCGAGGTTCGATTCCCGAGAAGGGATGCACTAAGTATGTACGCGCGCTTCTCGATTTATTTTAACCTCGCAACCCCTTAGTTTGAGACGTATGAAAACGCATGCGGTTAACGCAGAAAGACAGATCACCTATTCACCTATTGAAGCTTCATGAATAATGGATACTTTATTCGCGATCAATGATTGTTTTGGTAAAGCCATACTCAGTGTATTCATTAGATGAACGGTAAAAAAGTAAGAGCGAGGGGACGGTAACTTACTGAAGCACACAAGCAAAACCACAATAGCACGCGGGCTCGATGTACTGACTTGCGCGATCACATTCCAAAAAATATTTCTTTTCAAGTTCTATTTAGTCCATATGAGTCAAACTCAAGG
>JANRMT010062813.1:76441586-76503630 GCA_026402145.1 Polypterus bichir lapradei | reverse complement strand
AGGGGGCAATTACTTTTTCACACAGGGCCATGTAGGTTTGGATTTTTTTTCTCCCTAAATAATAAAAACCATCATTTAAAAACTGCATTTTGTGTTTACTTGTGTTATATTTGACTAATGGTTACATGTGTTTGATGATCAGAAACATTTTGTGTGACAAACATGCAAAAGAATAAGAAATCAGGAAGGGGGCAAATAGTTTTTCACACCACTGTAGTTGGGCAAAACTGATAACATGTAGTTATTTCACTATTTCATTTTACATGTCAGGTTTAACTTGAATTAAAAACTGCACATCCTTCAAATTGCACAAACAAGTAAAATAGTATTTTCATGTGAAAAAAACATTGAATGATTGTTGATTTTATTTTATACAGAAAAAAAGGATTTTTATTCACACAAAAGAATATCTGCCAGGTGTAGCTCTGAAGTATTTGTAAAATTCTAATTCCACAGCACTGCCATTATCCAATCATTGTAAGTAAATTACATTATGAGAACACAGTACAGCAAGTATCTAAATGCCTTATTTCTATTAAGGTTTGCTGTCATTTTTATAGAAAAAATAACAAAGCAAATAAAACAAATTTATGGCAGACTATCACCATTCTTTATGGTCTCCAAATATTCTCACATATGACAATGTGAGAAGCTGAGGTTTTTATGTTATAATCTTCAAAATGGTGCAAAGGTATATGCACATCATATTTGCATATTCGTTTGATTAATTTAAATGCGATATTATAAAAAGAGTTTAAAATGTCAACACTCTGTGTCTATTGTATAATGGTTAATACCGCTTCCTCACAGCTCAGATCACATTTTTGACCACAATAATTGTCCAGCATTGTTAGCAGATGCTATCCTAGCCTCTGGGACATTTAAAAGACTATTACACCACTATAATCCACTCAAACTTTAATTCATTTCACAAAGTTTGGTGAAGTTCGCCAACATTTCCATGATTTTGACAAACTCACAGTGAAGCAAACCCTGTAGGGTTTGCTCATCACTACTAGGACCCTATAAAAACATGACCATACTTTTGAAGTTTTAAAAGAATATATATTTTTCTAGGTTCTTTATTCAATCCAAAAAATGTCATATCTCAAGATAGCAAAAGAAGAAGTGTGGTGGCAAACAGTGGCTACTTTGGACTGAGCAAACTTTTTTTATAAATAAAAATCTAACACTAAAATCTAAGATATGGCTATATAAATACTAGTTTTCCCTGTTCTGACATACAGCTCAGAGACCCAGATGCTAAAAAAAAGATGAACAATTGTTACTCATATTCAAGCATAAAGTACTGAGAAAACTTTTTGGTGCAGTATGTGAAGATGGGGTGTGGTGCCATAGATACAATCCCGAGCTCTATGCAAAATTTCTAAACATTTCACACGGAAAATATGTGGTGCACCTTTTAAAAATAGGCAGGCTAAGATGGGCAGGACACATTAGGACAATAAATGTTTACACACACACCTAAAAATATCTTGATAGGATAGTTGACAGAGCAAAGAAGCAGAAGAAGACCAAAGTTACTGTGGTGAAGTGGAGACGCTAGAATAGAGAGTCTATCAAAAGAATGGAAAAATGGATTTGCCAAGGTTGGGGACAAAACGGGGCTATATCACTAATGATGATGAAAACGTTGATGATAATAACAAATGTAAATTTGCCCAGTATAAATGAGAATGGATGTATACATTATTGTTAGTATGTCCCTGCCTTGATCGTTTTTATATGTGGCTGAATGAAGAACTATAATGCTGCAATGCACACCAATGGAATGGACCTGGATTTGACCGTTTGCTTACCAGTTTTGCAGTTTGCATGCTCTCTTCTTGTCTATGTTGTTTTTTCCAGATACTTAGTTTTAGAATGTCTTGGATTTACAATAATGCTGAATCCTCTTAACAGCTTTTTTTTGGTGTTACTACTCGATGGAATATCAATTCATTGTTAGACAGTTTATCTTACTTATCGAGGAGAATATCAATCCCTCTACCATAACAATGTGGAAAAAAGGGTGTCATATTTAATTTGAAATTAACAAAACTTTAATTACACTTTATCAGCAACTGTCCAAAACATCTTTGAATTTAGCAGACTTATTATTGTTAATTAATCACACATACACACCTCTAACATATAGAATGGGTTGATATCTTTGAATGAACACTTTCCATCTTTTCATCTCAAGATGAATAGGTGCAGGACATGGTGGCTTTGATTTGAATAAGAGACAGCATTGTAGGTCTGACTGACTTGTAATGAGTAATCACTCATTGAAATATAATTTATAGTGAATTCACAAAGTCCTCAGAGCACTTCACTTTCTGCACACTTCACTACACTGTAATGTAAGTGTAATTTTAAAGTAAAATAAGTAAGTAAAGTTTATTTATAAACTGCTTTTCGCAGACAAGAAGTCACAAAGTTCTATGCAATTAAAAAAAAAAAGATTAAGTTAGGTAAGACACAGAAACATTAAGATACATAATAAGGGTAAAATATATCAACTACTTTAAGTAAAATAAAATTAAAAAATAAAATTGATAACAATAAGACTCTAAGCAAAA
The DNA here is from genome assembly GCA_026402145.1 of Polypterus bichir lapradei. NCBI lineage: Eukaryota > Metazoa > Chordata > Cladistia > Polypteriformes > Polypteridae > Polypterus > Polypterus bichir. The sequence goes on along the minus strand of JANRMT010062813.1, from coordinate 76,501,045 downwards.
GTCTGGTAAACAAGAACGTTTTTAACTGCTTTTTTTTTTTAAAAAAGTCCACAGAGTCAATCATATGAAGGCGAAGAAGAAAAATTGTTCCAAATCTTTGGTACAGGGGATTAAAAGGCTCTATCCCCGCTTGTTTTTAGTCTTGTGTGAGGAACAATTAACAGATTTTGAGCCTGAGATCAAAGTGTGTGAGAGGCAGTAAGTTTGACAAGGAGATTGGATAAAAAGACGAGCTTGTCCTTTCAATGCTATACAGTATATACAAGTACAAGAATTTTAAAATGAATGCAATGTAAAGAGTATAAAATAGGAGGAATATGATCTCCCTTTCTGGAACATGTTAGCAACCTGACCACTGCATTTTGTATAGCTTGAAGATGAGAAAGGGACAATTTGTCCAAGCCAATAAACGCATTACAATAATCTAAACATGAGGAAACAAATGCATGAACAATTGTTTCCAGTTCCAATGATGAAACTATAGATCTCAATATCTAAACATTCTTTAAATGAAAGTAACAGCAACAGGAAATAGTTTTAACATGAAAGTTAAAGAGAGAAATCAAATATAACTCCCAGGTTTCGAACGCTGGACTTGCTGAGTGATGGAAGCACCTGATTGATCTTACGATAAGTGTCAGGGGAAGCCATAATCCTGATTTCGGTTTTGCAGAAGATTAAATATAAGGAATCGTAAGAGAGCCTCTGTTTTATCAATGAAACAAAATCAGCTAGAGTGCACAACTTATCAAACTGGTGTGGTTTAAAAGAAATGTACAGCTGAATATCATCAGCATAAAATTGATGAGATGTCTTTAAAAGACGGAATGATCCCTGCTAAAAAATTATGTAAAATGAAAATAACAATGGACCAAGGATTTAACCATGGAAAATCCCATAGTTTAGAGAAGCAGTGGCAAGAGAAAATTTATTCATTCTAACAGAAAAGCTCCTATTGGATAAGTAGGATGAAAACCAGTTTAAGGAAGAGCCGGAAATACCAGCCAACTGTCTAAGCCTATTAAGTAAAACATTTTGATCTATAGTATCAAAGGCTGCAATTAAGTTGAGTAAAACAAATACAGAACAATTCCCTGCTTCAGAAGCCATTAATAAAATAGGAAGGACATAACCTTGCTTCAGAGAGCCATTGATTATAGACAGCAAAGATGGACCAATGATGATGAGGGCCTCAAGTAAAACAAAAAGAGGTAATATCTCTAAAAAGGATGATGCAGCTTTCATCTTGTCAACTACTGTAAATAGACTGTTAAGTGAAATAAGAGAAAACAAAGTAAAAGACTCCGACATCATCATACGGAGAGGAACTTAAAGAGATTTTGGATCTCAGGTCCATCACCTTATTCAGAAAATGGTTAAGACATGTATTGCAGTCATCATCTGTAAGAAGCAAATCATGCTGGGGAGAAGGTGTAACAATGTTGTTAATGGTATTGAATAATACCTTGCAGTTATTTTTGCTACAAGTTAGGACATTGGCAAAATAAGAACATGTAGCCTCTTTTACCGATTCATTATACGAATACAGCAATTCTTTAAAATGTTCATTGTAGACAACCAAACCTATAGACTTCCATAGACGCTCTACTTTCTGAAAGGAGCGTCACAAGCCACGAGTAAGATTATTAAGCCAGGGTAGTCAAGCCACAGAGAAGCGGCGAATAACTTTGCAACTTTATCGATAATGGCCTTGCAATGATCATTTAAAAGAATTAACAAGGAACTCATCATTATCATAGAAACCAGGGAAATTAAAAAGGAGAAAATTCAGATATAAAAAAATCATCAATAAAGAGGTTTAGCTTAATACATATATTAGAGAAAGACACTGAGCTAAATCTATACTAATAAAAGGCAAAGCCCTCACTGACTCACTCACTCACTCACTCACTCACTGACTCATCACTAATTTTCCAACTACCCGTGTAGGTGTAAGGCTGAAATTTGGCAGACTCATTCCTTACAGCTTACTTACAAAAGTTAGGCGGGTTTCATTTTGAAATTCTACGCGTAACGGTTATAACTGGAACCTACTTTCGTCCATATATATACGGCCATAGCCTGCAGCTCGATCGCCGTGTGAGGCGGAGTTGTGTCTCGCATCATCACGCCTCCCACGTAATTGAGTGCCTGCCCATATAAGGTAAATATTCGCGGGTGAAGGACTGTGCTTAGCATATTCATAAGTGCAGCTACTGCGGAAACCCTCTGACGCTGAACAAGCCTTTGTACACATATCAGTAGGAAAGCAAAGTGTAAAGCTTAAGCTTACATTATGTTCATAGACACGCCGCTAAATATTCGCAGGCAAATCCACAACTTAATACCGGGAATGCCTATTAAACATCTTAATTCACGAGTACCACTTTTGGGTAGTGGTCACTTCGATGAATGAAACCTGCTCAAAAAACGCATTACACAATTGAGAAGGCAGCAAAAGAATATGAAGTGAGTGACGCATACAAGCATATTCATAAGTGCAGCTACTGCGGAAACAAAGCACGGTGTAAACATTAAGTTTAAATTAAGTTCATAGACAGGTTGCCGCTGGCGTTTGTCATGCCTACGACGAATACGATATTCGCGAGATACAAGTTTAATGAGAAGACGCAGAGTGTAAACGAGACTTTTGATCGCTTTGTAAGGGAGTTAAAATTGCTGGTGAAGGACTGTGCTTATGCAAACGAATAGGAAAGCAAGGTGTAAAGCTTAAGTTTAAATTAAGTTCATAGACACGCTGCCGCTGGTGTTTGTCATGCTTAAGAGGAATACGATATTCACGAGATACAAGTTTACTGAGAGGATGCAGGGTATAAACGAGACTTTTGATCACTTTCTAACGGAGTTAAAATTGCTGGTGAAGGGCTGTGCTTATGCAAACGAAGATGAGATGGTCAGGGATAGAATAGTGTTTGGCACAAACTCGGCGAAAGTGCGAGAGAAACTTTTAAGTGCTGGGTCTGAGCTAAAATTAAATAAAGCCATGGACATCGCAAGATCGCACGAGATATTTGTGAGATACAAGTTTAATGAGAAGACGTTGATGCTATGAAAGCCTCGATGCTAAAGACCTGGCGACATCATGGACAACATGGAAGGACGAGTTCAGATTATACACAGAACTTGCAATACCGGAGGCAGAGGAAAACACTAAGGTCAGATTATTCCGTTATCTTATTGGAGAGCGGCAGAGAATTGTGTCAGGCGCTGACCGGTGATGTAAGACCTGATGAGTTAACCATGAGCTTGATGATATGTAAATTTGATGAACATTACAACCCGAAAATAAACGAAACTGTACAGAGGTTCAGATTTTTTTCAAAAAAATCACGCAAGGGGAGAAAATATAGACAACTACGTCACAGATCTGAGAGTGTTAGCAGGCATATGCAATTTTGGGGAGATTAAAAGTTCCCTTACACGTGACCGAATTGTGTGCCAAACCAGTGATGCAAGTTTGCAACAAAGATTACTGAGAGAAGACAAACTGACTTTAGAGAGGTGCATACAAATATGCAGAGCCACAGAACTGTCGAAGGAGAACAGCAGAACAGTCACACGGGCTTCCCTATTCTGTACTTCTCCCAGTGCGTCTCATTAAACCCTCCGTGCGGGAACATTATCATAAGGCTTAACAATCTTATTGTTACACCTTCTACGTGCACCCAACCATCCTTATTACGGAGTCTTCCTTGCTTTACCGCTGGCTGCTTCTTTCCATCCACCTTCCTAGCTCTTTATTTAAACAGTTTTCCTTTTCACTTTTCCTCTCCTTCGCTGTCTTCTCCCTTTTCGTTCAAAATACGCGCCTCCTTGCCTTTTTACAGTCAGTTCCCCTTACATCACACCATGGTACATTTAGCACAAGTTAATACTAGGAATGCCTGTTAAACATCTTACATTCACGAGTAGCGATTTGGGTAGTGAACACTGAATGATGAATGATGAATGAAACCTGTTATCTTTACAACGGTTGACAAACACGGAATGTAACTTCAAAACAACACGTCCTCCAAGTACGAACCTGATTGAAAGAAATAATGATAATCAAATCCTTGATGACAGCAACACTCATAACAGTGACAAAACAATTACATTGACAATCAGGTTATGTTATTTTTAAAATGTTTCCTTTTCTTTTTCATAACTTCTTTAACACACTACTCCGCTGCGAAGCGCGGGTATTTTGCCAGTGAGACATTAAAAGAGACTAATTTATGGTCACTAAAAGTAACTTCATTTACGTATGTGCAAGTTGTCAATGTGAGTGGGGCCAGATACATGTTGAAAGAAGTTAAAAGCTTCCAAGATGCTCAGAATCTCCATGGAAGTACTTTTAGATGAATCATCAATATGAATGGATAAATTTGTCATTTCTGCCCATAAATCTACACTTAATAACCCATAATGCCAGTGAAAACATGTTTTCAGAAAGGTTTGCAAATTTATTAAACATCAAAAACAGAATTCTCTCGTTTCTGTAAGTATTTAGACTCTTTGCTGTGGCACTCCAAATTGTAGTCAGGTGCATCCTGTTTGCTTTAATTATCTTTGAGATTCATCTAGAATTTGATTGGAGTCATGTGTGGCAAAATTAATTGATTGGACATTGTTTAGAACACACCTGTGGAAATAACATCCCATAATTCACACTGCATGTCAGAGCAAAGCCAAGCCATGAAGTCCAAGGAACTCTCTGTATACCTCTGTCATCAAATTGTGGTGCAGCATAGATCAGGGAAGGGGTGCAAAATCATTTCTAAAGCTTTGAGTATTCCCAGGAACACAATGGCATCAACATTATGAAAAAGAAGAAGTTTTAAACCACCAGTTCCCTTCCTAGATTTGTCTGTTTGGCCAAAATGAATCACTGGGCAAGAAGGGCCTTGGTCAGGGAGGTGTCTGAAAACCCAGTGGTCACCACTGAGATGGGAGTTCCTGTTGGAAAGATGACTGTCTGAGCAGCACTTCATCAAGCATACATTTATGGTAGAGTAGCTAGACATCTGCCATTCTTGCCAAACCGCATTTAAGGGACTGAGAGCATGAAGAAAAAATATTTGGCAATACTTTAGGTACTGCAAAAATGCACCTATTTCTCATTTTCCATTATGTAACAAGACCTTAACAAAGGCTTCTTTTATGTCTGGTGAAGAGACCTGGCTCTGCTCATCATCTACCTAATACCATCCCTACAGTGAAGCATAGTGGTGGCAGCATCATGCTTTAGGAATGCTTCTCAGTGGCAGGAATAAGGAGACTGGTCAGAAAAGAAGGCAAAATGAATGCAGCCAAATATATGAAGGACTTTGATGAAAACCTGCTCCAGAGTAGACCACCTTAGATTGTGGTGAAGGTTCACCCTTTAGCAGAAAGTGAAGAGGTCTGAATACTTTCCAAATCCACCGTATATAGCTAGTAAAAAATGAAGATATGAAACTGAATTGATAGATGTACCAGTCATATGAGATATTACAGATTTATCTATCTTATGAATACAATTTGTGCTATTTTAAACAATGTAGAATGAAAAAGACCAAGCTTTACATCATTGTGAAATAAAACCTATACTCTACAGTATGTCTCTCTATGTTCTAGATTACAGGAGACTTGGAAAATGGCACTAAAGAGTAACAGCATGGTGAGAATACTGTTTAAATTCCATTTGCCCAAGTTTATGTACTGATAGATGACTACCTATTAATCGAATGTTCATTTAGGTATTTTATTTTCTTTTTGTTTAAATACAACTTGAAAGCTTTTTCTTAATGCTTGGGTGAGCTTTATTGTGAGTGATGGCTAAGCAGTGCCTCCGCCTTATACCCACTCATGTTCTGTCAGCTCTCAGTGCATTGAATATGAACTGCATGTAATGTGATGTACCTTTTTCTGTTAACTGCACATATTGATTATACTGCACCATTCTCCCCCATCATTAGTATGGCTAATGGAAGTTGCACTGATTTTTGACTGATGTCAATTAGTTATGTCCTTGAAAGGAAAATATCCTATCTCTGTGTTAACAGCCACCTAACAGTGAGGTTTTTGTTATTGATGCAGTCAATTAAAGGTTATGCCAGAGGATAATCCTGTTCGGAACAATTCTCCTTCTTCTGGTTCCATTTAACACTTAATAGAAGCCATGTTTTGCTCCTCAAAAAACTGGATATCTTGGGATTTATTCGTTCTGAACCCATGCTTCCTAACAGAACTAACTTTTGCAAGACAACTCTTCATCGCCTTTCCACTCCTTGTCTCTGCCATTAGAATTAATTCCAGCAGCAGTGGATAACAGGCAGCTTTCCCCACAAGGCCTAATGCCAGTCTGTCCCTGGTTACCCATAAGTACAGTACATGAAGTTTTATAATTAAGGATCTTAAAATTATTTCTTTAGAAAGCAGGATAAATACCATTATCAAAGTAAACTTAAAGGTAAAAAGAACAAACAGACTCTTCACAAATATAAAAAGGTTACACCAGCCACTACACCATCACAACATCTGAGTTTTTAATAGTAGATGTACAGGTATGTATAGTAATTGTTACTTTCATTTCTACTATCTGTACATAGCAAAAAGACAGAAAATCTGTCCTTGCTGTTAAACAACATTGTAAAAAATGCTGAGGTAGGACTGGCAACCTATCCAGGTTGCCATGACAGTAACTTTTCTGGTTGGGAAGGCAGCATACTTCTGGCATTGCTTCAGTTTTTGGTTCCAGCAGGGTTGCATGGGAATTCCAGTTTCAGAAGGCAGCCCCGTTGGACCTCAAAGACCACAGGGAGAGCTCTTAGGAAGTAGCCACAATGAAAACTTGAGGAGTTACTGGACCTGGAAATGCTTTTGGGATTTTCATACTAGCAGGTCATGTTTGGGGTCTTGTCTGTAGAGGAACTACAATATATATATATATCACAATCTGTTACTTTTGCAAATGTATAACTGCAGCCAGGCTCCATAGTTTTCTTATGTTAAAGAAAAATTATACAGGTATAAAATTGCAATTAAATACTGCACCATTTGAGTGGCATGGGGGTACAGAGGTTACTTTGATAATGCCAGAAGGCTTTGCCCATTCTAGTTTATGTCTGATTCTACCCAAGTCCATACAGGTGTTCCTATGGGTTTTCACATCTACTTCCTTGTTGGTTAACTGGTAACATTAAATTAGTTCACTGTGGGTAAGTGTCCTGTGCTGGACTGGCATTCAGTGCACAATGCCTGATGCTTGTATGATAGATTCTGGCTTCCCAGAACTCCATCCATTTATACATTTTATCTAGTTCAGGATTGCAGGAGCCACTGCCAATCCTAGAAACACTGGATGCAAGATAGAAACCACCAATGGATAAGTCACCACCTGCAGATGTAGATTGATTTAGTTAAATCTCCATCTGAAGACCAAGACTGATGGTCTATCTTTAATATAAGGAGATCCATGCATTCATTTACTAATCCACTTATTCAGTTTAGGGTTTGGGGGTTCAGATGCCTATCTTGGCAACACTGGGTGGCAAGGCAGAAGACAACAGCAAGAAACCAGCTTCCCAGAATGATACACAAGAAAAGTGTATTCAAGTGAAAAAATATATACAGTATGCAGTTACAAAGTCTACACTGCTAGATAATGACAAAAGTTGGTAGACACTGAAAGCTGAGCAGGCATTTGATGAATCTTGAAAACGTAAGCATTTTATATCAAACTAGAATCAGAAAACAACAATGTGACATCAAAAACCTTCCCTTTCTGTTAAACATAGCATTAAAGGTTAAACCATATTGAATATTTTAAAAGTATCAACAGCTGTTAAATGAAAATGAAAACAAACCCGAGTAGACGCCAACTTGGGTGTTTTGCCAAGCACGAGTGCTGGCATGTTATCCACTATTTTTATCCGATAAACAGAGGGTTGCAATTCTGAGTTTAGCACTGTAATACTATATAATAGCAAAGTCCCATAAATCCTTGGTAAACAAACTGGTTCTTGGATATTTGCAATTAATAATTTTAATTATTGCAATCTGCTTTCTCCCAGCTGTGGATTTATTTATGTTTGCTGCTAAATTCACAGCTTCAAATGATGATTAAACTATCAGACCGTTAAATATTGTAGTGAAGACGAGATATGTCCTGTGCTTCGTCTAGTGCTTTTAATAATTAATGTACAGACAATCTTGTTTTGGTATGCCATTTAGGGAGCCCAGGGTGGCATATCATTACAGTGGTTAGCCTCATAGTTTCATAAGTTTGGGTTCAGTTTCAGTCCTGGTTAGTAAATTCTGTGCTTGTTTTCTGGTGGTTCTAAGATTTTCTTCACTGGTAGGTTAACTGATAACGTAGATTTAAGTCAGTGTGAGTGAGTGCCCCATGATAGACTGGCATCCTATGCAAGGCTAGTTCCTGATCCTGCTTTAATAGATTCTAGATTACAGGACTCCACCTTTGCATGTTATAATCTGCTTGAGAAGTCAATCAAAATGAGAGCATGAAGGTGTCATTTTGCTTGACTTCTTATTACTTCCATAATTTTCCAAATCGCTTTGAAAACCCAGACAAATCGCTCCAGGAACTCCTTTCTTCCTAGTTTTTCAATAAAAAATATCGGAGATAATGATTAAGGTTTTGATTTGTATCCTGTAACCTTTTTTTGTGTAAATGTGTATTCTCTAACTGCCTTACCGTAACCTTTCTTGTTTCTATTTGTCTGTTTTATTTCATTCTGTCTGTTATTAGATGCAACTGAGAATGCAAATTTCATGTTTTCTTGTGTAAACGACTAAATAAAGAAACCTTAAACCTTAATGGCTAACACAGTACATCACTCTAGTACTATAACTTGCTTGACTAATTCAGGGTTACAGGCGCCAGTGCAAATTCTGGAAACACTGGATTCAAGACTGGAGCGATACCTTGACAGAATACCACCCCACCAGAATTGTGTGGCTGAAGTTCAGAATTGATTCTTTTAAACCTCTGTCTTTGTTATGACTCCTAAAGACACAAACTGATGGTCTGCCTGTAATATTATGAGATTACACTCTCATGCAGTGGCTGCCAGTCACTTTTGGATACAGTGCAGTTTTCAGGTGAGAAGTACTGTACAAAGGTTCTTTCTCCTTGAAAGCATATTCTGAGTTCATTGGGTTTTATGAGAGCTGAAGCAATTAAGACATTTCTGGATTTACCTAGTGGATAGTATAAAAAAGCCACAGCATAAATCAGCACAGTGGTTTTAGAAGTGAAAAGCCGTGCAAGGTCCTTCATTAGAATGTAGATGACAATGTTAATAGGCAGAAGGAGGGAAGGAAGTTCATGAGAGTAGAAGAGCAGCTTAATATTAAATAAAATAACATTATCAGAACTTCTTGATGCAATTGGGGGTTACAGTGGAGATGCTGGGATAAGCAGCTCAGGATCAAAAGCCAGAACACTGGATTTGGGGCAGCAGTGCTAACCTGTATATGGCTATGCCACCTTATGGGAACAAGTCCCATCTATAACCAGACTAAATTCTCTTTTGTGGATTCTTGGGGCTCAGATGACAAGGTTGTGCTTCTTCTGTTCTTCCTTTCTTTCTGTATTTGAGCCAGATATCTTCACTAGAGAAAAATGGTAATCATTAAAAATTAGAGTCCACTAGAAGGCGCTCTAATGCTGTAGATCAGTATCACTTGGGACACTTCTGGTCTCACTGGTGTTTCCGGCAGCAGCCAATAGGTATGTTGCTGAGACTTTGTATTGATCTGCAGGACAAGTTTTATATGTCTTTAACCCTTTGTGCAATTTTTTATCTTACACAAGATGCAACTTTATGGCAGTATTCCTGATGCTGTATAAAATTAAGAATAATTAATTGATATGCTAAATAATATTCCTGCTGAATTATGCTTTGTCTCCACTCATTTGTGAAGCTGAACACTTCCAAATCATTAAACAAGAAAAATGCTTACAACTGTGTTCAGCTTAGCTGAAATACATGGAACAGCTTGTTACACTTTAGTGATATAAAACAAAGTATCTCGATTGGAGACAAAATGATACATTTTCTGAATAAACAGTATTGTATTTTTTACAGCAAACAGGAAATATGTGAAGTGAATGCTAAATTCTGAAATCTTTTAAAATTCTGGAGCAGTTTATTAATTTAATATAAAGTGTTTTACAGTCTTTTCTGTTTTTCAGTTCAGTTTTTAATCATATTAAACCGTTTCAAGGAAAAATTATACATCTTACCCTTTAGTTATCTGCTAATAAAATTGTTTCTTTTAATAGCCAATAGCATAATGCTCATAATTTACAAATAACAAAGTCATTAGTTGAGGTTTTATTGTTTTTAGAGTCTGATGTTCATATATTTATAGCAATAACAGCTAATTGCTACTGCAGATTCATTTTTCTAACAAAAATATATAAGGGATTTTTATACTAAGGAGTACATTCCATTTAATATGTTGCCGAGTGGCCTTTTGCTAGGCCCTCTCAGTGCATGAGATCTATAACTTATTGAACAAACCCTATGTCTACTGTAGATTTTGTGAATTTGAAATGAATTAATGCTTTTAACTGCTCTGTTTTGCCTTTAATTTCTTGCTATTGTATACAGTGGCACTGTTTCCTATTGCAAATACAGCAAAACCTCTAGCTGATGTGGGTCCAAAAAAAGGTTAATATAATAATTTAATTAGCATAAAATAACATTCGGTAAAAATTGAACAATGCATAGTTATTTCTCTAGGATAATACTAACTTTTGTTAATAGATGGTAGGCCCATCCATTATGCATCTTCTTGCATATTTATAGTCTATCTCAAATATTCTGTATACTTTGCAAATGGCTCCATTATTTTAAAAACATTTTCTAATCTTACTTTTCTTAGGTATTAGCTGGACTTTGCAGTGGTCTGCCATGCAGACCAGCTGATGACTGAATTTTGCATTATAGCAAAAATGACCCATTACCTAACTTTTATTACTTTTTGTTACATCTCCAAGAGAAATGCCCAGGCTTGCTTTGTATTAGTTGATGTTCTTTTATGCAGATTTCATTTCAAACTTTCTCACTATTGCAGTATAGCCAGAAGGCATATCTTTTGGAGAGAGCCTCTCTTAATTAGTTTTCTTACTGCTTCGTTAATTATAATTGGTTGTTTGTTATTTATCAGCTGGAGTTTTTAAAAACTGACTGATGGCTATAAATCTACTCATGCGGCTTTTTACAAATTCCCTACAGCAAATTAGGAATGCTCTGTATAGTCGGATACTCAGATACACGAAACGGTAGATTACGGCTGGGTCTAGAATGCCGGTTCTAGAATTGTAGATGATTGAATGCATAGTGAGTCTCATTTCAGGCTAGTTACCTCTGATGAGGCGACTGGTGATCACATATTATTTTTTTCGATTATTTCTCTTCCCAGAGAGCATTAACCCTAACAGCCTTCAATACAAGCTTCTGTTGCTAAGGCAACCAAGGCAGTGTCATGGGGCCTGCCCATAACAATTTTTCCTGTTTCTATGCTTATTTAAAAACATATATGCTAGTGGTATAGTAGTATAAAATTGATTGCAAAAATACAGAATTATCCTTTTGAGTGAGAGAAGAGAAGGAGCATTACAGCCTTTTCATGGAATAATTGCTTTTTATTAGCATGATTCACCCATGTAATATTTTAATTTCTGTGCTCTCTTGTTAAGCAGATGTAAGTGGCACACATTTTCTTTTTTTCTGCCATGTTTTTGTGGCTTTAGTTGATGTTCAGATTTTTTCTTTGCTTTGCATATGGTTGTGTTAATGTACGCATGCTTAATTTTGTTTTCGCTTGAGTGTGATTCATACTTATAAAAAGGCACAATAATACTTAGTAAATGAGAGAACTGGTTATAGCAAAAGTGTGCCAGAAAAAAATAAAACATTGTGTGGGTAAAATAAAAAGAAAGTGCAGTAGGAAAATACACAAAATTCATACCCAAGGGTCAAAGGGTTGGATGGATCCAGACGTTCAGAATTAATGTACACACAAAATTGTAGAGAAATACACAGTTCTTTGCCACAAATCATCATGCACTACATTGTAGAGTAGGATAACAGTACTGTATTTTTTTCAAGTGGAAGGACAATGAGAGTCAATCTTCGCACTCATCTAGTCAATGTTTAAATAAAGTGCCTATAAAAAGTATTTGCACCTTTGGAAGTTTTCACATTCTATTGTTATACAACATTGAATCACAGTGGATTTAATTTTGCTTTTTGGACACTGATCAACAGAAAAAAGCTCTTTAATTCCAAAGTGATGACAGATATCTGCAAAGTGGCACACAAAATAACTGTTAGCATAAATATTCACCCCTTTCAAGTAAGCACTTGGTAGAGGTACCTTGTGGACAGGTCTCTCTCAGCTTTGTGCATCTGGACACTGCAGATTTTCCACTATCTTCTTTTTAAAACCGCTTAAGCTCTATTAGGTTACATGAGGATTGTGAGTGAACAGCTTTTAAGTCCATCCACAAGTTCTCAATCGAGATCTAGAGTCTGACTTGGCCACTCCAAGACATTAACATTGTTGATTTTAAGCCATTCTTGTCTGGCTTTGGCTTTCTGCTTGGGGCTGTTGTCTATCTGGAAAACTAGTCTTCTTCAAGGCACAGGTATCTTATAGATTGCATCAGGTTTTCAACCAGGATTTCTCTGTAATTTGCTGAATTCATTTTACCTCTCTACCCTCACAAACCTTCTAGGTAATGATGCTGTCACAATTGTGCTTCATGGTGAGGATGCTGTATTTTCAATAATGTGCAATGTTTGGCTTACTGGAAACAAGGCATCTGTCATAATGGCCAAAAAGCTCAATTTTGGTTGCAGCAAACAAGTCTTCTGCTCTGTGCTTTCTGGAAAACTCTAGCCAAGGTGTCACATGTGTTTTTTTTAACAGTGATATTGTTTTTGCCACTCTCTCATAAACTTGTAACTGGTGAAACACTTGGGCAACTGTTGCTGCATGCATAGTCTCTCCAATCTCATCCACCGTAGCTTGTAACATCTTCAGAGTTCTAAAAGGTCTCTTGGTGGCCTGCCTAACTAGTTTTCTTCTTGCACAACCAGTAATTGTTTGTGGATGGCCTGCTCTAGACAGATTACACTTTTCTTAATGACATACGTGATATTCTGATTTTGATATGTTGTTGTCTCCATCCCCTGACCTGTGTTTTTGAATCGCCTTTTCACTGAGTTGCTTGAATTGTTATTTTGACTTCATTGAGTAGGCTAGACTAGGGGTCGGCAACCTATGGTTTTCAATGGCACTTTGATTTAATTGAAATATAGTAAAAAAAAAAATTATATTTTGATTACAGTGCATGTGTTTATGCCAGCGCCTATATTTTGCGAATGCGAATCACATGTAAATGGAAACCATGTGTTCAGTGCAGGCCGTGGTACAATAAAAGAAACCTCATTATTATATTTTAATCACAGCGCATGCGCTTGCTCTGTGCACCCCCACCTATGTTTTGCGCATGCGACTCACATGTAAAGGGAAAGCATGTGTTCAGTGCAGGCTATGGTACGTTAAAGCAAACCTCTTGTTGTTATTAATTAATATACTGCCCTAAAATGGCCCATAAAAGAGAAAAACTTGATGTTTGCTGTTTTCAAGACTCTTGGACAAATGAATATGGATTTGTACAACAAAAGAATCATGCTGTGTTTGCATTATGCTGTGAAAGTGTTGTGTGTCGTACGTCAAGTGTACAAAGACATTATCAAACTAAACATCAGTCCACGTTTAAATACTATGATGAAAAAAGTGAAGCTATAAAAAGGGCTTTTTCTAGCTTTAACAAACAAACTACTTATTTTAGTCAAATAATTGAAACAAAACTTAAAGCCACTGAATGTAGTTATACAATTGCTTAACATTAATGGATTAATAGCTCTGATTAATAATAAAGAATGATTAATCATATTAGAATTCTTGATCATTTTTTTCCTATTCAAACTATGTATTCTGTATTGAAAAAATTGTAATTTATAATTTGTAATACAATTTTTAATAAATGTGTTGAAAATTAATTCTTATCACATGTGATCCTATGTATTTTAAAATATTGAATGATCAATAAAATAAGATCCGGTTATAATGGGCTTCAAAAGTATGCCCATTATAACCGGTCCAACTTTGATACTATATATAACAAAATTGGTAGAATTATGTCAGCATGCGGAATAACATTGTAACATAGGTTCAGCACGACACCACTGAAAAGTTGCCAACCCCTGGCCTAGACCATAGATACTGGTTCACCAAAATATCCACATACAGGTGCCTTTATCCTACAATCAATTGAAAATCCTTGATTACAGACAGGTGATCTACATTGAACTTAAGGGATTTCTAAAAGCAATTGGCTGCTAGTGATGATTTAGGTGTGTCATATTAAAGAGGAGGGCAGCACAGTGGCGCAGTGGGTAGCGCTGCTGCCTCACAGTTAGGATCCTCAATGCGTGGAGTTTGCATGTTCTTCCTGTGTCTGCGTGGGTTTCCTCCCACAGTCCAAAGACATGCAGGTTAGGTGCATTGGCAATTCTAAATTGTCCCTGGTGTGTGTGTGTGTGTGCGTGCCCTGTGGTGGGCTGGCACCCTGCCCAGGGTTTGTTTCTCGCCTTGCTCCCTGTGTTGGCTGGGATTGGCTCCAGCAGACCCCCGTGACCCTTTAGTTAGGATTTAGCGGGTTGGATAATGGATGGATGGATACTAAAGAGGATGAATACTTATGTAATCAATTATTTTGTACTTTATTTTTATAATTAGTTTAGATTATTTTGCTGAGATCTTCACTTTGCTATTAAAGAGTTTTCTTCAGTTGATCAATGTCAAAAAGCAAGAAAAAATCCATTCTAAATCAATGTTCCATAATAATAAAATGTGTAAACTTCTAAGGGGTGAATATTTTTTATAAGCGCTGTGTCTGTTGAATATTCTTTTAAAATTAAGCAAATTGCTTTTTTAATTTTATTGACCATACTGAAATAATATTTAAAGCTGTCTGTGCTCATAGTTTACTATGTTTCTGAGTATCAGACCATGTAAATTAATTATGATTTCCTGATCAGAATGTATAGAATTCAGTGTGTTCCATTTCAAGAAGGATGCATTGCTAATGCACTGAGAGCCTAATAGTTACCTCCCACTGACCCAGCAGTCGTGACATTGCAAGCATCTTGTCTGTCATTAGATCACAAAGTGCACTCCTTATGCATGTCTTCATTAAGAGCTATTTTCACAATTAGTTGTGCTGTAATAAAATGGAACCCAGCACAGGCTGGCAACAGCTTTGTGCCAGTGGCTGCTAGCACTGTCACCAGGAAAATGGATGGACAAATGAATACATCCTGTTATCAGATAGTCCTACATTTAAATCTGCAGTCTGTATGTAAATGTGACCTGCCCATAATTAACTTTACAATGCAGAACATTTCCCTTAGTACCTGGATTTAGATTTACATTATTTATGCCTGATGCTTCATTCTTCTTACTCATTACTCATTAGACCTGTGAGAAAATTCTCAAAAATTGATAAAACTACAAATAAATAATTAAGGAAACAAAAAGTTACATAATACTGACTTTATGCTGTCTGTTGTGAAAGATGCCCGGACACATACAGACACCGAGACAGCCAGATGTCCAATACTCACACACTTTTTCTTTTCTTTTCGGTGCACACAGCACCAATACACAAATCACCAGAAAACTCAGTCCTTATCTCTTTCTTCTGCCGCCTCCACTCCTCTCTCGTAAGTTCCGTCCTCTTCCACCCGACTCCTGGAGTGGTGGCTGCTGGCTCCTTTTATAGCCCACCAGGAAGTGCTCCAGGTGTTTGATGACCCATTTCTGGCTGCACTTCCGGGTGCGATGGAAGAACCGGCCACATAGGCTCAGGAGCCACTACAGCGCCCCCTGGTGGTGGCCACGGACCCCAACAGACTTGAGTTCAAAAATCCCATGCCTGTGGCCCCAATGCAACCCAGGGGGGCTGCCATTTAGTGTTCTGGGGGAGGTACTGTCCTGACCGGTTTTGCACCCCTGATCCATAGAATGAAGAGGTGGCCTGGCCGGATAAGAACCCTGGCCATCTGTGACACAATAAATAAGGAAAAAATATTTAAATATGATGTACATTAGACACCGGTGCACAGCAGATGGAATCACTAAGAAGCACATTTAAAAAATAATTAACGCCATAATAAAAATCATATTTACTTGCATATACACAATTATTAGGAGTGTAGGGCTTATTTTCATGGGTTTAAGTTAAGAAGGATCGTATGTTGACAATCTTCCTAAATTTATTTGTGTTTAACTCTGCCCAAGTATATCAGTAAGTCACTTAATCTCTTTATTGTATAACATGTATAAAAAGTTACTCACTAGCCACGTTGGCTCAGTGTTTGTAAGATTTACATTTCAAATGTCAGAAATGTTAATAGTTTCTGTAAAAGAAAAGGAGCGCAGTGGTTAACATTTTTGTCTTTTCTTTTACCCACAGCAGTGAGAGGACACCCACTGAGGGCAATTAACTCCGTCCTTAATGGCTGGATGACAATAAAACAACATACGCCCTAGAGAATGGCGTCTCATATCAGACCCAAATTATTCCGGTTAAAGACATCACAAAGACTCCTTTTTAGTTTATTTCAATTTACTTCTGTAAATGCCATTGAACATACTTTTTGTTTGAATTTATTTGGATTAAAAAAGGTGACCCAGCCAGTTCCCCAACACCTCCTTAACATTATGAGTGTCTTTCCAATTGTCCACAGTATAAAACAGTAGTTGAAGTACTAGCAGTATTGTCAGGTGTACAAAATACAATGAATTTCTTATTTGCACATTTGACAGATATGAACAATGTCACCACTCTCTGACGTCATGGCAATAATATGTATTAAAATATATAAACTTGTTCTATTTAATAAAAAAGACAAATGGACTTACCTGTTATACTTTTGACTCTTGTTTCCATACCACTTGTGCAGTTTTTTATGCATGCTATTAGTTTCAGAAAAATTGTGGAAAAAACTCCAACATAGTTAGCTAGTCCAACATTTCAGAAGAGTCTGTATATATAAAGCGTATACTTGTTTCTTCAGAAAACATTTGCTTCATTGTTTTTTTAAGGAATTGAGAGACCTTGGCAACATTCGCATTACCAGGCTGAAGTGACTCCGATCCGATATTTTGCCTTAATGTGAAACAAATCTGATGTTTTCAGGGCTATCTGGACCTAGACATCTGATCTTTTCAAATTATATATGAATCACATTCATATATGATTCTAGATCAGATATGTATCTAATTTATGGCCATGTAACATGAATGAGAATGGTTAGATCAGAATTCATGTGTTTTTTTTTCATATACTCAAGAACTGAGTGCTGCAGTCATCAGCTAGCACCCGTGATGCAGCAAAACAACAATGGAGGAGAGCTAGAGGTGGGACAACAGTCATGGTCTCACCATTGCAGGCTCATTTCTTGTACCCACACATCTCTTGGTGCAGTAGTACCAGCAATAGCTGCAAAAACAGGAAAAGCCAGCCACCTGGCTTTTTTTTTTCCCTTCTCGACTTAATTATGTACAATTGACTGTTTGCCATTCTCCAGAGAAAAATGTGACACATACACTAGCTACTAGCATGTTCATTTTGTTGGTTTTAACACTGTGCTATCTCACAAAGATAAAGTTTTTTGTTGTTCGTAATGCAGATGACTTCTGCAAAACCATATCAATATTTGCATGGGTGGCATTTCGGAGGATAGATGCATTCACATCACTGTTTGGTACAGGTCCCTTGTACTTATGAATGTGAACCGTCAAGATAGGCAAAACCGATCTGAGCAAAAAATCACAATTGAGAAATGAAGTTTGTAATGTGAATGTACCTATAAAGACTACTAAGATACATTTTAAACTCTGCCAAACTGGTCCATTTAACAACATATCGCTTTATGGGTATTGAAGAGATATTATTACATGCAGATTGAAAAGGCTAGTTCAATCTTGGGAGTCAGGCTGGACTCAACTGGAGGAAGTGATAGAACAGAGGTCACTCAGAGGGCCGCTTATTATCCTTATATGAAGTCTGGGCTAAACAGAGGAGTTCGTTTAGGAATAGACTGAGGCAAGAAGCGGTATGTGAGGTTATTTCTACCCTCAGTCATCAGGCTCTATAATGAGTCACCATTCGGCCGAGGTGATATTGATGCCTGTTTGTTGAATTGTGCTGAGTTATTCAAGCAGATCTCTTAACAGACAATGACACTATGTGCGATATACTGTGCCAATATTCTGTGCCAATGGATGAAATACTGTACTGTAAAATTCTTACATATTAGTACAGTGATACCTTGAGATACGAGTTTAATTTGTTCTGTGACCGAGCTCGTAAGTCAAAATGCTCGTATCTCAAATCAATTTTCCCCATTGAAATTAATTGAAATGAGATTAATTCGTGCCAGCCCCCAAAAAACCACCCCAATTTTTTGTTAAATGTTTTCAGCATAAGAAAAATGTATTTATAATAAACAAATATTGTATACAAACAAAATAAAACCTAATACATAAAAGAGAGTCTAAAGAAATAAACAGATGTTGGCAAACCGATTAGCGTATTGTAATGTTTTTTTCTTTCACTTCACTTTTGCTTAACTTAATTTTCCTCTTCACTAGTTTTTTTTCTTTTTTGCCACACTTTCGTCACTTTCATACGCAGGGCGTTTCAATAGAAACCTGTCCAAGGTGCTTTGTTTAGTCCTCGCCTTTAGAATGTTTCTGAAATGAGTTAGGCAAGTGTCATTAAATAGCGCCACTGCACGTTCAGTTTCTTTTCAATAAAGTCAAGCGTTAGGCAAGTGTCATTAAATAGCGCTGCTGCATGGTCAGTTTCTTTTCAATAAAGTCAAGTGTTAGGCAAGTGTCATTAAATAGCGCCGCTGTATGATCAGTTTTAATTTTTTCAGGGTGTTTTTTTTCTTTAAAGTTCGAAACTTTTTCCCACATTGCAAACACTTCCTTTATCTCACTTTAAGAGATAACCTCCTCCGCGATACCGATCTCCTGCAGAACCTCCATATGTTAAGGCGTCTGTAGTTCCATCAACTCCTCTGTCGTCAGTTCCTTGGAATGTGCGGGGACAAGCTCTTTGATGGCTCGTATTTTGAATTTTGGCTCGTAACTCAAGACAAAAAATCGACCTAGTGACAGCTCGTACCTCAAAAAACTTGTATGTTGGGGCACTCGTATCTCAAGGTACCACTGTATGTGAAATTCTAATCACTTTACACTTACTAAATACTTACACTTCGTAATTTTACTTATATATAATACTTGTTATCTGTGCATTTGCACCTTGTTAGTATACTTAAGATTATTATAATTCATGAATGAATGTATATTTGTACCTTTTGTGCCTGCTGCTTTAACCCTGCAATTTCCTTAGGGATTAATTAAGTTTCTATTTATCTAACTATAAACATACAATGCAAATATTATGTAGGTTTAGCTTTATCACTACTTGAAAATGCTTGATTTAGTTCCTTTTTATCTTTATATGTTCTGCTTTTAGGCAATTTGTCCTTTTTTAAATTATATAATTTCGAAGTGATATTATTGAAGTGTCTAAACAAATCCAAATCATATTATGTGATATCATCAACTGTTAAATTCTGCTCTGTACTTGTAATATTTTTATTTTACATTTATATTGTACTAAGGATTACTTGTGTTCTGTTGTGTATTGTATTGTATTGACCCTCTTCTTTTTGACACCCACTCCATGCAGTAGTAGTAGTGGTTGTGGTCGCTCCCGCAGAGTTTGCTTCAGAGGACGGGAGTGACCGGAAGACGCAGTACTCTCCGCAGAAGGTAGCAGGAGTCGGGACTTGGGACATGGTATTCCCTGCGTGAGAGCCTTGGTCGCAGAGAAATTCCCAAGTCACTGTCAGGGGGAGCCGACTGGAGCCAAGGATCGGAAAGGCGACTGACAGTAGCAGGAGGAGTAGGCAAAAGGTCAGCTGCATTGAGAGTGTCTCGCCTGTTGCAGGGTCCACATGGGAGAATCAGGTGAGACGCTAATGCTAGCGTCAAAGAGCACCAGGCTTGTTATTGCTTTTAAAGACTGCTTCCTGGTGGACGTTTTAACCTCGTTGTTTAAGAATATTTTTCTGTTTGTATATTTTTAACCTCCACTATTTCACATCTCTTATCGATTATTTATTGAACAATTTTGAAAGCACTGCACTTTATTTGAACACTTTTTTGGTGACTATTTTAATAAAAGCACTTCTGCACTTTTTAAACCATCCCCTTGCTCAATTGTTGTCTCACTGTCTAGCTCATCTTGGTAGCATTATCGACGGTGTAGGGTTCAAGAGCTCCCGAACAGCGGATGGAAGCATGGAGCAGAACCCACATCGTCACAGACCGCTAATAATCCTAAAATTTAGAAGGTGATCCAAGCAGATTTTGCTAGTATGGTTCAGAATGTCAGTTCAGGTTGTAATAATCCCCAAATGATACGATTATGACCATTAAAAAATAAATAATAAAAAGAACAGGTGACCAACACTACTCCTTCATTGACCTCACACAGTACAGATCATACCACACACTCTAAATACAGAAGAATTGATTCTGTTTATTTTATTTACAAGAATGAACATTAAATAACACAGTATAAAAATATTAATTGAGCGACACACTCCCCAATACTTAAGATGTACGAAAAAATCACAAAAGTACAGCACATAATCAAAAACAAAAGAGTCCTCAGTGAAATGATAGAAATCAAATAAGAAAAAGTCTGATAAGTTCACAGATTCACAAAATTGTTGAAAAAGCGTTTGAACAGATTAACAAAATGATTGAAAAAGCATTTGAAAGGATTAGCGGGGAAGTCTAGGCAGAGTGATAGTAATTTTTCCAGATAGTAAAAAATTGAAAACAGTTCACAATTCCAGTAGGGGTTACTCAGGCATACAAGCTTCCTTCCAAGAGAACAAACATATCTTAGAATACTGCACGTTATCAGATCCATCCTGCTGTAAGTCTTCTTTTCCGTAAAATTTCTGGCTTTCCTTTCCTACCATCATTGTATTTATTACTTCTGCTTTGTGCCTAAAAACCTCCCCTTACTGGCAATGTGTGTTCCTATTGGTCCTTTCCCATCCCAATTTCCACTGCAAATATTGTAAGACTTGCTTCTTCACTGAGATACAATCAGGCGATTAGACTCATGCACTTGACAAAAGAAAACAACAGGTGCAGACAAACAATGGAAGTAATCGTTCTCATGGCCACTGTTACAAAGTCACTTAAATAAGTGTCCTTGTTAAATGTTGTTGTGGATGTTATGAATCAGGGGTTGCAACCCAAATAGTATTGATTTTTTAAAGTCATTTATTGGCCTTCCAAACTCTTAAAATGACGCCTTAGTGATTTGTAAAGGGCTATAACTATAACAAAATTATTTATTTACTCTGAGAAGAAGCACTACACTGTTTTACTGTTTATTTTGATTGTATTTTAAAAGCACTTGTGGAATAAAAGCACTTGCAATTTTACACCCTTCCATTGCAGTTGATTTGTGTCCTCACTTGGTATGGCCCAATACTTGGTTATGACCATCGATGGATTTGGATTCAAGAGGCTCGCAAAATGGTTATGGAAGCGTGGAGTCAACACACTTCGTCATAGATGGATGTGTGTATAGATGTATGCATGGTTTGAAGTAGGGCAGCACACAATGATACTCTGCACTGGCTTTCTCCCGTTCAAGCACCGGATACATGCCTTGTCACACGTGTGCACATGGGAGGCAGCTAAAGGGCTTGAATGAGGGCAATTCCAAATCAGACCAGGATGTGGCATAGTGCACTGATTCTTTTTCTTGCTCTGCTGCAGACCATTCACGGGAAATTCCGCCTGGCCCTGTTGACGTCACTTCCAGGTCCGGACCTATGGATGAAGACTTTTCTGGTTCCGGCCCCCTTGATGTCATTTCTGGGCCCGAGCCTATGGTTGAAGATCGACCCTTCCGGTCCCGGCCTCTTTGACGTCACTTCCTATACTGATCTTTAAAAGCCTCCACCTTTTCCCTCAGTTCTGTTTTGGACACTGGTTTCTGCACATCAATGCTATCATTTATTTTGCAATTTAGCAGCCAGAAAAACAATATATAGGTGGCTGCCCCAAACCTTGTTATGGCTCTTATGCAAGTTTGTGACAGTCTATAATGTCTATTCTTGTCACTTCATTGCCTGCTGCAAGCTCACTGAAGCAGACATTTGCTTTATTAGTCCAAATAAAGAAGACAGTATCCTCCCTATAGCGAAAAAATACAAGTGATTATGAATGTGTTTTTGTTTCCATTATTATCGTTTAGCTGTCCACAGGACACAGACAGCAAGAGTGCCACAAAGTAAGATGAACAGGGAAGTTGGTAAACACATGAGACTCATAGCCTGATTCCTTTTAAAATGAATGAATCTCACAACAATGGTTAGTTTTTTGCTTTTTTCCTTTCTTAAAACAACATAGATACTCTGTTTTGCAATATGTGTTGTAAAAGGCGCTATATAGCGCCCGACCCGGCACAGACCACGCAGAGGCACGTGTACAAAATCACACAGGCTTTATTTTTTCTTCAGCTGTGTAACACGTCTTCCCCGTGCCACACAGCCCAAACACAGTCCCAAAGCATAAACTCACAGTGCCACAATTCTCCACCTTGCTCCACCACTCCTCCCAGACAAGCTTCGTCTCCTTCTTCCTCCCAACTCTGGCTCTCCGAGTAGTGGTGGCTGGGCCCTTTTATAGCCCACCCGGAAGCGTTCCAGGTGATTAACCACCTGGTCCTAATTGCACTTCCGGGTGGGGCTGCAAGCTCGTCCAGCCGGGCTGTAGGAAGCAGGCAGCTCCCCCTAGCGGCCACGCCGGGCCCCAACCAAGCTGTGGAGGACTCCAACTCCCATGGAGCCCTGCGGGTGGTTGGGAAAACACCGTCGGCCAGGGAGGCTGCCACCAAGCGTCCCGGGGGAGGTACTGGACTGTCCATGGCGGCTCCCCCGGAACATAAGCAGCAGGAGCGTCCCTGCTGGGCATGGGACCCGGCTGTCCTTCACAGTGTATAACCGCAAGAGGCGAATCCATACTTCTTAACATTTTTGGGTTGAAAAATGGATGTATTTAGCAAGTTTTGAGGTTTTTTCTATCATGTATGTAAGTTGGGCTCCATAGAACCCATTTGTAAGCTGCAAGAATGGACTAAGCAATTTTAAAATTTATAAAAAATGATTCACTTTACAACTCAATTTTATGTGGCAAATTAATACATACCATGATTATAAAATTACTTCAACTTGAAAAATACCAAACTTGTCGTATAGGTTTTTTTTTGGTCAGGGAAAACAAGCTGTCCTTAATTTGTATGGATGTATTGATGTGTGATATGAGTTTCAATAAATCAGAAATAAAGTGACTGATATTGTTATGAAGACAAGTAAATACGGATTAGGTAGAAAGGTTGTGCAGCATATTCAAAATTGATTAATTTTAAATTAAATGTTTTAGTTTGTTGAAAGTCTTTGTCCGAAGGATGCAGCAACTGATTAAATGAGGCCATATGAAGCATCTCAATCCTTATCTATTAAAACTGAAACGTCAATCCAAGGCTGATCAGTCCATTATGAGTTAAAGGTGTGCATTATTCACAGAGGCTAGGTCATTTAGATCATGCTATAAAAAATGTGTATTCCATTGGGAGAATTAATTGCCATTTCTGAATTAGCATATATGAAGTCTTGTCAGTCATACAGGAAAGGCTGATTGCTAGTCTGCAGTGTACTCATTCTAATTTGCTATTTTAATGTGGTGTAGAACTACACAAAACATATATTTGCTGCTTTCATTCTTCTGGGAATTGACCGTACAATTTTACTTGCTCCTCAGTTTTCCGACTAATGATAACTTCACTTCCTCATGAGAACATCAAAAATAATTACTCCTTCTTCACATTATGGTGTTTTAGGTCAAACTGAGTAGTTTAATATTAAATAACTACTACTTCACCAAATAAGACAAATGAAGCAAATTTTGAGCATCATATTCTAACTAAAATAAATATTTTTTCATAGCCAGTTTCACAATTTGTAATTATAAGACTTATGACACCATTAGAGTATCACCAGTAATATAAAAAAGTTATGCTATAGACCATAAGTGGCCCGCCCAAGGTTTGTGAGGTATATAGGCCTCTTTGCCAAAATAGGTGTGTGGGGCTCTTCATTTCATCTTTGTTTTCATTTTCAGTTATAATTTTGTTTGCATGTTTGTCACTTTTATTTACGTGTTTAATCCTGTGCCCAAATATGATGTCAGGAGATATTTTCTTGCTATGACGATTGTCTCAAACTTCTACGACAACCGTCCTCAATAACAATGACTTAAAATACAAAGTCAGGATACAGAACATTTTTAACAGATTGGGATGTTTTATAAATATGCGGAACATAATGAAAAGCCATTCTACTTGATTTATTCCAGACTTTGTTACATTTTAAGGCTTCAGTCCTCCAGCGCCATTTTACCTCATGTCACATTAATGTTATCCGTGAATATCTAAAAAGTACCGAACTTTGCAAAAACAAATTGCATAGTTTGAAGCAACAGTATAAGTCAAACAGACACAGTTTTTTCGAAGATCGAACAAGTACACAGAGACAGTAACACTTGCTTTATTATTGCCATAGAACATTGACCCCACTGAAAAGCCATACAAATGAACGAAAGGGAGCATTAGTGATATCATTAGTGTCTTTTCTCCAGAAAATGACATTTTACAATGAATAGTTTCAGACCTCCAACTATCACGGCACATTGGTTGAACAAAGAATATCAGACATAAAAAAGGAATCAAAACACAATTGTTTTCTGATTTCTGAGAAATGTCAGTATTTCAGCCTTGCTTTTGAGGAGTTTTGAGATGTTCAAGACAAGCCACAGTTGGCAATATTTGGAAGGTCTGTGTCAGAAGAGTGTCTGGTAAAAGAAGAGCTACCCAATCTTGTTTTGTTTAAAGACAGGGCCCATGGCATTGGTATAAAGGAGAAACTGATAAGTATTTCTGAGAAAGCAAATTTGCCATTATCAGAACTTCCTGCAGTAGCTATTGATGAAGCACTATCCACTGTACAGTCACATCTGTAAATGGCCTTCTGGGACAGTGTAAAATTGACAAGAGCTTTCCAGAATTTTGGACTTTATACTGCATCTTCCATCAAGAGCAACTGGTGTCTAAAAAAGCTGAATTTAGACTCCATCCTACCCCCCGTATTGGAGATTATCAATTTTGTTTGCACACATTTTCAATCACAGACAGTTTAAAACTCTCAATGCTAAGCTTATGAAAGATTATGAATTCAATCAGAGAGATTTCCTGTCTAACTACACTGTGATGTGACTGCGCTTTCTTGATTTTTTTATTTAAAGTTTTGGATGCAGTGAAGCATTTCTTGGAGGAGAAGCACAAACACTATCCTGACCTCCGTGACCCTTAATGGATTTTAGATTTGGCATTATTGGTGGACATGCTCTGTCATTTAGAGAATGAATCTGGATCTACAAGGGGAAACTAAAGATAAAACCAGCCTTAAAGTAATAGCTTGTGTCAATAAACTCAAGCTGTTCAAGATACATTTTCAAAAAAGAAAACTAACAAATTTTCCCTCTGTATTAAATACAAGTGAACAGGCAGCTGAGTCCATATGAGGTAAGACTATATGGTATGCATGTTACACTTATCGAAAATCCTTTGGCCAGATTCTAAGGGCAGTTTCCATGGTATACAGCTGAAAAGGCCATAGATTATATTCCTTGTTGACCCTTACACTGATGAATCAAAAGGACTGAAATTCCCTTTAGTGACAGATGAAGCAACATCTCATATACAGTATTGAACTTTTTGAGTATAATAGTTTTAAATCGATTATGAAGAAAAGTACTGTGAAATTTTGGAAAACTGTGCTAATGGAGAAATATCGCAATGTCAAATGGGCAGCACTGAAGCTATTCTTAATGATTGGTTCATCTTATGATTCTGAATCATTTTTTACTAGCCTAAAACATGTGAAATCGCACTAAAGATCTGTTCTTATTGACACAAATGTAAATGAGTTGCTACTAAAAAGAAGCCAGATTTGAAAAGGACGGGAAAGCAAGGAATGCCCAGAGTCCCCCAGAGTCAAATGTAGCCACTTGCAGAGTGAAAAGAAAACAATTCTTAACTATAAAATGTCTTCCTTCACTGCTAGTTACTGGGAATTCTGTGTGTGTGTATGTGTGTGCATATCCCTACCTAGATTACAATGTGGCTCTTTCCAGCGGTATGGCATTTTTGTCTGGCTTGTGTTTTTTCTGCTGGCTGGCTGGATTGCCGTAGACAAATTAATATAGTATAGTATAATAATAACAACAACAATAATATAAATAATGCATTCTGCTATTATCTGTTCTGTTATAAGCAGACTTTGAAAAAAGTTAATGAAAATCAAGTAAAATTTTCATATGAACAATTAAATAATAATGTATTTTATTTAAAACATTTTAAGTAAAGCAATAAATATTACATAAAATTAACTGATCATTTTTGCAGAAAAAAACAGCAGCTAACTGGAGAGTTTTTATGGCAATTACATTTAAG
The DNA here is from genome assembly GCA_026402145.1 of Polypterus bichir lapradei. Taxonomy (NCBI): domain Eukaryota; kingdom Metazoa; phylum Chordata; class Cladistia; order Polypteriformes; family Polypteridae; genus Polypterus; species Polypterus bichir. Next base: position 76,474,269 of record JANRMT010062813.1, on the reverse strand, counting down.
TGATTAATAATGATCATGGGCAGCACAGTGGCGCAGTAGGTAGCGCTGCTGCCTTGCAGTTAGGAGACCTGGGTTCGCTTCCCAGGTCCACCCTGTGTGGAGTTTGCATGTTCTCTCCGTGTCTGCGTGAGTTTCCTCCGGGTGGTTTCTTCCCACAGTCCAAAGACATGCATGTTAGGTAGATTGGCGATCCTAAATTGGCCCTAGTGTGTGCTTGGTGTGTGTGTGCGCACCCTGCGGTGGGCTGGTGCCCTGCCCGGGGTTTGTTTCCTGCCTTACGCCCTGTGTTGGCTGGGATTGGCTCCAGCAGACCCCCGTGACCCTGTAGTTAGGATATAGCGGGATGGATAATGATCATGTATTTTTCCTCTTTTGTAGATATTGATATTGTTACTTCTTAAAGTATTACTTGATGTTCGGTAGTCACTTGCAATGCTAATAATTGTGGCAAACATTTTCATGTTGGGGCTATGGAAATTAATGAATAAATGTGCACTTGATTGTCGTGAAACAGTCTTAAATACCTAATAAAATTAACAGTTTTTGCAATGACATTTAAAAGCACATTAAACAACTGAATTGATTTGAAAGCTATTTGATATATTTTGTTTAGCAAATAGAAACAAATGATGATAAATATACAGTAACATTGTTAACTAGAATGTCAAAAATTTCCTATTGAAAAAAATGGAGGAACTGATACAAATATGCTGTACATGTTCATTTTTAAAAAATCAAAGGTTCCCAGATACAATTACTTAAACCAAATTTCCATTTTCAAAACTCTTTAAGGAAAAAAAAATATACAAACATACACGATCAGCGGCCTCTTTATTAAGCACACCTCGCTAGTACTGGGTTTCTGCCTTCTGAACCACTGTAATTCTTCAAGGCGTAGCTTCAACAAGGTGCTGGAAACATTCCTCAGAGATTTTGGTCCATGTTGACATGATAGCATCACACAGTTGGTTCAGACTTGTCGGCTGCACGTTTGTGATGCGAATCTCCCATTCCACCACATCTCAAAGGTGCTCTGCTGGATTGAGAACTGGTGACTGTGGAGGTCATTTGAGTACAGTGACCTCATTGTCATGTTCAAGAAATCAGCTTGAAGTGATATGAGCTTTGTGTCATGGCACATTATCCTGCTGTGTACACTTTGGTCATAAAGGATGGACATGGTCAACAGCAATGCTCAGGTAGGCTGTGGCATTTAATGGTGAATGTTGAATTGGTAGTAAGGGGCCCAAAGTATACCAAGAAAATATTCCCCACGCCATTACAGCACCATCACCGGCCTGAACCATTGATTCAAGGCAGAAATGATCCCTGCTTTCATGTTTTTGAAACCAAATTCTGAACCTACCAATCAAATGTCCCAGCAGAAATTGTCAGTCATCAGACCAGAGAGTGTTTTTCCAGATTTTTACTGGCCAGTTTTGGAGAACCTGTGTGAACTGTAGCCTCTGTTGCCTGTTCTTAGTTGACAGGAGTGGCACCCAGTGTGGTCTCCTGCTGCTTTAACCCATCTGCTTCAGTGTTTAATGTGTTGTGCATTCAGAGATGCTCTTCTGTATACCTTGATTATAACAAGTGGTTATTTGACTTACTGTTGCCTGTCTATCAGCTCAATCCAGACTGGCCATTCTCCTTTTTCCTCTTGCATCAACAAGGCATTTTCACCCAGACAACTGCCACTCACTGGATATGTTCCCTTTTTTGGACAATTGTTTGTAAGCCCTAGGGATGTTTGTGCATGAAAATCCCAGTAGATCAGGAGTCTCTAAAATACTAAGACCAGCCTGTTTGACACCAACAACCCAACCATGCCATGTTCAAAGTGATTTAAATATGCTTTCTTCCCCATTCTGATGCTTGGTTAGAACTTGAACAGGTCTTCTTGACAAAGTGTACATGCCTAAATGCATTGAATTACTTCCATGTGATTGGCTAATTAGATATTTGCATTAACAAGCTGTTGAACAGATGGCAGGTTAGTGTGTGTGTATATATATATATATATATATATATATATATACATATATATATAGACGCACACACATATATAAATATTTACACAATTAATTGCACTTATGTATTCGTTTTTAGTCTCAGACAAGCTGGCAGCATCAAATATTAATGCAAGAACAGGCACACTTACTCATGCCAAGCTGTTTTAATCCATTAACCTAATGTACAGAAGTTTGAAAAGTATACATGGTATGAAACTTCTCAGACACAAGAGTGGCTCCAACCCCAACACGAACACACCTAGGCACTGCTGTGTTCAAATAATTGGGTTTTAATTACACAAATACCTCACAAAGGGCACTAAAGCACAAGTTATCTCTCCTCCAAGCACCCCTCCTCTCCCCACCGCACTGCTCTCTTCCAGTTGAGTGTTGCTTGTCCTCCTTCCAGCTCCAACTCATCTGGACAAGGCACTGTGGTCCCTTTTGTTGGGGACCCTGAAGTACTTAATGCTGCCAGGGCTGTTGCTTGTTAGAAGCATTTCTGGTTCAAAGGAAAGCCCCACAGAACAAGGAGTACATCTCAATACAGTGCCCTCTTACAGAACCCATGAACCCCTGCATGGCTGTACTGTCGGACTACAATTCCTGGCATTCCCCGCTGGTTCCCAAATAGGTGCCCATATCGAGGTTTGCTGCCACCTAGCGGCTAGGGGGAATAAACAACACCCTGAGAAGTCCTTCCCTGTCCTCCTCTTCTGTTCCGGCCAGGGATGGTTCTACATATATGTCCTGTCGAATGGCTGTGCATTCATCTGGGGCTTCCCACCCAGTTAAGGAACCATCTTCTCTACTGCCTGGGATTTCCGTCCATCCATTTGGGAAGCCTTGTCCAGGTATGACATGCTTCACTCTCTCGGCCAGGGATGTCTTTCTGTCCACTCTGGTTTCCCATCCAGGTAAGGTATCTCCTCATCTCTTTGTCAGGATGCCCATCCATCCCATGTGTCATCTACAATGGGTATAGCTATACTACCTGGGCACTTGCCAAGATGCTAATTGCACGGGGGTACCTAGGAATGTGAGACAACAGTCCAAACTAATACATAGCCATGTAGACCCTAAATTGCATTTAATAATAAAAATCATAATTTATAAGATTAAAAACTTTAAAATTCCCATGTGAAATAGGGACAAAAATAGTCTCAGCTTGGTAAACTGATGATTAATGTTAGAATATGTGAAGTATTACACAGCTTGCTAACATAACTTAATTAAAGAAAAACGTGGACCCTTAATTCTAATGTAAATAAAAGTACTGTATACCCAGGAACTCCCAATACCAGTTTCCATGATGAGGAATTCAAGGCAGAAGGCTGAAGTGCGGAGAGATGCCTCATCAGGCATGGCAGGTGCAGACCAGAAAAAATAAGCAGAAGAGCATTGACAAGCAGGTAAAACATAAAAAGAAAAATTATATTTGAAAGCAGTAATTCAAAACTAACAGAAGGTCAAATCACAAAAAGTAAAGATATACTTAAACAAAGGTATCAAAATGTTACAAGAAAAGACAGGCTCTAACAACATAAGTGAAAAGGTCGGCATGAGAAAGAAAACAGCAGAGGCATTTGTAAGAACATGGTAATGCGCAGTTCTATAGCAGGAACAGAAAAGCACACAACCCCTTTTATTCCCTCTACCCCTCCCCTCTCTCAGCTGGCAAATTTATTGCTGCTAAGCAATAGATGAAGATTGGCAGACCTAGAGGAAACTGCACTGAAATAGGGAGTCAGGGTGGAATGATATGCATTCTGGATTCTGATTAATCTACTGATACATCCAGTTTTTAATTTTGCTGTTTTCCTTTCAGAAATGCAGGGAGCCAAAGCTTAGCAGGGTTACTGAGTTTGATTCAATCTAAATAGTGAGACTGACACACAGAGTTTTTACAAAGCAGCAGTTCAGGCAGCTGTCAGACAGGTACATGTTGATACACTAAAGCAATATGTAAGAGCCATTGGCTAGTGATTCAAGTTACAGTATATTAAATGTTTGCCTGTATATTAGTGCATAGTCTATGGGAGGTTCTTACAACCCCCATAAGGTGAACTGAATTTATATATTCTATTTCTAGCCTCTCTGACTATATATTATACTCAGTTAGTGAGCTGCCTTTCCATGTATAAGGTATTGAGGGCACATGGTTTTAAACCATGTCTTACGTGCCAAGTAACATGAAAGACAACATGCTCTATTGAATGTGCAGCGCTGTACATTTAAAGCGTACTGAAGAAGTAAAGCATCCTTAAGTATAGAAACAACTAAAGTTTGACTAGAAAAGCTAAGTTTAGAGAAGATACATTTTTGTTTTTGGTTTTTTTTTGCGTTTTGTTCTATGTGTGTAACAACTTTTTTTCTTTATTCTTGTGTGGACTATTTGCTTTGAATTTTCACTAAATCTTTTAAAAACAAACTTTTGGACTGAGAGATTTCTTTCGGCATGAGTTTTACCCATGCTTGATCCTGCCTTACAACCCGCAGCTACACAATATATTGGCAAACCAATTCAGGGACAAAGTAAAACTCATAGTCACAAATCTGGTGGTGGTCGAAGGTCTAAATGTACATTTCTTTGTTTCTTATTCTTTCTAGATTTCTCAAAAATAGAATTCTTTTGTAAGGCTTAATTAACAGGACTCACATTTTTAGTGACAGACAGCTTCAGCAATAAAACAGCCATGTCATGATTTTGTATCATTGTGAATGTTTTGTGGACATTATAATTTACTTTTATTATTTGTTTATCATTTTCTTAGGTTTTCTACTATTATTTTAATTTGGGATATTATTCTATACTAGCCACATTATCTATCTAAGACAGGTAATAGAATAAATTTTAAAAATATGTCATCTTTGATATCTCTTGACATTTGTGTATTGTCAGCATTTGAAGTACAGTAATCCCTCCTCGATCGCGGGGTTTGCATTCCAGACCCCCCCGCGATAGGTGAAAATCCGCGAAGTAGAAACCATATGTTTATATGTTTATTTTTATATATTTTAAGCCCTTATAAACTCTCCCACACTGTTAACATTATTAGAGCCCTCTAGACATGAAATAACACCCTTTAGTCTAAGGTTTAAACTGTGCTCCATGACAAGACTGAGATGGCAGTTCTTTCTCACAATTAAAAGAATGCAAACATATCTTCTCTTCAAAGGAGTGCCGTCAGGAGCAGAGAATGTCAGAGAGAGAGAGCGCTCGCTAAGAAAAGCAAACAATCAAAAAATCAATACGTGCTTTTAAGTATGCAGAAGCACCGCGATAAGGCGGCATTTTGTAGAGGAGCGTCCGTATCCTCTAGGCAAACAGCCCCTCTGCTCACACCCCCTCCGTCAGGCGCAGAGAGAGTGAGAGAGATAGAGAGAAGCAAACAATCAAGCACCGCGCGGGAAGCATATCTTATATCATTGAGGAGTTTTAGTTAATATGTAATACATGCTCTGATTGGGTAGCTTCTAAGCCATCCGCCAATAGCGTCCCTTGTATGAAATCAACTGGGCAAACAAACTGAGGAAGCATGTACCATAAATTAAAAGACCCATTGTCCGCAGAAAGCCGCAAACCAGCGAAAAATTTGTGATATATATTTAGATGTGCTTACATTTAAAATCCGCGATAGAGTGAAGCCGCGAAAGTCGAAGCGCGATATAGAGAGGGATTACTGTACTCCTTTCTTCCATATCCTCGTGTCTCTCAACCTGTCTTGGCCAGTGCTTCTTACTTTGACGTGTTCCCATAAAGCCTGCTTCTCAGACTCTGTGGTTTTGAGGTGTGTTGCTTGCCTTCCTTCTGCTTTTTGATTACCACCAGTGGTTGATGGGCTCCCATTACCTGCTCTTAAAACATCACTGTATTCTTTGCGAATACTTCCTGTGTCTGAAGGCGACTCTCAATGTTCATCCAACACATTTCTTTGATATCTTTGTCTGTGTCAACCTCCCTTACCTAGCACTTCCTGTCTCAATTGTGATTGACTGAGCAACCAAAGTGAAAATGACCAATCAGACAAAAAACAAACTGATGGATCAGATTGGTTGGAGATACTGGACACACATATGAACAGGTAGTAGTGTTTTATTATATAAGATATTCACTATGTTTTGGGAAACCTACAAAGCCATTTTATTTTTTGGGGTTTTTTTTTTTGGCACCTCCATTTTGTGCTTCTGTTGAAATGGTACAGGTACTTGCTGCTATGTCATAGAAACTGCATCATGTAATTTCATCGGAACTATGCTATTTAAGCCAGTATCAGGTTTTCCTCCTTATCCAAGTTTGTGGATAACTTCTCTAAACGTATCTGTTGCTTTCCAGTTAATTTGAAATTCAAGTAGTTATGAACTTGAGTTTGTTTATTTGACAGCTAACTTTGATTTACATATTAGGTACTGGCATTCTGATTTCATTTCATTTTGACCAAGACTAATCTATTGGTTTACATTTAGAACTTTATCTCTTAATCCTATTCTTACATTGCTGCTGAGGTCTGCCAGTTTTCACCTGGGGCAGAACAGGTTGAACGGGCTGTTGTTGAAAATCAAAAGAAAAAACAAAAACAGTCAAGAAAAGGAAATGTTATTGCTTAAACCCTGACAAGGACAGTACTATTGAGTCTGTAACCATCACTAGATGAAATATCAGTCCATTATACTGTAGATCATTCCACTCAGGAGTTAGTAATTAAGTCTTTCTTCTTACACTGTAGCACTTCATAATAAGCATTTTTGATAATGTGGCAGATGACCGGGGACTTTGCCCCACTGGGACACCTGGAGAAGAGAATGACTAGGAGAGGGGCAATATCTTCCTCGGGGTGCAAGAGGGCAGCCCCCCCTGGATTACATCAGGGTCAAGGATGGAGAGCTTGGAAGCTCAACCCAGTTGGTGTCTGTGGCCACCGCCAGGGAGTGCCTCAACCATCTCAGAGCCCTGGACGGCAGCACATCTGCCACACCAGGATGTGCTGCCGGAAGAGGAACCAGCCACACCTGGAGTGCTTCCAGGTGTCCATGCAGCACTTCCAGCACACCAGGAAGTGCTGCAAGAAGATCATCAGGGAGCACCTGGAGCACATCCGGGTGTGCCATAAAAGCGGCCGCCTTACTCCATTCAGGGAGCCGGAGTCGGGTGGAAGAGGACGGAGCTTGCAGGTGGAGGAGTAGAGGCGGCAAAAGACTTGGGAAAGGGGAAGGACTGAACCATTATTGTGGGTAGGTGCACTGTGTGTGTTGCATAAAAGAATAAAATTGTGTGTTTAGATATCTGGCTGTCTCACTGTTTGTCTGTGTCCGGGCATCTTTCACAATAGGAATTTTGAGAATAATCTGATACTGGAAAAAAACAAAGCATCAGCCATTTACCTTTACACATTCAAACATACACTTCCATTTTTAAGTCCAAATACACCAGGAAATCTTCATTTGCTATAAGGACATTATTAACAACTAGCAAAATACCTGCGCTTCGCAGCGGAGAAGTAGTGTGTTAAAGAAGTTATGAAAAAGAAAAGGAAACATTTTAAAAATAACATAACCTGATTGTCAATGTAATTGTTTTGTGACTGTTATGAGTGTTGCTGTCATCAAGGATTTGATTATCATTATTTCTTTCAACCAGGTTCGTATTTGGAGGACGTGTTGTGTTCAAGTTACATTCCGTGTTTGTCAACCGTTGTAAAGATAACAGGTTTCATTCATCGAAGTGTTCACTACCCAAATTGCTAAAGGCAAGGAGGCGTGCATCCATCCTATATATGGATGAAAGTAGGTTCCAGTTATGACCGTTACACGTAGAATTTCGAAATGAACCCTGCCTAAGTTTTGTAAGTAAGCTGTAAGGAATGAGCCTGCCAAATTTCAGCCTTCCAACTACACGGGAAGTTGGAAAATTAGTGATGAGTCAGTGAGTGAGTCAGTCAGTCAGTGAGTGCTTTGCCTTTTATTAGTATAGAAAGCTAGTTACTGCTAATCTATTCCTGCAACCTAGCTTAACTCCTTTCTACTTTTCCAGAGACAGTATGAGGCTGTCTCTGCTGCTTCTCCTCTATCTTTCAAGCTCCTGTTTTTCCTGCATTACCTCCCAGTCAGCCACCAATATCCTTGAAGCAGACTATGAATAAAATCCTCATCAATCAGCCTTCACTGGGATTAGCAATGTCTGCCATCTTTTCTCTCTGCAGTCTTGTGACAAATCTTCATGTCTGGCACTATTTCCTTATCAAAGAACTTGCATTTCTCCAAGCCATTATGATGTCAGTTCAGGGAGGATGATCTTCCAGCACATCAACACATTAGGTCTTAGTGGTATTTGTATAACCTCTCAAAACTTCAGCCTTCTATTAAGGTCTATTCTCATGTTTCTCCATGGAGCTTTAGGCAAAATAAAATCTTTTTTATTTTTTTTTATTTTGTAGCCCCCTTATCCTTCATGAACAAACTTAACTGAGCCAGTAGGTCCTCCATGACAGTGCTTTTACTTTCATTTCTTTTTTCTTTTTTGTTATCTTAGTGTGTTGCCAAGGCTTTCTCATGGAGCTATCTGTACTTGTCTTGGGATGATGCTACTCTACGTTCATGGAGGATATAGGTCAGGCTTCACCAAATGGCGGACCTCGGTCCAGATCCGGACCGAGTGGTGGTTCTGTCCGGACCCGTGACCAGTCTGGTAAATTCACGACATTAAATAATTTTCATGGAGCATTATTTTGGACGGTCGTGGCTATTGATAGCAGGCGCTGCTACTCCAGTTAATACGACAATAGCTTCACTCAGTTGAGCCAATAAAATCGTTAGTTTACAACAGCAGAGAGGAAGAGGGTTAAGTTAAGAGACAACATGGCTTGCTCCAAAAGGCGGAAAGTAGATGATGAAAATCGTTGTTTTGAAGATGAATGGATGGAGAAATATATGTTCATTCTTCCGGCGAGCAGTTCAAAACCGGTGTGCCTCATATGCTCCGAAAACGTGGCATTAATTAAAAGCGGCAACGTGAAGCGCCACTACGAAACAAAGCACAGCTCTTTTGAGCAAAGTTATCCCCTGAAGTCCGAGCTGAGGGCACGCAAAATAACCGAACTGCAAGCCCAGTATGACAGATCTACCCGACTCATCACACATACATTTACAACCCTGAGAGTGTGTTCCCTGGTCTAACCAAAGTTGCACTGCACACCTTGACTATGTTTGGATCAACTTACAGCTGTGAGTCAGCTTTTTCCACTATGAACATTATCAAAAACAAGTACCGTTCTAGGCTTAACAATGAACACCTACATATCTGTATGAGAATGGCACTAACTCCATTCCAACCAAGATTTAAATTACTGGCAGGGCAGCCACATGCCCATTTTTCTCATTAAGAACAGTTAAAAAAAGAAGAATTAAAATAGAAAAGTTCAAAGCTGTGTTTGCATTTCGACCCCTAAAAAGCCACTTGTTGAAGATGTGGATTTTTTTTTTCTTGAAAAGTAAGCCCTCAATTGTTTTTAGGCTGGGATCTCCTTATTTTAAGAACAAAGAAGAGAAAATGTTAAGTCAATGCTATGTTTGCACTTTTTAGTTATTGTTTTCTGAGTTGACTTTTTTACTTGAAGTGTAGGCCTTCAATTCTTCAGGTTGGGACCTCTTTAATTTAAGAGAAAAGGAGTTATTCCACTCTGTTTGCACTTTTTTAAATTTATTTTATTATGTTTCTGTTCTTTAATCTAAAATAAAGGCCTTGAATTTATTTGCTATAAGGGGAAGGCTACAAGACACAAGATGGAGTTTGGTTCGGACCTTCTACTTGGACGAAATTTAATAACTGGACCTCAGTGACTTTTAATTGAATACCCCTGATATAGGTCATTGTACCCTTCTCTCCACAAAGGCAGCACAGTGGACTATCATAGCAGTGATGATGGATGAGTGTAGTCCATTAAAGGAAAATAAGAATAATGGAACTTAAATCAGATATTGCCATTAACCTTTTGACTGAGTATAGTCATAAATGGGCTGGTTTAGTCCAAAACTAGGATTTAAAAAAAATAAAACAGTTAACTTTTACTTTGGGTTGACAGCAATTTTAAAAGGGCAGTTTTCCAATAATTTATGAGTAATCAGTTTACAGACACACTCCTTATGTTAGCCCTATGGCAAACCCAAGTAACTGAGCATGAAATTAACCTTAGCTTCCTGCAGCCACCAAGGGATTTACCACAGTTGGTATTTGTCACTTGAAAATACTTTTGCATGTGCAGCATTTACATAGTGTACAGTAAATCACTTCAATTGGTATCCAATGAAAGACATTTGGGAACATCTGAACCATCTGCGGCTCTTTCGAAACTGTATTTTTAACTTGCAAACTGAAGTAAATTATACAAAAAGCAAAATGCAGAAGCACTACAACACAGAGAACAAATGTAATGCAGGTTTATCTCATAATTGTGTTGATAATTCTTTTTTCCCTTTGTTTCTATGCTTGCAAAAGAAAAATTTCAAATGTTGTCTTGTAAATCCAGCATTGCCTCTGTAAAGTACAAAGCAGTTGTGTTTATTTTGATACATACTTAAACTTTTATTTATTTTATTCAGGAGATAAAAATGTCTTCAGTTATGAACGTACTAATTATAAAGGATATTGTCTTTATTTGTACTAGAAGTTAACTTTTAATTTTCATATGCTTTTTCTGATTTGATTTTAACAACAGATATAATTACATTTGTTTACAGGACCCATTTATTATTTAATCGGTGGCATCCTGAAACGGGGACCTTTGTAATACATCCTATTAGGGATGTCAGGGTTGGAAATATTATCTCAAAAAAATAACTATTCCAGGACTGATACAATATAGTGGAGGACACAGCAGGAGGCCTTGTATGTCTCAAAACATGGGTGGATGCATTGGGGTACTCCTGTACATACTATGCAGGGTCTTGGAAAGATGATAAAGGCCTAAGAATATGTAGAGATGTCAGGGGGAACTCAGGTAACATGATCCCAGGCATTCAACCCTTTCTTGTGATTAGTTCCCTGGAAGAACTGCAGAGTTGGGGCTTAGAATGGCATCCTTGCCATAGGCCAGGAGAGGAATAGTTCTTCTGACAAGAGGAAGAATGGCCACAGTGGTTTTCAAGGAAGGAGAAAGAGGTTAAATGACTTTCAGTCAGCATTTTTGGTAGTGGGCAAGGAACCAAACACTCCACAGAGGTTGGGAGCATGCACTGATACAGCAAGTTCCGCACCCACCACACGACAAACCACCTCAGGATCCCAAATTAGGATTCGAGCCTGACATGCAATGGGTGACACCTCAGCACCAGACTAGTTCAAATAGAAAGGAACAGTGTGAGATTTTTACAGTGGAGTGGAACAATATTGTTAAGGAAGGTCCACAGAGGTTTTCTGTTGCATCACTCCTCCTGGTAAAACCTACCCCTATGTGATTTTATGCTAAATTAAATCACCCTTTCAGGTCCCCAGGTTTCTTTGTGTTTTTGCTGGGGACAGTGTTGCTAAAGATGACATGTTAAAAAATATTAGCCATGACAGTATATTGTCTTTGAAATTTACCAAAACACAGTTTACACAATGTAGGAATATAGCTGTTCAAATGTAAGGTTGAAAGAAAGAAAGAACAAGATGAAAAAGGAAAAGACTACAATGCAAATGATAGATTTTACATGAAATGTGGTGTGTGAAATTAATAAATGAGTCTCATGCCTGGGATGTGAATCAAGTGACACAGTATGAGATGAAAAATATATCTGATACATGAGAAATGAGGCTCGACAACACATGCTGAAAATACCTGATTTAAAAAAAACAACAAGAAGGGGGAGATAAATGATTAATAAAGTGAAATAGTGAAGATGACAAAAAGATATAGTAATATGACTGACACCTGACAAGATATAATGACTGGCAGCTGCAATATTGCAATATTAAGAATTGACGAGTTTTTGAGTGTGGTTAACCATTTAAGTCAGCTTACACACTGATAATAATTTGCTAGGGAAAATCTTTAGTCGAAATAAACCGTGTATCCTAAGCTGTCTGCAGATTCTTTTTAACCAAATATATTTTAATTTACACTTCTTTAGGAATTGTGTTTCAGCAGACACATTTCTTATAATTGTAACATTTAGTTTTTGTACTCATACAAGTGTATGATTTATTTTGCACTTTCACATAAATTACCTAGCAGCTAAAGTACAATTTGTTGAAAGCTTCTGAACAAGATAATTAAGATCTAATGAATTCATCTGTATTCTGAATTACATTTTGTGCGTCTGTTGAGTGATGTGTGGCCACTCAAATGAAACTAACAAATTGGGCTAATTTTGGCAGGCTTCTGTGGGGGTGAATGGTTTCCTTTCACCTTAGCTTCATATACATTATATTTTTTGGTGAGTGAGACAATGAGTTTACAAATAAAGAAACCTGTGTTTTGTAAAACAGCAGGAAAATGTGCATTATCAAAATGTTATAGCAAAAAGCATATTTTTATTACGAGCTCAATGCATTTTGAAATTAAATGAAATACAACTTGTAGATAATTAATATATAAAGTGGCTGTCAAGAATATTAAGTAAATTATTTCATTTGTAAATGACAGAAAATTATGGAAATCAGAGTACTGCAACATACATTATTATTTCCCAGGAAAACCAAATGCCATAAACACAACTAAAACATACAAAGAAGCAAAATGGGATTAATTGACAGTAGAAAATGTCATTATTCATTAAGTGGAGTACATAACATAAATACCAGTATAATAATAAGAAATACAGCAGATAGCTAGAAAGATAGATGAGAAAGGTGCTATTAATGGATAGATAGATAGATATGAAAAGAAACAAAATCTGTGTCTTGGCTTAACCTGCATATAGCAACATTTGCTCTCGCTATCTTATAGGGACTTACTCATCTCTAAACATGGCCCAAACTTATTTTACTACTCTAAACTTAGCACCCAGCGGTGTTTCTCAACTGCTGAGTCAGTGAAAATCTTTGCCTCCTTAGGTGAAATTAGCTCAATTTGTTAGTTTCATTTAAGTGGCCACACATAATTCGGCAAACACACAATATGTCATTCAGAATACAGATGCCACTTTCTATTCTGCCAGATTTCAGTTGGTTGTCAGAGATGTTCCTGCCCTTCATGACCTCTGCTGAAATCTTGTGTCACATACAATATACAACAAAACTGATACACCCCTGGTCAATATCACTGCTAAGTAATTACAAATCCTGTCCATTTAATACATTTTTTTGTGTACCCAAGCGTAGGGAGAATTAAGCCAATTAATTTGAAAAACAGAAATGTTTGACTAATTGAACAAGAATGAAAGGTTCATATTTAAGGACAAACTGTAAAAAAACAGCACACCTTTCATTAGTGAGATTCCATTAATTTATGTTTTAAATCTTCCTTTAATTTTGATGACAGATCTAATTCTCCTGGGCATTATTGAAGAAAAATAAGCCACAATATTTAATTTAACAAAAGAAGGACTTTATTAACATTAATGCTGATCCAGAACTTTAACATTAAAGTCCTGAATATCCGATTAACACAGTGAGCACTCTATATAGCTTGCAAATCACCCCCTTCTCTTAGCTACATCATAAATCAATCCCAAACTGCTTAGTTTATACCAAACAAGAGTTAAGTCATGTCTGGTGTCTTTCTGGTGACCCTTAGTTAACATATATATTATCAGCTCTATTGCTTACAGAGATCATTAATTGTCTTATCAGTAACAGTCTATCTTTAAACTCCAAGGTGCTCCTTTAACAAAAAGAGGACACAAGTCACATCATCTTCACATAACACTAATGACTGCCTGTGGAACTATTTTATGAGTAGGATATACTTAATAAGTATCTATAAAGATATATATTTGGTTAAAACTTAAAGAAATTAAGTAGTATGAAACTATTCAGCATACATGTAACCCAGTTCATCACTTAGTATTAAACAACAAAATACATTTTTCCTGTGATAGGATTTAAAGTTAACAGAGCAGAATACAAACCCTGAATAGAGACATATATCCATGTAAGTACACTACAAATTGACGTTATATTCTTCCACAGCATGGATGATACCAGTCTTGCACAAATCAGCGTAGAGATTTCCTGCCATTCTTCTCAGCAGCTCTTTGCAGCTGTACCTTCCACTTTAAAATACCTCAGAAGTGTTCTGTTTCATTCAGCTCTGATGACATACTTGGCAAGGTCATAGTACTAGGGTGTTGTACCGTGTTATTATTGGTGTAGTTAAAAGTTAATCAAAATGACACCTTTTACTGGCTAACTAGAGAGATTACAATATTTAAGCTTTCGAGGCAATTCAGGTCCCTTCTTCAGGCAAAATCTACTCCTAACCCTAATTTTGATCAACTTCTAACTAAAAATTCTTGTGTAAGTTTTGCAGTGTGTTTTAGGGTCATTGTCATGTTGAAAAATACCTCTCCTGTCATCTTTATATTAAGTATTTGGGTATACAAACTTGCATTCATGGTGCCATCTATAAATGTAATCTCTCTTACACCATTTGCATTAATGCAGTCCCATATCAGTAACCTCCCACCCGTGTATGTTTCATGATTGATACTATACAGCCACAGTGTTAGTCCTGGTCAGGTCCATGCCAAAACATTCTGATCCAAATGAACTTATTTTGGTTGCCTTTGACCAAAGAATTTGCTGTCAATATTCATTGGGCTTCTTTTCATGTTCTTTGGCAAAGTTTAATCTTGCAGTTTTCTGACATTTTGTTAGCAATCATTTTTTTTCTTGTTCACCATCTATAGAGGTTGACTTTGTGCAATGTCCTTCGCACTGCTTGAGCAGTCACTTAAACACCAATTTTCATAGATAATCCTTGTGCCAATTCAGAAGCACTTGCTCATGTCTTTTTTTTCAGTGTAAGGTTAAGCAAATAGCAAATTGTGCATGTCTCATTTTTCGAGAACAGCTAAAACAACTTTGATTATTGGTAGTATGGATCTTCCTACACTTCCTGACCAAAGCTGCGTCTGTGTTTTGGCTAATGTTCAGCAGCCTATTGATACTCTTGCATCTTCACAGTCTGGCTTTTTAATTATTCAGGCAATTCCTTATCACGTCGAGCCATATTCCATTAGAAACAACCCTGAAAATCAAGAAAGCTGTGGTGGTTACAGATTATTGCATAACTTTCTTTATGCAGTTAGCCTTAATGGTTGTACTCACTTTTGTTGCAGTGGCCAAATCAAATTTGTTGCACTGAGTTTGAATTTCGGGGCTCATATTTTCAATGTAGTCTGTCTAACCTGTTTCTACACTTTAACTTACAAATAATACAATTATAGAAAGATAGTACAATTTTGAATCATTTAACATTTTAGCCGTATTGACCAATGGTGCACTACGTTTTGCATATATAATGTATTTAGTGTATTTAGAGTCTGTATTGTGTATTGAGGATACTGCATGCAGACCTAATTCAGTTCTTCAAAATTCTGAAAGGCATTTATAAAGTGGATCAGGCAGCTTAAGGGTGAATCACATACTCGAAGACACCAGTGGAAATTAAGGGGAAGTGCATTTAAGAGGAAAGCCAGGAAGCTTTACTTTACACAAAAAGTCATGGGAATCAGAAACAAACTACATGTAGTAGAAGCAGAAACCTTGACAACCTTGAAAAATTATCTAGATGAGATATTGACATATCTTACCTGTTGGCTAAACAAATTAGCTTTATGGCCTGAATGGTCTCTTCTTCCTTTGTCAGATTTATGTTCTTAATTTGTTTTTACAAAGTGATCAGTGCTGCTGTTTTCTAGCTCTTGAGCTTGCTTGTTATTTAGGCACTCCATTTTCCTCCAAGATCCCAAAAGTTTGAAAATTAGGCATTTGTACACTGGTCCAAAAAGTGTGCTTTAGTTTGGGATTAGTTTCTACTTTGATTCAAGTATTTTAAGTATTTACTATTCAATGATAAGTTAATCAGGATTTTGCAATATTTTTTTACACTAAATATAAAGTTTGTTGGTTGTAAAATTACCCATGCTAATTATGTAGCTGTTTTCTGTGAATGGTTTGCACTTTTGTTTGATTTTTCTTCTGTTATTCTTCATCAGTGGGATCTGCTGTGTTGGACCTTCTTTGACATGAAAAGTGTGTCATACATGCACGACTGAGGATCACCATCCAAGTATGTGATACCACCCTGGCCCGAGAGGCTGCGCAGTCGCTAAACTGTCTTCTTGTTTTCTTCCTCCACAGTTACAAGAAACAGCCCAGTGAGGGCAACTGACTTCGCTTCTTCTGGTCTCTGGGTTACAAAAGAATGACCGCTCAGAAGGAGGCATTCCCTTATTAGGGAAATGACCTAAATAAGGAGCTCTGTAACAGACAACCCAACGGTAGTGCCGGTTTAATAAGCAGCTACCTACATGACAATTACATTTCTTGACTTTTTACACCATCGAGTGTTGTTTTTTTGTTTGAGACTGAAAGTAGATGGTGAGGGTTGTATTGGCATCCCATAATTCTCCAGTTTTCAGTACCCTCTCTCATTCAGACAATCACAAGTGTTAACTATGAATATTGTCATTTTGGTATTTTTTTCTCTCTGCATCATTTGATACGTACAATTTACTGGGCTCTATGTGATTCTGAGCGTGATTGTGTGTGTGTGTGTGAGTGAACCCCATGCTGTATTGGCACTCTGTCTAGGGTTGTTATCCACCATATGTCCAGTGCGGCCCCCAATGGCCCAGAACTGGATTTAATGTCTTTTAAAACGTTATGTTTTGTAGTTTAGTTAATATCAGTTCTAATTTATGAAGCACTCTTCACTTTTCCAACAACCGTGTCTTGTATAAAGTGTTCCAGAAAATGAGCAGAGCAGTTGCTTGACAAATGAAGACAGCTTTCAGAACAACCAGAATCAAAGGACTGCACAAATTATTAAAATGCAAAATTTGACAAAAATCAATTAAGACTAAAATCTCAGAGACACAAAATTATAAATATATGCACTATGCTAAAGGCAAGAATGCAATGAAACAGAAAAAAACAGGACTTGTCAGCTGGTTTTCAGACATGTAAGAAAATTTCATATGATGCCTTTAACTGTACAATGATCTCATAGCCTGCCGAGTCATGTTGATCCTTCAGTCGTGTGAGTGCAGTATCCTAGGGATAACTGGCAGACATGACACAGCACTATCTGAGCCTCTGTGGAGGAGCTTGATCACTGACTTGACAACAGCATAGCTAAGTAAAGTTAAAAATAAAGCTAAAGCACTGTTGATATTTTGGAGTGAATAAAGTGCAGAGATAACTGGAGGCATTCTACTAAAATGACAAACTGTAAACAATTTCAAAATATTTTGTGTATATCAGAACATAGAAGAAAATAATGAAAATAAAGTGTTGGAAAGCACTTGCTTTAAACAACAAAAATGAAAATCTGAAAATTTTCATGAGAGAAATATGTAGTGTCACAGGTCATAAAGGTGTTATGATTTTTGAGTGATACTTGATTTGAATATTTTTAAATCACTTGATTTGGCTTATGTTAAATTCTAAGGTTTGAACTTTGAAGGGAATTATAAAAAAAATCTAGTATACTGGGAATATACAGAAACAACGGAAAACAAATCCCTGTTCAAAATGTAAGAGAAGCAAAGAAAAAAAGACAACTACTAACTTTTTCTAGTTACAATAAGTCATGTCTTTTTTGATGGCTCGAAGAATAACTATTTGAACAAGACTAGATATTTCTGTTATTTGTTACATACAGTGCCTATAAAACATATTCACCCACTTGTACGGTGTCCATTTTAATGTTATACAATGTTGAGTCACAGTGAATTTAATTTGTCTTTTTTGACACTGATCAACAGAAAAAGACGCTTTAATGTCAAAGTGAAAACAAATCCCTGCAAAGTGGTCTAAATTAATTACAAATATAAAGCATTAAATAATTGATTTCACAACTTTTCACTGCTTCAAGTCAGTGTTTAGTAGATGTCTGCCACTTTAATGGACTGGTGCTTTGTCCAGGGTTTGTTTCTTCTGTGCTAGCAGGGATAGGCTCCAGTCCCCTACTACACTGATCTAAATTAAGTGAGCTTCGTTATGTGTTGACAGGTCTCTATCACCTTTGCATATCTGGATTTTGCAAATTTTACCCCATTCTTCTTGGGGAAACTGCTCAAACTCTGTCAGGTTACAAGGGGATTCTGAATGAACAGCCTTTTTCAAGTACAATCTCAAATTTGCAATTGGATTGCGATCTACACTCTGACTTGGCCAATTTGAGACATTAACATTGTTGTTTTTAAGCAATTCCTGTTTAGCTTTATGTTTGAGGACATTCTATTGCTAGAAAACAAAAGTTCTCCAAGACACAAGTATCTTGCAGACTGCATCAGAGTTTCCTCCAGGATCTCCCTGAGTTTTGCTGCATTCGTTTTACCCTCTACTCTCACATGCCTACCAGGATCAGCTGAATCATCACCCAGCATGATGCTGCCACTGGCATACTTCACATGGGGATGGTGTGTTTTTGATAATGTGGAGTGTTCAAGCATTGCGTTTAGTGTAATCGCCAAAGGGCTCCATTTTCCTTTTGTTAGAAAATAAAAACTACTTTCAGCTGATTTCAGAGTCTCTCATGTACTGTATCTTCTAGCAAACTCTAGGTTGATATCATGTGCGTTTTTTATAACAACTAGGGGACTTTGCCCCCTACTCGCTTTGCTCGTCAACCTACGCGCTAGCCTCTTTACAGTTGTGCCGCTCACGTATGGGGATGTGAATGTACAATTTAAACAGATTTTAATTTTCAAGTGTAGTGTTACATTTGCATCCACGCCACGTATAACTGCCCATGATTGCATTTTGTTTCTTTCTCTTTATTAATTAAAATTACTTTTTCAAATGTTTTGCTCTGATATTTGTTAATTGTCTTTGCAAAAGCTGTTCTAACGGGAAACTGTTAACGTTTTAATATGACTGGCATATCAAGATCTCCTTTGGTGTCTAATGTTATCCACGGGAGATGTACTACATTACTTTTCTTGGATACATTTTTCTTTCTAAAGTAAATTGTGCAGTGTAAGACCGGACAGTGTTAACAGTTGTAGATATTCTTCATGACATTGTAAGTTGTTGTTTTCATCTTCTGCACAATCACCACCAACTGTTTCAGCATAGTCTATTGATATGCGTTTAATCATTTTGCCGTGTTACCGATCGACATTTTTCGCCTAAATTCATTTGACTTCCTCATTTCTAGGTGGTAGGAATGCCTGTGTACTCATTTTGTCTGTTGATAACCCTTCGTGATGAAGTTCTTTAATAAGATTTGGTCATAATAAGTCTTCTTTAATTGGCAACGTAAAGTGAGGAAAACATTAAAATTTAAAAGAGCTGAGAGCGTAAGAAATGGGTCTGACAAAAGCATTCACAAGACTGAGAGGTGAGTGGACCGTGGTCTTGTTTGAAAATGGTTGTAAGTAAGGTGTTTTTGGTATCATCTCCCATGACATCAGTAACATGAATGAAGTGGTCCCATAATGCTACTCAGAGTGTTGCATCTCTGTATATATAAAATCCAATGTCTGTCTGTCTGTGTGTCTGCCCGCTTTTCACGAGAGAATTACTTAACGGATTTAAATTGGGTTTTTTTTCTATAACTTGCTTGAACATTCCGGTTGATTTTGTGACCTCTCGTGCTAAGTATCATAGTTCACTTGTAGGAGCAATATATTCACGAAAATCCGCTATAGATGCTGCGGACTGAGGGGAGTGGGAAGCGTGACGTCAGGAGTGGGGAGTTGGTCTGCCTCTGCGTTTTGGAGCATAACTTGCCTCTGCTTAGCTAGCGATACCTTTTTGTTTATTGATTTTTAAAGTTTGTCCTTTTTCACTACTACACGGGCGGAGCTGTGGTGGAACGACTAGTAAATAATAAAAACAAGATGTCTGAAAATAAACTTTTTCAATTCAAGTCAAAATAAAAAAACAAACCACAAAAAGGGAATCCTTACCATAAAAAAGTATGAACTGAATAAAATTCTACATATAAAATTCCAAATTGCACTACATAGATAGGCAGACTTTGTACAACTAAATACTAACAAGATAGAAGTTCACCCTACAGGCATAACTTGAAACTTTGATGCCTTCCCATTGACTTTTGGGAGTTGGGCAAAAAAATATATAATTTTGCAATGGTGTTTTATGTACATGCTAGTTTTTGATTTCTGATTCATACGTATTTACTACAGTCAAAATGTTATTTTCCAAATTGCATTAACAGGCATTATCTTTCCTTGTCTAGAGTTAAAATTCTTTTTTTCTTGCCTTCATACTTCTGATCATTTTTTGTTTAACAGTATTTATTCACCAAGTATCAAAACGATTGCATATGCATTTCTACTAAGCTGGCTCAATGCTTCCATCCTGTAAGATGCAGAATCATCTACAAAACCTCTGGTATGTCAAGATTCACACCCAGGAAATACCAGTCTACATTGGTTAAACTTGTGAAAAGTTAAGACATCCTGCTGCTAGTCTTCTCGCTTTCTTGGACTTTTGCTAAAAACTCCTTTTTTCTAGTTATGTGGCTCACACTCTATGGACTTCATGATTATGGACTGTAGGTAAAGTTGAATTGTAAAATTTGAATCAAGACTGTATTGCCATGAACTCACACCATAAGTCATATCAGTTTGCAGATTTGCACAGTGGTAACTGCTAGTGGCCAGCAGCAAACCTGTTACATCTGGATTAACAAAGGCACTCAGAATCAGTTTCTCTACAGTGTTAGCTAAGGGAGAACTCCATTAACTGTTCACACAGGGGCACTACAAGTAGAATATTAACTGGTGATGTCAGCTAAGCTCTCTTTCACTCAGCGCACACCACACCACAGAACAGCTCCATCTCCACAAGGACTAAGGATTCACAATTTAATGTTTGCTTTCCATCCTTTCACCATAATGCACTATATTACACTGACCGTGCTGTGACTTCTTTACTGCATATTCGGTTGACTTATTTTACTTAAAGCATTTAATTGTTTTAGAACAAATAAGCTTTTCAAAATGATATCGTATTACAGCTTTTTTCTTTGTAAAGTGCATTGTGATGCTGCAATCTGTGAATGGCACTATATAAAACAAGAATTGGTCACGACTGGTGTGTAAATGCAATAGCTCCATTCAAAACAATGCCTAGCCAATGGCAGTTTTAACTGGAGAAACTCTTCAAGAAATGGATGTCTCCCGACTGAATAATATTTTTGTTTTTCAAACTGAAACACATTACAATAATTGTTAATACGTGGAAATGTTAAAAAAAATGTTAATACTGTATGTTCAGAAAACTGATCTTAACAACATAGGTCATAATGTACTTTTTTCTATCCTAATATGCTATTGCTTTTACACTTAATTTTTTGTAGCTGCCTGACATATGCATGATAGCAACGGTTGTCAGGCAGCTAATTAGTTGGCCGCAACAATGCAGCATTATGTTAGTAAAGCTGAAAAACCTTACAAATTTTTTGCTTGGGCTCTTGTCTCATTTAACCCCACTCCCCCAAACTCCCCACCCCCTCTATAGGTGGGCAGTGTGGTCAATAGGTTAAGGAGCAGGAATTAAAATTGACTGATTGTATGTTCATTCCCTACATCATTCAAAGTGTGTGATTATGTGGGATTCATTTATCCCACTTGTGCTTTATTGTAAAAATGTGGATCTAATTTAATTTTTATTACTGAACTGATGTGAAATGCTTTTACTTGACTTGGCCAGGAAATATGCTGTTTATTGTTTTTTGTGTAACGCATTGAATCTTTTGTACTGAAAAATACGCAGCAGAATGAGGTAATTGCCATTCTGTATAAAGATATAACTTTTATTGACAGAGATGATTATAGCTAAGTGCAGAAGCAGAAAACCAGAAGGCTCCTATGTAAGAGTCATATTACTTTAAGGAAAACAGAAAACAGAAATTGCATCATGTATGCAAATTAAGAGAAGTCAGGTGGATAGAAATAATAAGGCTGGAAGGCATTTAAATGAGGAGTATCAAGGGTGCAGTTTAAACATTCTCTGAATTTACATGTTGGTATATAATGTCAACACCATTGTCCAGTCTGTAATGCAAATTGGGATGAAAGGTAAAATGAGGAGCGAAGTAAAAGGTGCTATTCTGATGCATCAGATCTTTGATGGATTTCTCATGTCTATTACTTTAGAAAAGAAGTCCTTGTGTAAGATTCAGCACTCTGGGAAAAGACGCAATGCCTGTAGTGTCTTACAATTAGGATTGCAGATTTAACATAGAAATAATAACTTGTGAATGTAAGAAACATTCTGACAATCAGTTTGGTATCAATGACAATCAATGATAATCAGTTTCAAAGTACTTTATTTTCCTGTGTGTTAAAACAAGTCAAGTGCAGTGGCTTTATTGTCATACCATCCATACACAATATTGCAGCATACAGTGATACAAAATAACAATCCCCAGGACCACAGTTCAAAATAGACATAAACACAGGACAAGAGCAAGACAAGTAACATACTCTAAATAAATAAATACATACATACATATATAAATAAATAGGTAGTATAAATTTCCATAGATAATAAATAGTAATGCAATAACTAATCATGAAAAACAAAAGTAGTAGCAAATACACTGTATAAAAATAAGCTTCTAGGAGCAGATTTGATGCTACGGAACCTTCTGCCAGAAGGGAGTGGGACAAAGAGACCACGGGAGTGCTGTGTGCACTACCTTTTGTAGGACCTTGTCAGAGACACTGCAGATGGTGATGCTGCTCAGAGTGCTCTCGATGGTAGCCCTGTAGAATGTGGCAAGAATGGAGGGATACAGGCTAGCCCCTCTTAGCTGTCAAAGGAAGTGAAAATGCTCCTGTGCTTTCTTGACTATGGGGATGTTGTTTTTTATCTTACTGATGTGGACACTAGATTGTTTACCTCACTTCTGTTTACATTCACATTGATTAATATGGCAACAGATTTTTGTTCTGATTGTTAATTCATGTGAGGTTGTAGCTGCTCATTTTCTCTGTTAATGCTGAGGTAATGATTTACACTGAGCAGTGACCACTGATGTAAAGCAGTGTATGATGATGGTATGTTTTCTGCATAATATATCCAGCATGATCCACATGGGAGACAACATTTGACACATTTTGTAGACCTGGAGCATCCACAACATTTGCACATGCTGCCATCTCTCTGTCTCTTTCTCAAGTCTTTTGACCAATGAATGGAGGGAAGGGATGGGGCCTCAGTTCAAAGAGTCAATCCCTGTTTATGTATTGTTGATGATTCAGTAAACATATAACAATATTTTAGCAAAAAAACATGTGTTTTGAGCATTTTGACCATAACAACTACATAATAGACATGTGGATTATGTGACAAAAGATTCTTTTTTCTTTTTTCATTGAATGCTTTTTAAAAAACATTTGCCATAATACAACACAGGTGGCTATTTCTTTCTATTATGTCATAAACATCTTTCTCTCCATTCTGCCTCTCAGTCTCTTGCCAATAGATGGTGTTTTCTACTTCAACTCCCTCACAATCTGCAAAAGATTACTTTTTACTTCAACATCCTTCCCCTGCTTTGCCAACCTCCTCACCCTGTCATGGAGCCTAACAACAAGGAATCTCATTTCAGCTATTTGTACTTGTGATCTAATTCTTTCCATCTTTATTCAGAGATCTCTATATTGAAAAATCCATCCATTATTCAACCTGCTATATCCTAACTACAGGGTCACGGGGTCTGCTGGAGCCAATCCCAGCCAACACAGGGCACAAGGCAGGAAACAAACCCCGGGCAGGGCGCCAGCCCACCACATCATTGAAAAATCACATCAGCAAAAACACCCCTGCAATATCTAGTGCTTGCAGAATATTCATTTGCAGCTTTTATACTGCTGCAGTCTTGCCGCTATGGAGTTTTTCAAACAGCGCAACAAGCTCAGCCTCTGATATTGACCAAACCACAATCAATGCTTCTTGCACTATGTCTAGAAGGTTTTAGAGATCCTCAATGTGTTCAAAGTGAGGTCAGTGCTTCTCTGCTGTTTCTAAGAACGATCTACTGTAGGTGACAGCCTGTTTATCCTAAATGACTCAATAAATAGTTTGCTGGAACTTCTTTGATCCATAGAGTCATCAAACTATACCCAAACATGGAACTTTGCTTTATCCACTTCCATAGTTATCATTCTTGTACACTGCAAGTACCTCAGTCAAATCTGCAGACCTTACTAACAATAGTCAAAAAATGGGTCCTATGTCTGATGTCATGGCAGTTACTATAAACCTTTAGGCCATATCTCCTTGCAACAGCCTCTACAACTAAAGAAGCATTCAGACTGTGCATCCCTGAGCTCTTCCCAAATGTAGGAGAAGTAGGAGACATTCCAAGCAAATCCTACCAGTTTGAGTGTTCCAGGTCTGCCCAGAAGTCCTCAATCTATCTGAGTCAGATCAACCACCAAGAGGCAATCAGCTGACAGGTCAGCACCCCCTTTGACCTAAATATCCCAATATGTACCACCTAACATGAGGCAATATGACTACAAAGCTGATCACCAGGTTCCAGGGAAAGTGACAATTGTGCAACTAGAGCTGTTAAATAAGATCAAAATTGTGTTTATGCGTGCTGTTCCATGACTATTCACTAACATTCAACTCATCAGACTCTGTTCCTCCCAATCGTACCACTCAAGGTTCATCATTCTCAATGTGAGTGTTGATATTTTTGTCATGGGTGGCAAGGTTATTGCAGTCCAAAATCTCTGAAAAGGTGAACTAGGAATAATTGTTTTCAAAATACAATTCAATAGCAAAGTTTTCCTCACCAAATATCAAAGCCACATTGAAGCAACCCTTTCACTCACCACAACAAACTTCAACTGTATAGTAGCCAACTGAGGGCTTGCAAGTATTCCTGTGTCATCTCCTTTGGACAACTGCACAGAAAGAAAAAGATCAACATTATTTAAAATGTCAGTGCTGTGTGCATTTGTGAGTCTCACTATATCTAGTCAGCATTTTTCAACCTGTTGCACAGGTTTCAGCTCCTTTCCCTTCAGAAAGGTAATGTGCCATGTCCTAAGGCCTGTTTTTATTGCCATTTTTTGTGACAGTTGAGACAAGTATAAAGCGTAAATGCATTTAAAGGAGTGTTTGAAATTGTTAAGTTCAGGAATAATTTGTGATGTAAATCTTAATTGTAATCTCAGTTTTCACTTGGCATACTTCACCTTAATTGTTCTTGATTATTCTTTAGAACTGGGATTGTGATATTATAATCTGTCATGCAGTACATTAATTTAAAGTCAAGAAAGAAAAAGATGACTCTGCTCATGCAGGCTTAATGAAATGTGTCCAGGGCAAGGAGAATGAAAAAACACCACACTTAATCAGCACATTTTCTTAAAAGTAATTCTGATTAAACGAGAGGTACCAAAAAACAACCCAGCAAGCAACACAGTAGAGAGAGGATGTCATTCTGTAGTTTCAGCATATTCCATTTAGGATTGATTTCTGTCACCTGCCAGAAAAAAACATGTAACCTTGTTAACTTAAAAGTTTCCTATTAGCTCTGTCTTTACACTTTCTCCCTCACAGATCATCTTTCATTTCCAATAGCCTTTCCTCAGGCTGTAGACTCTTTTTTACGACTGGTGTCAGCCTGGCTGCTAAATCTTCTCAAGAGCTATTTTACTGTAGAGCACTCAGTAATCCTAATGTGGCCTCACCAGTGCACTGCATGAACTATTAATATCGTAACATTGTTCAACATGTAAACCTGTTATAGTGAATTAATGCACAACCCCTGCAAACAGCAAGAAAGGTCATCTTTAGCTCAGGCGGTTAAATCACTTGTGTATTCAATCTGTGGCATGGCTTGAGAATGGGTGCCGGCATCAACACCTGTGTCAAATGCTAAAAGTGAACTCACAAGAGGCTGTCTGTAGAATGCCAACAACATTTATTTATATAGCACATTTTAGTGTAAGGCAAAGTGTTTTAGCAAAAGTAAAACAAAAATTACAATTACTAAAGTAAATAAAAAGTAAAAATAGGAAATATTCCTTAGAGAAATCCTTTGCCTATTTATACCCTTTGTTGAAGACAGCAAATATTAAAAATGGGTGATTGTACCAGTGAGAGCAAGTCACCTGAGCAATGATGCCAACCAGGGACAGTGTATGGGGTAAGGCAATGAGGTGATTGACTTTGGTGGGACTATGCTAGGAGAGACATTTTGATGTAACTTTTTTTGTTAACATTATGAAATAATAATAATACAAAAAGTTAAGTGTAAACATTAACAACAACATTTTTATACTACCATTAACAATTGTAAGAAATATTTTCATTTTAAAAGTTTTATGTGTCACAAATAATGCACTTCACAACCTCTCACCACACTGCGAGCATCCAAGAATTACAATGGCACAAGTGCATTTCAAAGCCACATGGAATTGGCATTAATATTCCTAATTTTTACATATTGCCTTAGGTATAGTCTGTGGGGAGGGCAATCCTGAAGCAACGCCAGAGGGAAGTCGCAATGGTGAAAATGAGTTGAAAAGGCCATACTGGCTGCATTTGAGTTCATATGTTGCTAAAGTCTACTAATGCTACATTCTGATTGCAGTAAAAACATCTCAATTCAGTTTTTTTCCAAAAATAATATTATTTACTTATTTTGTCCAAAGAAGGCACTGTATTGCAAAACCATGTACAACACTATATGTGAACTTTATCTTCTCATGCCTAGTAAGGATATATTGGGGGGAGGATAGGTGTCAGTTTGAACCTTGCTTCAGGTGACATTATTTATTGCACCGGTCCTGATACCACTAACAGCAAAGGTAATGACAAGGCCTGCTGCCCTGGACTGCAAGTATTCTGTGGCAGTTTATCCAGTTAGGCACAGTAGCTTGTGTGTGCAGTCCTAAGGGGCTATAGTCATGATGACCAGGGCTTTGTTCCAGGTAGGAGATGCCCTGAACCATGTGAAAAGGATTAATACTGGATTACAAATTGGTGAAAAAGTTCTATTGGCAGTAGTATTCAAATGTGTAGGTTTTCTTAAGATTTTCATTTTCTCAATCTATCCATCAATCTATACTTTTACAGAACATTTATTCCAATACAGCAGAATGAAGCCAGCCTTAACAGTTTTGAGCACGAGGTAGAAACCAACAGTAGGCACACTCTCACAACAGGCCATGTTTCAGTTGCTAAATACAATTTCCTGAATCTTTTTGGGTAAAAGGGAAGAAAACTTGTAGAAAACCCCTGAGAATGCAAGATAATATTTAACTTTCTTCACAGGCAGCAATTCAGCTAAGAATTCGGCTCTGAATTCAAGAGCACAGGATTCTTAATATGCAAAATAATTCTGAACATATAGTTTATATTTGGTATACTAATGTAAACCATTGTTTGTAAATGTGTTATCGACCTGGATATGTTTTGTGGAACAAAAAAATAATTTTAAAGAAAAAGTGTTTTCTTTTGTTAATACTTTTAAAACGTTTAAAAGGTAGGTTCAAAAGAAAGAACATCCATCCATCCATCAAACTTCCTAACCTGTTCATCCATGGCAAGGTCAAGACCATTGAATTTTAACATGTGTGCCAGCAAAATCACTTTCACATTTGCTTGAATATCCCAGAAGCTCTTTAAGTAGAAAGGGTGGCTGCCACCAAGTCAGTTTCACACAAATTCATTAGCTTTTAATCCATCTGTAGAGTTATTCAAAAAGTGTCATGGGAAAATCTAAATGCCTTCAACTGGTGCTATGGGAAAATCATAAATAATGACTGTCAGTGGCACCTAGTATACAATCATCATTTGAAATCCACAATTCAATGACTGTGTTAAAAGGCTTTTTGATTATATCACTTGTCAAATTCAACTGTATGCAATGACCTGCAATGACAGAATCCCAGCATGAGGATTAAACTTGTGAAATAAACAATAATGGAGGAATGGGTAGTTTAGTGTGCAAGACTTCTGAGACTTATGGCCACTGATTACAGAAGATAGAAGATGGGAAGGGGAGGTTTGCTGACAGCTACATTGGCAAATGAACCATTCATCAAGTAAAAGAATTTGCTGACAAAAATAATGAGCAAGTAAATAAAATAAATAGAAACTAGATGTAAAATGTGTAGCCTTAGACTATGGAGAAGCAGAACAATACCAGAATATACCAAATACGTTAAATTGTTAAATAATTTGTAGTCATATTTATTGAATGAGAGAACATATTGGACAGCTGTGAACCTACACAGAACAGGGCATGATCTGAAAATCAGGGAAAAGAGAGCTAGTCACAGAGTCGTCCAAGATGTCTGCAGTAACCCTAAAGCAATTACAATTTCCTATGTAAGCGATGGGATAAACTGTGTTAATACTTACAAATTCCTAGCTGATTCATTAAGATGGGGTTCATGGGATAATCGCAAAATAAAAGTCATTGTTGATCTTAAAGAAGAGGAAACTTTGTTGCACACACTGACTGAAGTGAAGAATGTGGACGGAATGATAAACTAAAGAAAAAAAATGCCCAAAATAAATTCACTGTGCTTCGGTGTGAATATTTTTACAGGCATTATATATGACGACAAAAAAACGTTTGTCAGAGTCATAAGAATACTTTTTGTTCTCTGTATGAAATCAATCAAAGTTTAATAATTACATAATAAAACAGTGTATACTCAAGTGGGAAAAAGAAGAAAAAAATGAAAAAATTTTAATTAATTAACACTATTTGTGTTCACTGAAATTCACAGTGGTGAGAGCACAGGAAGACAGAAAAGCAGAAATATGTAAAGATATTTGAAAAAAAAGGTATGAAGTAATTCATGCTCAAGCAAGGGAGCTAGAAGTGGGCCCAGTGACACATCCACACTTGAAAGAGTTGATCTGGAGGAGAAACTCAAAGGAAGTATCAATAAGTGAGAGAAGGAATACATTAATAAATATATTACAGAAACTATTTTCAGGCATATGCAGAGGCTTTTAATATAAGGCAAGCAGCTGCTAGAAAGGTTCACATAAGAAAATTGCCTAAGGTCTGCAGGTTGCTGAACATTAAAATTAGTTGGGTAACAGCAGGTCAAAGCCTAAGCTATATGAAAGTGTAATTATCAGAAGGTACATACTTTTGGAGGGAAAAGATGTAGAAAATAAGTACTTTCTTTATATTGCTTTAAAGTTATGTTTAATTTCTTTATAAAAAATAAAGCAGTTTCACAAAAGTAATGTAAAAATGAGATATTTATCAAGATGCCAGTTGATCCAGCATCTAGTGATCAGTTACTGAAACCTGTAGGTGTATACGGACAACTGGTTTAACTTCCAGGCTATCCGTGGTCATTGCAAACTTGGAATTTAGAAGTATTTTCTTCTTGGTCCTTGAAAAGTTTGAGAATTTTTTGGTATAGTGATAAAGTTATAAACAAATCTTGGTAAATTGGATATGTTGATCATTTTTCTTTCTCCACCACACTAATGGTAATATTGTATATTACGGAAGTGAAAAAGTCTTATCAGCTTAACTGTTAAACATCAGTTTCCAGTTCATTTACCGTATTAAAAAAAATATATATATTATTGCTAGTTCAATAACTTTTGTTGGCTTCCACTTCTTCATTTACTTTCTTGCTGAAATTACAGATTATAAGCTAAATATAATTGATATAAATTATAAAATAAATAAATATAATTTGGGGGCAGCACGGTGGCGCTGCTGCCTTGCAGTTAGGAGACCTGGGTTCACTTCCCGGGTCCTCCCTGCGTGGAGTTTGCATGTTCTCCCCGTGTCTGCGTGGGTTTCCTCCCACAGTCCAAAGATATGCAGGTTAGGTGCAGTGGTGATCCTAAATTGTCCCTAGTGTGTCTGTGTGTGTGTGTGTGTGTGTGCCCTGCCCGGGATTTGTTCCTGCCTTGCGCCCTGTGTTGGCTTGGATTGGCTCCAGGATATAGCGGGTTGGATAATGGATGGATGGATTTTTAATAATGAATTGAAAGTAATGGTGGTTGTTGCTTTGCTGCAAACAGGCAATTGCCAAACAAAAGGAACATAATTCTCCATCTTCCTAAATTAAGGTAAATAATATTTTTTTTTATCATATAAATAAAAGGTACACTTTTAAAGTAAGATCTGCCTGGGTGTAAAAAGCTTTTAAGAATTATACCTTTATTGCAATATGTTGGTCCTTACATTAAACTAGTTCTCCATATTGTGCCCATGAAAGTTAAGGTGCTTATCATATTTTTGGACCATCTTTTCTTTGCTTTCACTGTAAAAAGTCTCTGCCGTGCCTTTCAGCCAGTCCTGCTCTATACATTTGTGGAATGCAGAAATTTTGAATCACTTGCTTGCTTGAATTTTTGTATTTGCTTCTTTTAAATCATCCATAACAAAAGACAGACCCCCCCCCCACTTTATGCACATTTGATTTGCCTTCTTTGAACATCGACAGTAGTTGGTGTTTTGATTTTTCCATTCATTTTTAATGACTACAGTGATTTGGGAAAAAAAAACTAACACTATAGTACACAATAGTGATGCCTGACATACAGAAAACTACTGATCTTGGAAAGAAGTGAACTCATGCAAAGCTGTTTGGGCAATTGGTTCTTGCTTCCTGGATAACACTCTATGTATCTAGTCTTGTTGATGCATGAACATATGTGTCACATTCACGTTTCATATGTTATATGTCTTGGAAAAATGTTTTTTAAGTTGCAAGTTTGCTTTTATCAGTTGAATTAGGAATATTGCATAATATTGATTTTATTTTTTTTAGAAACAAAAAAGTAAATCACATCTCTCTGTGGGTTTCAGAATTTATTAAACCTACTTGTAAATAGCGGCTGTTTTATGCATATATTTTAAATGCTGCAATGAGAAAATATAGCAATCGCCTGGAATCAGTTTTTAAAATGGAGGATTATATTGAGTTTGAGAGAACTGCAATGTGGTAGTGTGGATTCTAATTTGCTTAATTTTAGCTGGTAGAATGGACTACAGTTTTCTGAAGTTGGTTATAAAAAGCAAGCCTATTCTATCAGATGATCAAGCACAAGTTTAATGAGTCTTCTCTGTTAATAAGGAAGCAGTTGTAGACAATCAAGGGTAGCTCTCTATTGTCTGTAGGCATAGAATAATTGACAATATCCAATGTGTTGGTGGAATCATTAAGATGATTTTGTCAAAACAATTTGTGAGACATGCTGGAAATCCCAGTCAGAGGTACTGATGTTTTAGAAGAAAAAAAAGAAATTCAGAAAGATAGAAAAAGGATTTCTGAACTTAAAACAGGTCAAATTGGGTTTAAAAAAGAAAGACATAAGGTGCTTACTTACAACTTAGAAGTCAACCATTCATATATGGCCATTTCATATTCACTTTGGGAAAGTTGCAAAAGGAAAGGAGAATGATTTAAAGGATTTTGATTCAGGTCTAAAGGAAAAATGGAAGATTTACAGAATTAATACCATGAATAGCTTTTGCTATATTTTTTTTATATAGTACTAGCCGAAGCCCGCCGTAGAATACGGCGGTGTAAGAATAGGAACGGAAAACGGTGAGAAAGGAATTCAGTATAACAAAGGCTTAGGAAACCACCGTCGCAGTATAACGAAAATAGCAAGGAGCGAAACCAATGCCAGTGGTCGAGAGAGTACCTTCCTGTAGCAGGCTACAGAAAATATAGACATATATAGATAGACGCCGCATTCACTGTGTTGCCCAGTCGACACGATAAGTCAGCGCGTCCGCCCTATTGTGAGTGGTATAAGTGCCATTTAAACTAATACAGGTAGACGTGGAAACCGGGTTTTCTGAAAAAACAATAATGTTTTAAACAGTATCGTTTACATACAACAGATTTTGGCGAATCGTTTACATGCAATTATTTATATCCATTTATACACTATATGCGTGTATATCCCATAGTCTTAGAGTTGGTGGGCGGGGCTCTGTGAGTTGGCGGGCGTGGCTCTCTGTCTTGCTTGCCCTTAGTTAGAGTTGGCGGGTGGGCTGTGGCGGGCGTGGCTCTCTGTCTTGCTTGCCCTTAGTTAGAGTTGGCGGGCGGGGCTCTGTGAGTTGGCGATCGTGGCTCTCTGTCTTCCATGTGGTGTAAAGTCAATATGGCTCAGAGGTGCATGGGGACTTTTGCACAGACGAAAGCGACTGAGGCTGTGTTTGGTGAGTTGTTGCGTGCCTCGAGAGCAACGCTGGACTCGGGAGGATGGTTACAGTTGGCGTGCGTGGCTCTTTCGTGCGTATCCCATGACGCGATAGGAGGGTTAGAGTTGGCGGACGGGGCTCTGTCGAGCATATCCCATGGTCTTACAGTTGGCGGGCGGGGCTCTATCTTGCTTGCGCTCACTGTCTTGCATGCCCTCAGTGTCTTGCTTGCGCTCAGTGTCTTGCGTGCCCTTAGTGAATTATATATATAGACTAGCAAAATACCCGGGCTTCACAGCGGAGAAGTAGTGTGTTAAAGAAGTAATGAAAAAGAAAAGGAAACATTTTGAAAATAACGTAACATGATTGTCA
>JANRMT010062813.1:76333285-76441186 GCA_026402145.1 Polypterus bichir lapradei | reverse complement strand
ATATATATATATATACATACATGTGTACATATATACACACACACATATACTATGGGGTGCGAAACAGGCAAATACATTGATTTTCTGAATATATAAAGTCGGCGTCAGAATATATAAAGTCAAAACTTGAATATATAAAGTCATTCCCGAATATATAAAGTCACTGTCGGAATATATAAAGTCATTCCTGAATACATAAAGTCAGCGTCGGTATATATAAAGTCAAAACTTTTTTCTAAATATATAAAGTCAAAACTTGAATAAATAAAGTCACCGCTGGAATATATAAAGTGAAAACTTGAATATATAAAGTCAGCGTCAGAATATATAAAGTCAGCGCTGGAATATATAAAGTGAAAATCTAAATATATAAAGTCAGCGTCGGAATTTATAAAGTCATTCCTGATTATATAAAGTCAAAGTCAAAATATATTGATTGAAACGACTCTGAACTGAAGTAAGTTAACAAAAACGTATTCAGAAAAATAAATTAAAAAAACACTGTTCGGTTAATGTTTTGAAAATGATGCATTTGCCCTGCCCAGGATTGGTTCCTGCCTTGCACCCAGTGTTGGCTGGGATTGGCTCCAGCAGACCCCCGTGACCCTGTGGTCAGATTCAATGGGTTGGGAAATGGATGGATATTGCAGTATATTGCAAAATGGATGGATATTGAAGTTTTGACTTTATATATTCCAGCGCTTACTTTATATTGTGAGCTGGAGGGCTTCGCTATTACGTGTGGGGATGAAACTTCACTTTGGTAACTGATCATGCTCCACTTCAATGGTCATACCGACAGAAAGATACAAACTCTCGCCTCATGAGATGGTTTCTGGGCTTACAACCTTACCGTTTCACAGTAAAACATCGACCAGGTTCTGAACACGTCAACGCAGACGTATTATCAAGACTAAATGAACCTGGTACAGAGAGTCGCTTGATTCACGGAAATGTGAATAAAGCTGAGGGGGAGGGTGTGAGCTGGAGGGCTGATCGCACCCCAAGAAGATACAGACGCCTCTGGGAAAACCACAACCCCTGAAACACAGACTACCCTCACATTGCTCCTTACTTTCTCACTTGCGCTATAACGCGTAATGCAAACCTCGCGCAATACTCCGCTAACTTAAAAGCCTTGTGCAGCGCCTGTCAGTTGAAAATTGATTGTTTGCTTGCTTTTATCGCTCTCTCTCTCTGCTCCTAGCGGAACTGTCATCTCTGACTTGTCATGGAGCACGTTTAAGCTCATGTGTTTGCAGTGTTTGAATAAAAACCCTTCTTGTTTCTACGACCTCCTGTGTCTCGGTGCAAATCTGTGACCCAAGCGTGACAATATATTCCGATGCTGACTTTATATATTCAAGATTTGACTTTATATATTCCAGCGCTAAGTTTATATATTAAAGTTTTGACTTTATATATTCAGAAAAAAGTTTTGACTTTAAGTATTGACTTTATTTATTCCGACAGTGACTTTATATTTTTAACGCGTTATGGAGCACATGCATCGAAGCTTCTCAGCTGTGCGATTATCAATGTAACCTTTTGTAAGTAGTGCCTGGAGGATTCAGTGTGGAGAAACTCTAGAGACAGCGTGTGTATTAACTTGTGGATTTTTCTGTGTGTATTTGGTGGCAGTGTGACAAAGTTGATTCGGAAGACGGCGTTAGCCGCGGAGCTCAGCTCAGAGCGAAATGAGGTAAATGGGAGGGGATATGATGACGTGACTCCCCCACCCGCCTTAACTGTCAATCCCCCACAAACACAGTCTCTCGGAATTTGCATAAGCACACCCCTTCACCTGCAATTTTAACTTAGTTACAAAGTGATCAAAACTCTCGTTTATATCCTGCGACCTCTCATTAAACTTGTATCCCGCATTACCCGTGGGCATATCGAACCTCGGACGTAGGCGATAGAGGCAAAGCCTCTACAATTGCGCCACGGTGTGTGGCTTATCTACAGTATTTGAGAGTATGTAGAACGAGGTATATATATATATATTCGCAGCGGAGACGTAGTGTGTTAAGGAAGCTATGAAAAAGAAAAGGGAACATTTTATAAATAACGTAACATGATTGTCAATATACAGTAATTTTTTGTGAGTGTTATTGAGTGTTGCAGTGATCAAGGATTCGATTATCATTATTTGTTTCAATCAGGGTCGTATTTGTACGATGTGTTGTGTTCAAGTTACATTCTGTGTTTGTCAGTCGTTGTAAAGATTAAATTCTGTAATTACAGCCACATTAGCTCCACAAATGAGACACACGGGTTTACCGGCAATGTCAGTAAACATATACTCAGCCTCCCATCGGTTTTTAAAGGCTCTATTTTCAGAATCAACTTTTCTCTTCGGCATCGTGTGGGCTAGCTTCGCAATAACTTCACCATCATAAGCTAGACTTGATTAACGCGGTAAGTGTTCGGCAAGGCAGCTGAAGCGCTGCATTATGGGATCTGTAGTTTATTGTGTTACCAGCGCTTCATATACCCGGGCCATTAATAACCATAATACAGTATATAAAATGATCTCGCGGGCCGGATATAATTACACGCCGGGCCGGATGTGGCCTGCGGGCCTTGAGTTTGACACATATGGACTAAATAGAACTTGAAAAGATATATTTTTTCGTACATCGAGCCCGCGTGCTATTGTGGTTTTGCCTGCATGTCTCAATAAGTCATCCTCCCCTCGCTCTTACTTTTTTACCGTTCATCTAATGAATACACTGAGTATGGCTTTACCAAAACAATCATTGATGGCGAATAAAGTATCCATTATTCGAGTATGTAGATCGGGGTATATATATACATATATATATATATCCGCGTATCGCAGCGGAGACGTAGTGTGTTAAAGAAGCTATGAAAAAGAAAAGGGAACATTTTAAAAATAACGTAACATGACTGTCAATATACAGTAATTGTTTTGTGAGTTTTACTGAGTGTTGCTGTCATCAAGGATTTGATTATCATTATTTCTTTCAATCAGGTTCGTATTTGTAGGATGTGTTGTGTTCAAGTTACATTCCATGTTTGTCAATCGTTGTAAAGAAGACAGGTTTCATTCATCGATTCGCTTCTTACTGCATCAATAAACAGCTCGTCTTCTTCTTTATCTGAGACCTGACACACTGCATGCACGGGTTTTTTTTTTACACTGTCTTCCTTTAGCGGGACATTGACTTTTTCCACCGTGTGCTTTGTTTCCGCAGTAGCTGCATTTATGAATATGCTTGTATGTATCACACGCTTCATATTTTTTTGCTGCCTTTTCAATTGTGTAATTCGGTTTTTGTTCAGCGCTCTTCGGAACTGTTGCTTTTTGCCTGTGCACTGCATCAGTTCACGTGAGCCGCTCGGTGTACATGCATCGAAGTTTCCCAGCTGTGCTGCTGCCATGTCGTGCTATGTCCATGGCTGTATTTAATGTTACCGAAGTCCCGGCACTTAAAACTTTCTCTCGCAGTTTAGCTGAGTTTGTGCCAAACACCACCCTGACCATCTCATCTTCCTCTGCATAAGCACAGTCCTTCACCCGTGAATATTTAGTGGCAGTTTGCTATTGGATTGCCGCTGACGGACGGCCTTATATGGGCAGGCACTAAATTACAAACACCAGCGGCAGCCTGTCTATGAACTTAATTTAATTAGTTTAGGTTTACATCGTGCTTTGTTTCCGAAGTAGCAGAACTCATGAATATGGTTGTATATGTCACTCGCTCGCTTCTTATTGTTTTGCTGCCTTCTCAATTATATAATGCACGTTTTCTTCAGCAATTTTTGGGCCTCTTCCTGGTTTTCTACGTACTGCGTGATTACGTGGGAGGCGTGATGATGTCACACGAAACTCCGCCCCCATGGGTTTCAAGCTCATCTCCATTACAGTAAATGGAGAAAAACTGCTTCCAGTTATGACCATTACGCGTAGAATTTTGAAATGAAACCTGCCCAACTTTTGTAAGGAAGCTGTAAGGAATGAGCCTGTCAAATTTCAGCCTTCTACCTACACGGGAAGTTGGAGAATTAGTGATGAGTCAGTCAGTCAGTCAGTGAGTCAGTGAGTGAGTGAGTGAGGGCTTTGCCGTTTATTAGTATAGATTCAGGTTATGTTTCACTTATGTTTTCTCTTTTTTTATTTTTTGTGTTTTTCTTGAATTGGAGAATTAATAAACAACAGCAATAAAAGTTAAAGTACTGATTATTATCATTATTATTATTATAGGGGTTATTTTCCATTTTACTATTTTCCTGCAGTTTTGATAGCATTGTAGTTTATACACTTTTTTGAGCTCCTGGAAAATTTTTGGAGAAGTCCTGAAAATGTATTTTGTCAAATTTTGGGAGCTTTAAACTCCACATGTGGTTTAGGAAGATAATATGTACCCCCAAAGTGGCATAGTAAGGAACTCTAGTCCAGGCATGTGGAGGAAACCAGAATTAGATGTGTCCAAGTTTTTGAGGATCAAGTGGAAATGGTTGATTATGTTGATTTCTGGAGTTGTACGCAGGACTGAGAAGTCCTATTGGATTTTCACCCACTGAAAAAGGCAAATTATTTTAATATTGAACACAGCCATTAGGGGAATAGATTGGCGAATGAGTTACTGACCAGAACTAGGGTAGTATTACTTGTCCACACTGTTAAAGGTATGTTGCCTGTTGCACAAGAAAGATTTTAAGAGTTGGATTGCTTATTGGTGACTCTTGCATTGTGGTTTTCTGCTTATGTCACACCATGCTAGTCCGGGTATGACTGAGGAGAGGTGAAGGTTTAAAATGACCTTGCATCCTGATGTAAGATACAAAGTATTAGAGATTTTTTCTTTTACATTTTAGCTTAAACAGGACCTTTATTAGTAAAATGGGTGAAATGTAAGGGTACCGTGAAGTATACAATCAGGCTAGATGAAGACTTTTTAAGCTAGCTATTTTGGGAGGGGTGTTAGGTTAGGTTGATTTAAAAGTATTTTCAATGAACATTTACAAAAAAAGAAACCCATTTGAGAAATTAAATGTGGAAATTACTAACCAATATACAATAAACATGCATTGAAATAGCAACTTAAAAGTCACAAGTGTTAATGTTAAAAATTAGGCAAATTGAAGAAATGAAATAGAGTTTCAAATCATTGCACATACAGTATATTCCATATATGTATAACGATAACAGAAGCCTGGTTGACCTCTTGAAAAGCTGGTTGAGAGTAGGGTTAGAATACAAAAATGTAACAATTGAGGAATTATTTTTAAAGTGTATTATAAACATCTTCTTGATGCCAAAAGTAGTGCCAGTAGGGAACTTTATAACATATCCAAAAGAGCAAATGAAGACTGGCCTACTACAGCAATGAATGATTTTAATTACAGAAACATAATTTAGGACAAATAATATAGAAAAAAGAATGAAAATCACATCTGAGTGATTTTAATTCTCAATGTCTAAACATCCACAAGGTGGAGAAATGTCTAGATTTCATATTTTATAAAAATAAAAGAATACCGATATATATATGTTATAACCATTATGATTCAGTTATCTTTTTGTTTTGAAAGAATGACTCAGTATAAGATAAAAACAAATATAATTTTGAAAAGGAGAACTTTGAACAATTGCAACAAAACCTATAAAATGAAAATGACAAGAGGCAATGGAGTAAATCTGAAACACTGGGTAATTTTATATCAAACATTACAAGTAATATGAATCTTTAAGATCTCCTTAGAGGATGATTAAGAGAATACGAAACACATTATAGGATAACAAGGAAACTGCATAATCCAGTCAGTATAAAAAATGGAATTGATAACTGTTAAAAATGAAATAGTACTTATGAAAAATGAAAGCAAAACCATTGAGATCCCCTAAAAGCACTGAAATTAAAATTGATGGCAAGGGTGAAAATCACTAGAATTTTTACACACAGAACAAGTTATCAAGTAGCTCAGCTAAAAGTAAAATATTGCAGACATTAAAATCCTGACTCAGTAATATGTTGGCAGCTTGAAGTGAACCTAGAAATGGGAAGCTGTTCTTGCACTCTTTGCACCAGAAAACAAAGGGGAAGTGTCTGTGTTCAAGTGGAAAAAGGATTTACTTTCATCTATCTATCATTTAATAGCACCTTTCTCATCTATCTATCTAGCTATCCACTGTATTTCTTACAATTATACCGGTATTTATGTTATGCACTCCACTTAATGAATAAAGACTATTATAAAATTTTAATCAATATTTTAATGAATACCTGATATACAGTAAATTTACAATTTAATACAAGTATATATGAAAATAAAACAGTGAATTTTTAAACATAAGGATACGAATTGAATGTAGCTATAGGGATAAATGCAGTACATGTTGTTTTAAGCCTAGGCCATGAGGCTTTTACCTCATCTTAGAAGAGCCATCAAGATAGATGCTAAGGTTAAAATAAAGTAGGTGAGCAACAAACACCCTTCTAGAAAGCAGGAATAAACTAATGGGAAATTCCAGACACTCCTCCTATGAAGTGGTGCTAAAATCAATAGAAGAGTCTGCAAATCACCCCTATTACAAGGCAATATTCAGATTAATGGGAGAGTCAAAAGGAGTCAGCAAACCATAGCATCAATCGTTGTTTGGTTAAAGCTATGCATATTAAGCTTTTTGAGAGTCAGATGATGTGATGCATCAAATGAAGTAATGTAATAGAAAAGCATAAAGGCAGATGAATTGTTTTATTGATTGCTCACTCTACGGACTGAGACATTTGTGCATACCTGTGTACAAATAAAGAATTGTTCTGCATTTTCATCTGGTCTCCATGAATGACTTCTTGAATAACAGAGGAAAATGTATCTATCTATCATCTATCTAATTGGGGAATTTAGCTTTTTACAGAAGCTCAATAAATATTAAAGAACAATAATCTCCCTTGAATACATACAAAGAAGTACAAAAAAGAAGACATCAGGCTAGGCTAATGATAAGACAACAGACACAGAAAGGTGTATTGCTGTAGGTATGAAGGAGACCCAGTAACGCTTCTTGACACGTTTGCTGCATATATCATTGGCTGAAAATGCCCATTTCTAGTGTGTCAGAGAGAGAATGTACAGCATTGCTCATAATGGCCATCAGTTTTGTCCTCATTCTCTCTTCTGCTGTTACCTAAAGCACGTCGAAAGTGTGTAACTGAGCCTGCCTTCATAATTAGCTTGTTGATTCAGTGGGCCTCTCCTGAAATGATGTTGCCAGCCCAGTACAGTACAGCATAAGAATCATCACTCTGGCCATCCGAGTAGTAGAACATGTAAAGGATGTCACAATCCACATTAAAGGAATGGAATCTCACAAGAAAAAAGAGTCTGTTCTGACCTTCCTTATACTGTATAGTTCCTCCATGCTAATAGACCAGTCCAACTTGTCATGAATATAAATCCCCATGTACCAGTAGCAGTGCACCACATCCACATTCATTCTACTGAACAGTGGCTGGATGTAGCAGTTCATTGGTTCAACAGTTTAGTAATTTTGCTGGTATTAAGTTGCAGGCAATTCTTTCTGCACCAAGAAACAATGCTCTTTACTTGACATCTATATACTGTCTTACCCGTCCCACCTTGTCAATATTAACCATTTAATACGGAATCATCAGATGATTTATTGAAATTGATATGACCTGGTGTTTTATTTATAGTCTAAGGCAAGGGTTCCCAAAGTAGTCAATATCGACCCCCTGGGGTCGATTTGAACTTTCTAGGGGTCGATAGTTTCAATAAAAAAATTGGGGGGTCAACGACAGCAAAAATAGACCCCCTTACTACTGCTATTTGTTTGTTACTTCAAAATATCTATGATTCCAATAGGTACCTAATTAAGAAGTAAAATAATTCAAAAAAACTCTTTTTTGATAAAAACACATTACATACCAAACTTGCGAACAAAAAGGTGAAATGTGTCATTAAAAGGGTCACACGTAAGAATGCATGAAAATACATGTAACACAAACATACAGTATCTGTGCATTGTCTTATCGAACGTATTAAAGCAAGTGCGGACATGAAAAACCGTTGCATGTCCGCTCTTGCTTGCGGTGGGACGAGACGACGGATAATCTATATTAGCAGAATTTATCAGTCTTGTACGGTCATGCTTTCATAAAACAATATAAATTGGTTCGTTTGATGTGACATGTACTTATTTGTGATTTGAACTTTGAATATAATTATTTATTGAGGAGCAGTACTACGAAAAAGAAAATTGGAGGACACAGTTTATTTATTCGAGTAAGATCAAAAATCTTCTGTTTCAAGTAAGTACATACTTTATTGGTTTTTTTTGTTTTTTTTTAATCACAGGGGCTGTCGAAATTGTTTGTTAATAAAAGTTTGTATTTCTTGAGAAAATAATATGACTGAACCAAAAAAGAAATGCAGACAGTACAGCTTGGACTATTTGTACTTATTTTGAATTTACATATTTATTTCATAAATGTCAAAAATGTAAAAAAAAAAAAAACTCTGCTCGTATTGTTTTGCTTAAATTTTCATTAGTGCAGGTTTCGATATTAAATGTTGCACAAGATAATGCCATATTCCGTAGCCATTTTATCTTTTTAAATCATAATTACAAGTGATTAAAATCTGATATCTAGTGAAATATTTAATATTGAGTACTGTACAAATGTATTAATTTGAGTAAGTAAAGTAAATGACTAGGGGGTCGATGGTTTTAAAAGTTTTTGGTAAAGGGGTCGGCGGCCGAAAAAAGTTTGGGAACTCTTGGTCTAAGGTGTACAGGGTGAACATACAAGGACACAGGACTCGGGTGCTCCAGCGTTGGTCACATCCGTATCAGAGACACAGTCCCTGAGTTTTCATTGCTTTCCTCTAACATACTAGAGACTTATGAGTTTGGTTGTTTGGCAGACTCTAAATTAGTCTAGTGAAAGTCAACTTGTATTGTGAAAGAGTCCTTAATCCATCCATTTTTCTGAATCAAGTAGCCTGTAAATAGCTGTGGAGGACCAGCAACCTGAGGTGTAAGATAAAACAAGTCCCAAACCTTAACTGGTTTCTTGTACCATAGGTCCTATAAAATGTAATAATTAATTGTTCAAGCAATATTACAATTTTTCATAAGTCAAAAGATGATTCATTCATACACTAATTTGTTTTCCATATTTATGACTATTTCTGGGTCAAAATGAGAAGGATCATATCCCAAAAATATGCAGTACATGGCAGGGCATAATGGTAGACAGGATGATTAACTGAAAATCTTATGTTTTTAACTCAAATCTTTATGGGAACGTCTCATGACAGACTCCATGTCCTTGGACACATCACACAACTGTGCAGACCTGTCACTCCACGCACTTACCTTACATACGACTGTTTCGTTAACGGAGAGCTTGCAGAGAGCATTCCTTCTCACATACTGAAGGATTCCTCTGTGGCTCACTGTAACATGTTTGTCAAAAGTATGTCTCATTAAATGCTTTCCTGTAATTTGCACTGCTGTAATAAAATAATATGAAATTTTAAAAAGGAGAGATTGTTTTTTATTGTCATGACTTTTACATAAAAAAATCAGTACCAGCATGACATCGATGAATTTTAAAAATGAATAAATTAATCTGTAATGAATATATTCAGTTACCCTTAAATGCTGATGTATGTGCCATGTGGCCTGTTTTACTATTTCTATATATAAAACATTTATTTTAATATGGTATCAATGTATAATTGCATTAAGTCTGAAAAGAATATATGCTCATTTACATGTGTTAACAAGTAACTTTAATCAACTAATAAGTGTTTTCTGTTTTTAATATATGCAGATTGTACTGTATATGCTGGACACATTAGTTAAACTCTGTCTGCATTTTTATTTTTAACTGCCTCTTGATGTTTTTTGTTATGTTCAGCATTTTTTTTTCCTAAGCACACAAGGTCAGCCCAAGTGTTCAATGGACCAGTATATGAATAGGGTTGTGAGTATAAAAAGTAGATCATTAAACGATTAGTTAGGTACTCACTGTAGTGTTAACTGTGCCAATGAGCTGTGGTGACCAAACATGCTCTTAGTCCATAACCATTTCAGCAGAATCTGCAAGTATACAATTCCAAAAGATGGAAAAAAGGGAACAGCCATTGAGTACCACATCTCTTGATTTATGTGGCAAAGCCACAAACTCATATCTTGATGAAAAATTGTAAGATGGTGTTATTGTGAAAACAGAAAGTGTAAAGTGCTTGTTAAGAGTCAAAAAATCTAAACTGACTTACAAGATTGAATGAATAAATCAAGGAGAATTGGCTGAAAGAAGCACTCACTCCGGCTTGATCACCCTGGCATATCCCAAATATGCTTCCTTTTTTGTCCCAAATGGGACGTCTGAAAATAAAACATACTTTAGTTAAAAAAAAACTACTTGAATTGTCTTTGTGTGTGTGTGGCCCCTTTGGAGGTCAATTACAAAAAGAAGATGGGTGGTTGATTTTTTATAGGTATCCACACACTTCTTTCTAACAGGACTCAAATTAGATACTACACACATTTGGGCCAGATGAATATCCAAGTACTTTAGCTAAAATGTTAGCTGGGAAGTTTATTTAAGCTGTAAACATTTTTAGTTTTCACAAAACAATCAGTGTAGAATTGTACACACTCATGTTCTCAGCTTCAAGGATTTCAATGATGTAAATGCCACTTTTTGGCTGTCTTAAAGGATGGTCTATATAGTGATCAGCTTAAAGTTGATCACATAAAGCAAATTCTTATTCACTTATCATTTTGCATGACAAGGTTTTGTTATTTGTCAAAGAATTTATTAGGAATAACCTTGTTGATCTTGGAAAACCCCCTCATGTTAACTTTCTTGCTGGATTTATAAAAGTGAGTGGAGGAATTATATCAATTTAGTTTGGTTAACATTTTGCCAGGTCAGCCTCACAAGATTGTTAAATGGTGC
The DNA here is from genome assembly GCA_026402145.1 of Polypterus bichir lapradei. Lineage (NCBI taxonomy): Eukaryota > Metazoa > Chordata > Cladistia > Polypteriformes > Polypteridae > Polypterus > Polypterus bichir. Next base: position 76,430,219 of record JANRMT010062813.1, on the reverse strand, counting down.
AGATTTAATGAGTACTCTGCTACCCGTCACATATTTCAGTACTACACTGTATTCTTTAAAATAATGAGATGCGTTATTGTTTAACTTTTATAATGACTTCAGAATTTCTTCATGAAGATTAAAATCAGGGTGGCATGGTGGATGAATCTGAATTCAGTTCCCAACCTGGTAACTGACCATGTTCAGTTCAGTTCTTTCAGTCTTTTAATTGCATACAACAGCATACAACCAAAACACTGTAATAAATCTAAAAATAAACAGAACCTTTCTTCTTTTTACTAGTGGGAACAAAAGAGAGTTTGTACCTGTTGCTGCTAATTCTATAGGGTGGTCCAGATCTAATTATGCAATTTTCATTACACTATAACTTATTAAGTTTATCACAAAGAAAATCACCTGAAAAATCCCAGACCATCGAGAAGTGTGCGAACTGACGACATGAAGAATCGTCTTTGCGCCGAACTGGAATCTTCCCTGCATAAATCAAAGTCATCCAGACGATCTGGATCTGCATAATTAGATCTGGACCACCCTGTAGGCATCACATAATGAATACCAGAAGGAAGTATAGAGAACTCACAATATAGAGGGTGGCGACAATCAGAAAACATGGCTTTGGCTTGCTATAAATCAAAACTTCTAAACAATCTGACAGACTACTCTGTCCACTTTCCACTCTGATATACCACCGTCGAGACTGGCAAAGCAGCATGCTTGGAATTTATACATTCATATCTATGTGATAGGTTAGTTATAAAATCTGAATTGGTAGAGTTTAAGTAAATGTGGAAGAGCGTGCCAGGCAATAAACGTATATATGATGCAGGATTGGTACCTGTCTTGTGCTCAGTTCTCTGCACCCTGTGTTTGGACTGAGAATGGCTGAATGGATAGATGGAAATGAATATAAGTAAAGAAATATTGATTTTCAACATCTATGTAAATTTATAAATCTGGCTGAAACAGATTTTCAAATGACACTGTATTATAATAATCAGGAATGGCAAGCTAGCACACAAAATATATCCTGTATCAGTCACTGATCATGTGGTGTTTGGACATTGTTTCTGTTTCTGGGTGGATTTTTCTGTGGGTAATATGATTTTCTCCCACAACCTAAAGAAGTATGTATGTGCGTGTTGTGTCTCGTTTCTTAGTGACTCTAAATTAGCCTGCTATGTGATGGTGGGGATATGTCCTCTGATGGACTGGTGCCCCATTTGAGGTTTGTTCTTGCTTAGCACCCAGTGCTTTTGGCTTATTTTGCCGTGGTCCTGAGTTGAATTAAGTAGGTGTGTAATGAATAAATTCATGGATAAGCTAGTTTGGCATTATTATATGTTTTAATAGCTTAAATGTTAACTATGACATCCCCGACACATGAGAGCTCAAACAGGCATGACAGGCCTCCTGACATCTGAATCTAATTCAAGCAGTGCTTCTGCCTATGGTGTGTCTCCATGTTGCTGCCAACTATTTCTCTCCTGGAGCCTCCGTGAGCCTACTACATAAGTAAGTGCTCTTTTAATATCTAATTATAAAAGAAAAGTTATAATTAGTTATTTTTCCCAGTTCAAGATGGTATGGTATATATATATATAATGGTATGGTATATATATAGATTATAAAAAAAAATCTTGGAAGGCTTGGAAGGAGACAATACATGATTTTGTCGGAGACACTTTAACGTCCCGCGAGAGACACTTTAACGTCCCACAAGACAAAGCAATGAGACAAAAGGACAGCAGCTGTACAGGCTTTTAAATGATCAACCCGCAGAGCGACAAGCAGAAGACGCAGCTCAGCAGCAGCAAGCAGAAAGACAGCAGCTGATCCGTCCGCATCTCATTAGTGTGCATTCAGCGCCCCCCCCCTTCACAACGCGAGTGGCAGGGACACAAAGTGGCTGGCACATATCGCGCCCCTACGGGGTGAGAAAGTGAAGCAAGCGAGGGCAAAGCTCCCTAGTATATATATATATTGTGGCGGGTGGCCGGGTCGCCCCTTCTGCTTATGTTCCGGGGGAGCAGCCATGGGCTCCTCAGTACCTTCCCCGGGACGCTTGGTGGCAGCCTCCCTGGTTGATGTTGGTGCCTCAGTTTCCCACAGGGTTCCATGGAAGATGGAGTTCTCCACAACTCTGTGGGGATCTGGGGTGGCCACCAGGGGGTGCGGCATGGATCACTGAGCCCAGCTGGTCTAATCTTTGGCCCCACCCGGGAGTGCAATTGGCAACAGGTGAGCAAGCACAGGGAGCACTTCTGGGAGGGCCATAAAAGGAACCAGCAACCACCACTCAGGGCCAGAATCGGAAGGAAGAGGATGAGGTTGCCTGGAAGGAGTGGTGGTGCCAGAGGAAGAGTGTGGTCTGTGACTTAAGTGTTTTGGGACTGTGTTGTGGCTGGAGGGTTCATGGGGAAGACGTGCCCTCCAGCTGAAGAAGAAAAATAAAATATGTGTGTTATTTGTACACGTGCCTCTGTGTGAGTATGTGCTGGGTTGGGCGCTAGATATCGCTAACGTTCACAATATATAAATATATATATATATATATATATATATATATATATATATATAGTGGCAGTGTGAGGGAATGACAGATGGACGTATAATGATTTGGGGCACAAGCCGGGTCATCCTGTTTAATCATAGTGCGAAATAAACAAAAATAATGGCCATTGTGGTTGGAAAACTAGCAATGGCTTTGGGCTTCAAACTAAAGAATTACGAACAGTCACAATTAGAGGTTTTGTCTAGTGGTAGCTTCCTTCAGTCAATAGCACCTCCTTCCGGGAATCTGATTGCCAAATTCTCATGGGAGCTGAAGGGGGGAGTCAGGTGCTCTCTCTCTGGACAGTTTCTCGGTGCTGTGGGGAGAGAAGAAAGAAGGAGAACATAGTATTAGCAGCAGCACCTGTTTCTGGTCATGTGGTCTATTACATAACTTGACAGAGCATGTGAGAAAATCTACAGATGCACATGCGTGTCTATATATATTAGGGATGTGAGTAAAAGATGTTTAAACATTTAATCAAAGTGTGATTGAAAACCGGTTAGGAAAATTTTAAAAACTATGTAACCCCCACATCTTCTTACTATTACCCTAAATCACAGTGTGCTATAGTAAGAAAACAAAGATTCAACATAGCCTCTTCGACAAATTGCAGGTCGATTCTATAAATCAAATTTGCACCACTGAATCATATTGAAAAACTGAAACACTTCCTCACTGATCCTCCCCATTTTACATGCTCTAATGGCACACACGATCAGATCTGAGGTTATTAATCCAGTAAGTCCTTGCTCGCACAGATATAGCAGCGAAGTTACACTTAAGTAAGGAGCAAAGAAAGTAGATCGAAAGCATACCTTACTGAGACTGAGATACTTACGTTTGTTCAGACTAAGGAAAAAGTGTCATAGCCCTCCTGCTGAAGTTGCTGTTTCCAGTGACCACTTCCAACTTGCAACGCTGAACAAACTCGTTGAAACAACGGCATGGTCTTCTCTCTCGCTTCAGTCACGCAGCTGGTGACACTGGCACAGTGAGTGCAAGAGCTGTGTTGTCAAATGGTATGGCTGTGATGGTGATGTCCTGTGCTGTCATACAGTGCATCAGAGGTTTTCAATGCTGGTCAGTTGTAAGCAAGCAGGCAAACCTACTTGTGTAGAGATGTGGATGTACCTGTCTCTTGGCTTTTTTCCTTCACTGAACTGGAGTTGCAAATTGCATTCCAGGTCTGGATCTCAGCTTTGAGACTCTCTCTCCAATGCCACTTCACAACGACTCTACGATCTGCCTTGCATTTTTACCACTGCTTCAAACAGCTCACTTGTGGTCAGTGGCAATTCAATCTGTCTCACTTTTCTCCTGCTTCATCAACCTAAATCTGCACCAGCATCCACACACCCAGGCTATTTTGATCTTAGCCGAAAGACAAGCAGTGGTGGAGCTGGGTGTTCTAATTGTTTAATTAATCCATTATTTACTAATTAGTGGGTCTGATGCTAAAGTAGTTGCAGCCTTTGATTATTCAGTGTTGTTTGCCAGTGTGTTTGCTCTGCTCATGTTTGACATTAATAAGATACAACAAAGGGGATAAACTGCACAGAGAAAGGGCAAAATATAATGAAATCAACAAAAGAGAGTTAAGCATTTAAATCTGTAGCAATAGAAATATTTCTAAATGTCTTATATATGTAAAAATCTGCTGTGCTTTTCTGAATGTAGAATAAAAGAAAAATAATAGATAATTAAATCACCTCAGTGTTATCAGGTGTTGTGACTGATTAGGAATTTGGTTGGAACAAAAACCTGCAGCCACAGTGTGCTCCCTGGACCGAGGTTGGGAAACAGTGCTCTAGATTATGGATTTGAGCCTCAAGACTCTCCAGCAACTCCTCAAAAGAGCCAATCAGGTCTGTTTTAAGCCTTATAGGCACTTGGCATACTGCTAAGTCAGACTATTATTCTGCTCTGCAGTTCGCATACCAGGAGAAGGTGGGAGCAGAGAATGCCATCCTCTATATGCTACACCGATCCCTCTCTCACTTGGACAGTGGCAGTGGTGCTGTAAGAATTATGTTTCTGGACTTCTCTAGCACCTTCAACACCATCCAACCTCTGTTCCTTAGGGACAAGCTGACAGAGATGAGAGTAGATTTATACCTGGTGGCATGGATCATGGACTATCTTACAGACAGACCTCAGTATGCGCATCTCGGGAACTGCAGGTCTGACATTGTGGTCAGCAACACAGGAGTGCCGCAGGGGACTGTACTTTCTCCAGTCCTGTTCAGCCTATACACATCGGACTTCCAATACAACTCAGAGTCCTGCCATGTGCAAAAGTTCGCTGACGACACTGCTATCATGGGCCGCATCAGGAGTGAGCAGGAGAAGGAGTATAGGAACCTAATCAAGGACTTTGTTAAATGGTGTGACTCAAACCACCTACAACTGAATACCAGCAAAACCAAGGAGCTGGTGGTGGATTTTAGGAGGACCAGGTCCATCATGGACCCAGTGATCATCAGAGGTGACTGTGTGCAGAGGGTGCAGACCTATAAATACCTGGGAGTGCAGCTGGATGATAAGTTGGACTGGACTGCCAATACTGATGCTTTGTGCAAGAGAGGACAGTGCCGACTATACTTCCTTAAATGGCTGGCGTCTTTCAACATCTGCAATAAGATGTTGCAGATGTTCTATCAGACGGTTGTGGTGAGCGCCCTCTTCTACGCAGTGGTGTGCTGGGGAGGCAGCATAAAGAAGAGGGACTCCTCACACCTGGACAAACTGGTGAGGAAGGCAGGCTCTATTGTAGGCACGCAGCTGGACAGTTTGACATCCGTGGCAGAGCGACTGGCGCTGAGCAGGCTCCTGTCAATCATGGAGAATCCACTGCATCCACTAAACAGTATCATCTCCAGACAGAGGAGCAGCTTCAGTGACAGACACACACTATGCGACTCTTCAATTCCACCTGGGGTGTAAACGCCCAACGGTGTACCTGTCAGATGGACAGAAATTGGCTTGCATATAAATATATATTTATGCACAATATATATTTTCAGATGTTTATATATACATATACATTAGCGCAATGAATATATTATGACACACTCAGCAAAGAAAACTATGCTTTTGCTTTCTAGGGATTGTTCAGCTGCAAAGAAAACACATTTTATTGCTCACATTATTCATAAAGATGCTGGAGTAGCTACATGTCAACTGCCTTAACATGCAGGTCTCATATTGTACAGTAATAAAAGTGTTTATAAGTCTTTGTTTCTCTAATGCAAGAAGTCTTTCCCCAGGCTATAGTGTTTCTGCCTTTCAGATCTATGTGAAAGGTGGCATCAATCTGGAATATGTCTTTGAATTTGATTTAATCTAAGAAAATAGAGCTGAGCTTTGTTGAAGATTAATTAAGTATTTGTTTGTGTTTCTATATGCTCTTGAATGACTGTTTGTACAAGTTCAAGAATAAAGTGTGGTTAAAAAATAAAAGAAAAAAAACAAATGAATTATAGTTAGTAATGTATTAATTTTCTATATGATCTATGGATAGAAATAATCCCTGAATCTACTATATACATTTATTGAATGTGGTGAGATTGCAAAAATGTTAGATCACCGGCATCCTGAAAACAACAACAATTTGAGTTGAATATCAAAATCAGGTTCTGCATTTTTGGAAACACATCTATATTAGGTATAGCAAGCGACAGCACTGCTAAACCAAAATTAAATGGGATAGACATAGTCATGTCAATCAATAAAACTTCAAAATATTATATAAACAGCCTCAGGAGTGTCTCTAACAAGAGCATGCTGGAGTAAAATAATGAGCCTTCACCACTGAAAATGCTGAGACCTATAGAGCTTCTGTAATGTTGGTCAGAAGATCATTCCTGAGTCTAGGTGCATTATCGCTAAAAGCTCCTAAACACTAGTTTAAGTTACCCTTGGATACAGCATGGTGTATCAGCACGTGTAAGCTCTGTAAGGTTTGGGTGACGGCTCTAAACTGAACTGGAAACAAACGAGAATTGATTGTGGAACAGGAGTTACATATACAGTTATACAATTTAGTCACACTCTCAGTTATGATCCTTTCTGCTATGTGTTGAATTAAGTATACAGAAGTAATTAAATGATTTGCACAGTATGTTAGAAAAGTTTTGCAAAAGTCAATGAACTTTAAAAAAACTTTTTTTACCAATATTTCTAAGCCTAGAGACATTAGGTTTCAGAAAGTGTAGAAATGTGATGACTGGAGGTGAGATCTGTGTTAAAGATGCAGATTTAAAATGGTTTTAGTCAAAGCTAAAATTGTAAAATATCCAAGTCATTCCCCCCTTTTTTAAATAAACATATTTTTTATATAATGTAGTTTGCTCTCTTTTGCTCATTTCTTTTTCCAGTAGCATACATTTTTTTTATTTACCTAATAATCTAAGTCATTATCTAAGTCATCTAGACATCTGTTATTAGTGTGACTTGGATTTATACATACATACATTATTTCTAAATAGGATTGCTGATATTCTCATATCACTAAGACATTTAGAATATTAAGATAAAAATTAATTGCATTGTACAAGTTCAGCTAACACACAGTATATAACAAAGTACTGTAGCTGTCTGCAATAAAGACTTCTGTCACAAGTTTGATGATCAGCCACAGCAAAGCCTTTTCAGTAAAGCAGCATTGTTTATACACTTGTTCTTCATGCCCACTGCCTCTTTGATTGGCATAAACTCTCACTCTGTGCTGCTTGGACTGAATATAAACAACTGAACCTGATCTTGACACAGCATTCAACATTTTCTTTAAAATTGAATAAACATTTAGGATGAACAGAGAGAGCAGTAAATTACTTTATATGCAAACTCAACCACACACCAAATTATATCATGGCTGATTTTTAAATTATCGTATTCTAACCTCTTCTAAACTCTGCCAATTCTCAATTTCCTAAAGAAATATATTTAAATCCTTCTTAAATTACTTCTAAAATCATTGTCAATTCAGTAAACTTTTTAGTTGTGCTTTCATTTGCATTACAGAAATGAAATACTCCATGACATGCTTGCTTGATGACACTGTTAGCACAAACTCTGATTACTTATAACAGTCCAATTTCATTAAGGCTTATTCTATGTTAATATAAAAAAAACATAGAATGAAGGAATATCAGGTTAACTTTACAAAATCTGGTAGTCTTCAGTAAATAACCATGCTTACTGTTCAGAACACGTATGAGGAACATTGTGATAAGAGGATGGCTTTTAAATAAAATATTTGCTTATGCTTACTGTAATCATGTTACATGCTTCAGAAATATGGAATATTAATTCATATTTCAGTTAAAAATATTAAGTAAAAGGATACTGAGTACTGAACCAAAACCCTATAAATTCTGTTTTAACTGGCTAAGTACTTTTCCTTGTCTGTTCTCAGAAATTACTGTATATCAGCCTGGATGACTACCATATTTTAAATAGTCTAATAACGCAATAATCCATATTAAATCAGGTTCTACAGGATCTGCTACACAAATACACTTACACATATATATGTTATACGGAGGTACTCTGCTTCTTTCAGTGGGGTTTAAATAACAGGGTCTGGCTCTAGGGTGGGATGGTTCACCCACTTGCCCACCTTCCAAACCACATAGTGTCATAAACTCCTACTCACCTCCCAGTCTTTTTCCAAATCTCTCACCCATTTCACTTTACTACCGTTCTACCCAGCCTTTGCCCCACTCCTGAATTCAAGCTGAAGAAGGCACTGGCAAGGAATGGATTTTAGAGACCATCCCATGATTGCTTCCAGTGCAATTTCCAGCATCACTTCTAGTGTCAGGAATACCCACAGAAATCTGGGGGCAGAAATTCCCCTGGTGGATTTTGGTGTCCTGCATTCCTGACCCACATGGACACTTAAAGGACTAGGCATTCTTGGCTTCAACAATACTGTTCAAAGTTTAGAGTTTTGAAGCCCCAATATGTGTATATTTCTCATAACCTCTTTTTTATTTAGTATCTGTGAAATAGCTGCTTGCAAGGCACATATTCAACACATAAGGTCTATTGCCCCTTAGCCATTTACTTACACTAGCACTTGGAACTGTTGTGGAAAAAAAATTTTCTTCTGTTTTCAAAGAAGTCATCCAAGGAGACCAGATGAACATGCAGAACGATTCTTTATTTGCACATAGATATGCACAAAAGTCTCAGTCCATTAAGTGAGCAATCATTAATACAATTTATTTCCTTTTATACTTTACTTTTACCATTACCTTATTTAATACAACACGTCATCTGACTGTTAATATGCAGAATTCTATCATCTTAGCCAATTGACCACTGCCACCAGTAACTTCATATATACGTCAATTCTTCCATTATTCTAAACATCGCTTTGTTAATAGGGTGGCCTATGGGCTTTCTTATCACCATTTCATAACAGGGGTGTTTGGGTTTTCTAACTAGTTTGTTCTCATTTTTTGAGGGGGTGTTCATTACACTTCTACTTCATTTTAATAATTTTAACTAACTATCTTAGTGGCTCCTCTAGATGACAAAGCTTTAAGCTGCGTTTTTATTAACCCTTTCGTTGCCTTGAGTCCTTTTCCATTGTTACAGCTTAATTTAAGTATATGCTTATATTAAATTGTAAAAATGATCATGTATTGATTAAAAATATTTGATTAAAATTCTATAGAACATCTCCAGTTACTAGCATGAGCTTCCTCTTGTTGTGAGATGGAGGCACAAAAATTGAAATTTAGGTGTGAGGCCTCCAAAAAGAACCACAAAGCAGACCAAGATCTTCATCAACCTGCCCAGTTAAGGGTATACCCTAGGCAGCCAGTTTCCAACTACTACCTGCAGTCTTTGGCATACTCAGGCCTAAACATGAGGAGTTACAAAAATATGCAAAAATTCCCTACAAGGGAGATGGTAACCATAAACCTCTGACTTGCTGAGAAACCCCAAACAAAGTATCTTGATAAATGTATTCAAAAAAGAACGAAAAATAGCAAAAAACACAAAAATAGAAGGTAAAAACAATCTGCCTAAAAGGCAGTCCAAAGCAAACAAGTCTCAATACGTATTTCAAACTCAGAAATTCAACAACTGCAGAAGTGAAAAGTCCATAAAATCAGAAGATTACAAGAAGCAATAGTAGCAGTTTGAAAACTCCAACAAACTCAGAGGTCCTCTGCTAAGATCCTCTCTCTGACATCAATATAAAGGCAGAGGGAGAACTCAACAGCAGTGATATCAAGGTGGCCCCCACTCCCAACATTCCACTATAAAACACAAAGAAGGGGAAAACATTTAAAGATATGGTAAACAAATAATAAGCACATTTAACAGAAACTACAAAAACAACAATAAATAAATAAAATAAAGTAATACAACACCTCTTTACTAATGTGGATCCTAGTGGGCCCATCTGCTGGCTTGCTTCTATCCTGTGTTCCATCTTTCCCTGGCATCTCCTTATCAGCCTGGCCACTTGTTACAATAGTTACATGATAAGACACTCTCATGGTAAGTTCATACACCCAGAATATACTAAGGACACTTTCTCTGTTTTTCTTCCTCTCTCTCTCTCTCTATATATATATATACCCCAGTGACCCTGTAGTAAGGATATAGTGGGTTGGATGGATGTATATATATATTACATAGTTTACTGTCAAATAATGCAAAGAGTACACGACACGTGTTTCGCCCTTATTTGTCTGAGTCCCGATCTGATTGTATGGATGGTTACCTACCAGGTAACGCATGTGGTTGGTCTGCCAGTCGGCAAACATCCACCACGGGTGCCCTCTCAGTTGCGAGAAGCAGATCATAGAATGTACGGGACTCAGACAACGGATGCTACGAATGTAATTACTCCGATCTACAGGCTGTCAAATAAACGAACCACACACCATGGCGCAGTGTAAAGAGGCTTCGCTTCTGACGTTGACGTCCGAAGTTCGATCCCCGAGAGGGGTGCTATGGAGTGTGTAGGCCTGATGAGCCCAAATAAGGGCGAAACACGTGTCGCGTACTCTTTGCATTATTTGACAGTAAACTATGTAACATTCTATGATCTGCTTCTCGCAAGTGAGAGGGCACCCATGGTGGATGTTTGCTGACTGGCAGACCAACCACATGCGTTACCTGGTAGGTAACCACCCATCCAATCAGATCGGGACTTAGACAACGGATGCTACAAATATATATATATATATATATATATATAATGCATTATATATACAATTTTCTCAAAGATGCTTAATGCTGTTCAGTGGCATGTAAGTGGAGTCTAACTTGGCAGAATAAGTTGCTAAGCAAGAACCAACCCTGAAAAATAAGCCAATCCATGTTTAGACTTACCAACGACACACTGGGATTGCATGGAATGCAGAGTTCAGCATACCTGTGTAACATTTTGCCATCAATCATCAATCCAACTGAGCCTATCCTTATGATAATATACTGGTTACTACAATATTATTCTTCTAGTTGTTGTGAATTGGCAAAACTTACATGCAGCTTAGCACAGTAGCTGATACTGTAATAATTTTCTTCTTCTTTGTCTTCTTCTTCTCTTACTACTTCGAATATTATCATTATTATCTCTGAGGTGAAGCCTTACTGTTAGTATTGGGAAACTACAAACGTCATCTTGGCTTCCAAAAAAACTGCAAAATGCCTTCATGAGTGTCATTTTGCAGCTCAGGGTGCTGTAAAATCATGACATCATTCATTCTCGGATGTGAACTCCTACTCCTGGCTGGAAGTGGCTGTAGAATGCTTCATAATTACTTCTCATGACCTACTCCGGGGTAGGACGCATTCTTATCTCAGTCTGACTTTTATTGCAGTTCCTAGCAGTAATTCTGAGACACTTTATAAATATAGACATTCAAGTTGCAATTTTTATGAATATATGAGCACTTCTAGATTTAGCTGACTATTTGACTTCTGGGTGGTGGTGGGGAAATGTCCATATTGTAGTGTTGTCTTTTTCTGCATACCCCAAAAATACCACAAAAGAAATATTTTGACACTAACTTAAACTTCCAGTTTTTTTAATTAAATTCTTCTCCATTTCAGCATTAAACAGGTTTAGTAACTTTTATCACTAAAAGTTTCTATTACTTTATCAAATTTATCTTAAGGATAAACCTTTATTTATCACCTCGACAGCTCTTGATCGTTGTTTACAGTTTCCCATGTTTCTTGTTTAAAATGTATTTGTCTTCCATGAAGCAGTACTAATTTCTCTGCTGTATTTGTTTGAAAAAAAAAAACAGACAAGAAACCCAAAATAAACAAACATTTTTTTCTTGACAGCTGTGGCAGTTTTTTTTTCACAAGCTCTGAAATGAATTGTCACAAGCATATTTCATAAACCTTCACAAATAAATGACAAAAATGTGCAAGACAGAAAACACTTTGAGGGCAGTGCATTTTACAGCACATCAAATTGAAGTAACTGGCCGGCATTTAATCTGACATTTAGACGTTGAACAAAAATTTATTTCAAGCAATAACAAACATCAATAACTGTACATTATATAGAATAAAATTATATTTAATTACGGAGTTTGAAAATGTTTCATTATTATATACATGGACTGAATTCATGAGATGTAAATAATGGAGTAATTAAAATGGCTTTATAACTGCAGTTTAAAATGGTAGTAGTGTGCTTACCCACTTGGGCAGGAGCTCAGATAAAATAAGGCAAGTTAGAAAAACTACAGAATTTGTTTTAGTAGTGTTGTGACAGCTATTTGTAACTTGGAGGTGGCCATTTTATAATTCTGCCATAGAAAGTGCTCTAAGAAGTTCCGAACTAAGTTACATTACAAAACAAGAAAAGATTTGGTATCAAGTGTGTTCAGTATGTGCTTATTGACTTGCTCACAGTAGGTGTGAACAAGATGCAAATGTATGTTCTCAAACAGAATTATGGCTGTTTACTAAAAAATAGAGTAAAATCATTACATTTTAAGATAGAATGTGATTTGAAACGACTCTTAAGAATACACATTTCTCCAACGACACAAATGTCAGTTTTTATGCTAAAAGAGGTGAAGGTTACTGGTCGATTGAAGTAATTTTTTAATGGAATAATTTTTCACTAACGCTTAGTCCACACTAACACGGGTACATCTGAAAATGATATTTTTGTTGTAAAACCTTTCTATACATTATTGTTTTCAAATTGTTTTGTAAACATTTGGCAACCACCCCAAAAATGTGTAAATGTTTCCCATTGGGTATTTGCTGTTTGTCAACCAAAAATGCTTAGGAGCAAACCCAAAGTAAATTGAAATGCTGAAAGAACAAGGAAGACATAAGTCAGACTTGTTTGTTTGGACAGATATTAAAGTATAACTGCTTTTAAAGGTTAGAAATGTGAAAACACATCATTATTTTATTCATTTTGGCCTTTCATCCACACTGAAACAGCATTTTCAAAATTTCTCCAAAATGTATAAACTTTAAAATGTCAGGTCTTGCATAAAGGCGTGGAGCTCTTTGGAAATGCTGACATATAATTTTCTTGAGATCAGGCACTGACTTCAGTTTTGTCATAATAATGCTCTGTGTGATCTCCTCTTTACTGTGGAGACAGTGCTTTTGAAACGTGTCATTCCAGTCAATCAGTACTGTGTCTTCACTGAATTTATTTTGGCAGGATTTCCATTCTTTACACAAAGGAATATAACAAAGGAAAATCAAATCAAGTGTGAAGGACTGTAAGTATTTCAAGTGATTACATATCTTATAATGCAAACGTTTCTTACCGCTAACAGAAATGAGAAAAAAAAGAGAAAACAGGAAGTTCACAATATGTCTTCTGGAATGTGTGACTCTTTGTATATTTGGAAATCTGGCAGGGTTTGGTAAACCAGAAGATGTATTTATTTTGTGTTCCATGACCTCTCTTTCTCCTCTCATACCAGCGTCTTTATTATATTCATCATGTCCTGCATTTATGCTCTCTCTGGCCTCTTTGCTTCTTCTGGTTCTGTTTTCATAATTCATGTTTCCTATCACTTCATTCAGTTGTTTTAACCTTCTGGACTGAACATACAACAGAAATAAGCACAAAAGATAATGGGGCAGTGTTACAGGTCTGCTTTATTTCACTTATTTATTGTTCCTTTTTAACTCTAACCTACATATCCTTGCTGTTGTATTATCCTTGTTATCATTGCTTATAATGTATTGCTGTTTACATAGTTTATGGCTACTTTCATTTGAAGTTCTTGTATTAGTATAGCTTGAGTGATGTGACTAAAATTACTGACTAACTGATAAGCCTTGTTGCTGTAATTGGTGTCACAGAATGCCTAGAGGAGGATGATACAGAAAATAAAACCGGGGCTTTGAAAGGCCTGCAAAAGGCCAAAAGACCCCCCTAAACCAACAGAGGTCAACAAACGTTACCTCACTGTTGTTATAAGTCTAGTTGGACAGACAAGGAAAATATCTTTATCCTACAGTCTATTTGGTGGAACTACAGAGCCCCAAATTCAGAAGAATGACAGAAAGCCAAATGCAGACCAGGCCTTTTAACTACTTATGCGCAAGGTGTCCCACCAGCGGGAAGCAGCCATACCTCAAAGTTGTTTGTGAACATTGCAGTTAAACCACAAGTCAGTCAACAGCACTAATGGTATTTTTACATACTCATTGGCGTCTTCTTTCAAATAAATCATAATTTAAATAAATAAATCATTAGTCCATGTTGTCTGCTCTCTTTAACTATTAAAATATGCGATTTGTACACATACAAGACCCCAAGGTGAGCGGCGCATCACAACTGAGTGAATATATTTTTTATCAAAGATCTCACCAAATTCAAGCCACATATATCGAAAGGCTCATTATCATTGGATAGCTGAGTTTCAGCCAATTCTAACACATATCATTGTCTGTGATTGGTCTTTCATTTTACATGTCACACCTGTGCATTAAAGATAGGATATGGCTTCTGCGACAGCTCATCCTTACACATCGTTACACAGAAAGCTGGAGTCAAATTTTGATCACAGTTTTGACTCTGATGAGAATGGCATGTTAATTGAAGGAAACGATGCTACGCTTGATTTGTAAGTACTGCTTTTGCAGGTTTACAGTTCAATTATTATGAGTTTAATTACCATACCTGTATATTATCTGCTGCTTCATATAAAGTATCATTTTTAAAAATTAAAAAAAAAATGTAATGAAATTTTCTTTTTAAAATGAAATTTTTAGTTTGTTGTACTTGCTACTTTTTGGCCATTTGCTTATCATATAAGCAGAGTAATAAGTCATTTTTCTTGGGTATGTAATTTAGACGTAATAATGGCAAAAAATCCATCATGCATTAGGGGACAAAGGGTAATGTATATAAGGATCTACTTTGAACCTGTGATAAGACAGAAAATATTAGAGAGGACTAAGAGAAAAATTTAGTCAGAAAATCAGGCAATCAGGAATCAATACTATCTTTCGTCTATACCAAATCGTGACTCAAGAATCAAAATCAAAAAGCCAGAAGAAACCCAAAAAAAGTAACCCTATAAAAACACTAACTTGCACTTTGTTTAATCAATCTCGGATGTTTCAAGGATGCACGTGCTGACCTTTATATGATTGCAATGGTGATGTACTTTGCAACGCCTTCTAGGAACATTTCTATGGAAACCACAACACTAATATACTGAAAAATGGCAATGCCCATAATAAAACAAAATTGTGTTGTGTAATAACAATAAAAAGTAACCACTTTATTTAGGAAGCTTCAAGGAAGAAATAAATTCAAAATATGAATTCTTTGGGTAGATAACTTTATTTAGGAAGCTTCAAGGAAGAAATAAATTCAAAATATGAATTCTTTGGGTATAAAACCCCCAAAATATACACATAAATTGTGGAATAAGGATCACAAAATGCCACAAAAAATTAAAGAAAAGGGCCAATATATAAAAGGATTAACATTATAGACTGGTTTTCCCATGGCCAAAGATCAGCCTCCTCTACTTTGTAAGCAGTAGTAGTTGTATAGTCACATGTACAGAGTAGAGTGAAATTCTTACTTGCACATTTGACCAAAATACAATATGTTGTCACTGTCTGGCACCATGATAAATAAGAATGTATTAAGATACAGAACACAATTTTATTTAATAGAAGACACAAATCAGCTTACTAGAATGCTCACCTTCCCTATTTATATAACACAGATATATAATTAGTAGAAAAGTAGAGTCTTCATATATAATATCAGATTGTAGGTCTCTAAACATGATTCTGATGATAAGGTCAGATGGCTATGTGAGGCATATGTGAACTAAATGAGATAGTAGGGTTGGCCAGAAGTGATCACAGGATGGGGTTTAAAGTTCCACAACAGTAGTAATAAGCCAGTATTATGCGAGTGAGTACACGTAAGATTTAAAAGAAGGACTCTAATACGCTACCTAATATGTCATGGCCAAGTGGGTAAGTCATCCCAACTAACAGTCAAAGCAAATTATGTTGACAAAGACCAAGAGAAGCAGCAACATGTTTTATTTCAGTTTGTTTTCTTTGTTCTCAGCACAATAAACTTATCTAGGGGAAAGCAGAATTAATCACACATATTTAAATAATAGAGATAGACAAATAGATAGATCCCAAGGGGAAATTCACATACTCTGGCAGCAGCATACTGATAAAAAACAATATTAAATTAAAGAGTGATAAAAATGCAGGTATAACAGACAATAACTTTGTATAATGTTAACGTTTACCCCCCGGGTGGAATTGAAGAGTCGCATAGTGTGGGGGAGGAACGATCTCATCAGTCTATCAGTGGAGCAGGTCAGTGACAGCAGTTTGTCGCTGAAGCTGCTCCTCTTTCTGGAGATGATACTGTTCAGTGGATGCAGTGGATTCTCCATGATTGACAGGAGCCTGCTCAGCGCCCGTCGCTCTTCCATGGATGTCAAACTGTCCAGCTCCATGCCTACAATAGAGCCTGCCTTCCTCGCCAGTTTGTCCAGGCGTGAGGCGTCACTCTTCTTTATGCTGCCCCCCCAGCACACCACCGCGTAGAAGATGGTTCTCGCCACAACCGTCTGATAGAACATCTGCAGTATCTTATTGCAGATGTTGAAAGACGCCAGTCTTCTAAGGAAGTATAGTCGGCTCTGTCCTTTCTTGCACAGAGCATCAGTATTGGCAGTCCAGTCCAATTTATCATCCAGCTGCACTCCCAGATATTTATAGGTCTGCACCCTCTGCACACAGTCACCTCTGATGATCACTGGGTCCATGAGGGGCCTGGGCCTCCTAAAATCCACCACCAGCTTCTTGGTTTTGCTGGTGTTCAGTTGTAGGTGGTTTGAGTCGCATCATTTAACAAAGTCCTTGATTAGGTTCCTATACTCCTCCTCCTGCCCACTCCTGATGCAGCCTATGATAGCAGTGTCATCAGCGAACTTTTGCATGTGGCAGGACTCCGAGTTGTATTGAAAGTCCGATGTATATAGGCTGAACAGGACCGGAGAAAGTACAGTCCCCTGCGGCACTCCTGTGTTGCTGATCACAATTTCAGACCTGCAGTTCCCGAGATGCACATACTGACGTCTGTCTGTAAGATAGTCCATGATCCATGCCACCAGGTATGAATCTACTCCCATCTCTGTCAGCTTGTCCCTAAGGAGCACAGGTTGGATGGTGTTGATTGTGATAGAGAAGTCCAGAAACATAATTCTTACTGCACCACTGCCTCTGTTCAAGTGGGAGAGGGATCGGTGTAGTATGTAGATGATGGCATCCTCCGCTCCCACCTTCTCCTGGTATTCAAACTGCAGCGGGTCTGCACAAGGGTTGCGTAAACATTTCTGGAATTCCTAAAAAAAAAATATACAGTCAGTTCCATAAGTATTTGGACAGTAACACAATTTTCATAATTTTGGTTCTGTACACCGCCACTTTGAATTTGAAACAAAGCAATCATTAAAATTTGTGTGGGGTGCAAAACAACAAAATCTCTTTGACTGAGAACACAGTGTGTGGGGATGCACAACAGTAGTAATAAGCCAGTATTATGCGAGTGAGTAAACGGAAGATTTAAAAGAAGGACTCTAATACGCTACCTAATACGTCATGGCCAAGTGGGTAAGTCATCCCAACTAACAGTCAAAGCAAATTATGTTGACAAACACAAAGAGAGACAGCAGCATGTTTGATTTCAGTTTGTTTTCTTTATCCTAAGCACAATAAACTTATCTAGGGTAAAGCAAAATTAATCACACATATTTAAATAATGTACGGGGGGGGGGGGGCCCAAACATTTCTGGAAGTGCTAAAAAAAATAATATACAGTCAGTTGCATAAGTATTTGGACAATAACACAATTTTCATCATTTTGGTTCTGTACACCACCATTTTGAATTTGAAACAAAGCAATCATTCAAATTCATTTGGGGTGCAAAGCAATAAAAACTGAGAACACAGTGTGTGGGGATGCACTATCGTGGTGCAGCATTGTGCAGTTGTGGTGTAATGGTGCAAAGTGCAGTTTTGTGTGTACTGCTTATCCAGACATCTTTTTCCTAATGTTTTCCAACAGGTGCAATAGCTCTTTAGTTGCTGACTAACTGTTCAGTCATAAACTATTTGTTATCAATTTTTTTCAATATGACCTGGTGTGCTTTTTTCCGCTTGTAGAAAGAAAACACCCAAAGTCAGCTGTGTGATTGTACAATAAATGCCAGAAACACGCATGTTAACAACTTAGCACCATGCTACTTGGCAGACTGTTTAACAACATGTGATACCTAACAGCTGTGAGAGGTTTCTTCTTTAAAAATAAAAAGACGCGTCACAAAATGAAGTTTTGGGGACCGTCCCCATATATTTTGTAAAAAACCACAAAAGAAAAATATTTGGTGATCAAAAGCAAAATCTATATAGCAGTTGATGAAATACAATGACAAAATGGCATTTTAATACAGTAACTAAAATGAAAATAGGAAATGGATGGAAGGAAGTGACGTCAATGGAAGCCCACTGTCACTAGTTTGTATTTTAAGCCATTGTCGCAGAAAAACAAATCGGGAAGCAACAATGGAAATGTTAGTCCCAAAATCGAATATCGCCCTCACCTTAAAGCCATTTATAAGAACTGTACCTGTGTAAGGAAGAGACAAAGGGTTAATCACAACGGCACAGTACCTTTCTCCTTTAATCAGTGAACAGTCCATGGGTTCATTGGGCCATGCAAGTGACAGATGTTCAACCTTCCCACACTTGAAACAGCGGGAAAGGCCAAAATGTTTGTCCCTTTGACGGACGGCAGGCTCGGGAGCTGGTCGAGAGGGCTCAGGAGCTGCCCCACGTGCCTGTTGGGTTCAGTGAGAGGACCGTTCTGATTTACAAGCCAACCAGTGACATTCAGTGATTTTAATCAGGGTGTCCATGTTCTCAAAATTTTGTTTCCAGATGTGCTGGGTGATATTATCAGGGAGGGCATGCACAAAAGTCTCACACGTGAGAAGCTCAGCCATTTTGTGAGAGTTGTTTATATCTGGCCGTAGCCAACGACACACCTTACTCCATGCCTCAAACGCCTGGGTGCAGAGAGGCCGTTCTGGATCGAACTGCCACTCCCTCCATTCTCTCACCTGCTGTTCTGGAGAAATGCCGTAATGTTTGAACACCTCTGTCTTAAGAACATCATAATCAGCGGCCTGCTCCTCAGTTAAGTCATAATAGGCCCTCTGCACTATCCCCTTCATGTAGGGAGCCAGTAGGTACGCCCATTCCGACATCGGCCAAAATCAAATAAAATTCCATACAAATAAGTCAAGTTTTACAAAACTAGGTTTGAAACAAGAAGGACTGATTGAAAAGATTTATGTTAGGTAGAATGCCTAGAGGAGGCTGGGTGGTCGCATGGCCTTGGAAACCCTGCAGATTTTTTGTCCTCCCTGGCCATTGGACTTTACTTTATTCTTTGTTAACTAGTATTGCCTAATTTTTATATTTTATCTTCTTTCTTCATCTTGTAAAGCACCTTTGTATGAAAACATGCTATACAAATAAATGTTGTTGTTATTACTCCCATGCTATTGACTGATTCTGGGAATATTTGGATTCCCCGTTGTATTCTTACTTAAATTGTGATTTAATTATACACACTTACACTAAATCACAAAAAATGGAGACAATTTCAGCATTGAGGGATGCTGGGCAAATAAGTGTGTCCTTGACAGTTTAAATATGAACAGTATCATTGATCATTTATTCACAGAGATACCAGTAAACAAATAAATAAAACGTCTTTAGGGCTTTGTCTCATCTTTTGAGTGATGGCAGGCTGTCTGAGAGGATGGACTGTGTTTACTATATTAGGCAGTCACACTGTGACAGCTGCCACATTCTGTGCTTTTTTCTGTGTCACCTGGAAACTGTTGTCCCAATCCCATAAAAGTTTTATGAAGACCAGCCTTTTAAACTCTTCAATCCATCAGCTATCAAACCTGCTTAATCCAATTTGGGATCACTGTGATTGAAGCCTATCTGTGAAAGGGGTGCCAGAAGTTCATCAGGGTGCAGACTTATGCCCGTGCTCATTCATACGAGACCAGTTTAGAGTTGCCAGCTAAACTTCCACACACATATTTGAGAAGTGGTAGGAAAACTGGAGTATAAGAGAAAAAGCCAAACAGACATGGAAAGAACATGCAACTTCACACAGGCAAGATTCAAAGCCTGGACTCTGGAGTTGTCAGACAGCAGCGGTAATCACTGCATTACAATGCTGCCCAGCTACGTTTTATGTTTATAAATTATATAAATTTATAAAAATCTAAATTTCAGATGTATACATAATTTTAGTAATAAGGGTTAAAATATTTTAACACTGTCCTATGGTGAATGTCATTTTCTTTGGATTGCTACTTAATTTCTAACCCCGATGACCCGTATTTGCACGTTATCTTTTTATCACACAGCTGACAGTTCGGAGCAATCATTAAGCAGCGGTCATGATGAGTTAAAGCGTGACACAAAATGCAGAGGAATTCAGCATGCTAAGTAGGCGATAATGAGCAAATAAATTAGAATGCTTGTACTTGTGGAAATTCCTTACCCAAGTGAAATATCATTTGGTACTAAAGTAGATAAATTGGTGGAAGAAGTGGGGGTCTAGGTGTAGCTTAGCCGGTGCATTTTTCTTGGTCAGAGCCATTTCACAATACAGTTTAAAATGCTAAACATCAATAACAATGTGTCTCTTCTGACCTTAACCTGGGGATTATCTAACTCACAGTACACTGTTTTATTATACCATGAAGGTCATACTTGTATGTTCCTGATTTTATCAGACGCCATACTTTCCTGGGATGATTTACTTTAATGTTCATTTTATGTGTGGCAACACCGAAATTATTAAAACCATTCTTGGGAGTTGATAGGATCTAGTTTTTATTTATTTCCCTAAAACAATCAGATAAAATTATACTTTGAGTGCTTTGCTCTGCTTTGTCCACTTATTTGGTATTATATACCCACTATTTTGGCAAAATCATTATACACTATAACAAAATATAGCAGTCATCAATTGCAAAGACAGCCCAAGGGTTGATACAGCTTCAAAAATAATTATTCCAAAAAGTCCAACGAATAGTACCAACATACACACCACTGATGTGTCCAGGGTACTTCACAATTTTCTTTATGAAATAGTACCATAGGGACTCTAAAGAACCCAATCACCATTTTTTACGAGTTTTGTCTGTAGGAACACCCAGCCTACAGAGACCACTGTCTTCTTTTTACGATTTAGTGTTACAGGTCCTGCAATGCAACTTGGCCATTAGTCCTTTGTCCGAGATCTCTTCATCTTCCTTTCCTCCAGATGCTTCTGTTATTGAAGAGACTTAAGAAAAATCTTTTACATTAATACAAAAGTCCAAATGACAACCCCAAAAGGCATAAAACAAAAGAAAAAGAACACCTTAAGTGTCTTACTTTGCACATATTGTTCTCTCAACACCGCTCAAATGTTGCTTTGGTTCAGCCTGCCCTTTTACTCTGTAGACAGTTTTTGTAAGTATCTTTTCCTGTTTTTTCAAAACTTATATAAATATTGATTCTGATCATATATACTATACTATACATACAGAGTAATGTAGTTGAGACACTAATTGGCACTCATCAGGTGTACACACTTTTAATTCCCCTTGCAGGGATCGAACCTTGCCTCTCTTGCAACAGAGAAGGCATGGAAGATGTCTGCCGACTGGTCAACCAACTACAAGTGTTACTGGTAGGTAACCACCCAGATATCAGATTTTGATCAGACCTATGCATGTAATTCTCCAATTTACACCCTGTCAATAAGTGAACCAGCTGCCATGTCGCAACGTCATGACGTCCCAGGTTCAGTCCCTACAAAAGGAAGCAAAAATGCTTACACCTGATGAGCCCCAATTAGGTCAAAACACGTGTTGTGTACTGTTTGTAGTATTTGGCAGGTACTATATTACATGTCTATGATTTGCTTCTTGCAACTGAGAGGGTGTGGTAGGCCTCCAACCACCAACATTTATATATATAAATAAAAAAAATATATATATATATACAGTATATACTAGGGGGTTCACCCCCTGCTTGCACTTACCAACCCCTCCCCCCCGGCCTGCACCATGTGCCAGCCACTTCACGTCTCTGCCGCTCGCGTTGAGAAGAGGGTGGCTGAACACACCCCAAAGAGATGTGGTTGCTCATCCGAAACCCCCTCTTAAACGGTGATACAATGGGAAACAAATACAGTTTTTTTTACCTCCTTTAGGCTGTATCAGCTGCTGGCTTGCTGCTGCTGCTGCTGTGCCACGTGATCTGCATCCCACATGGCGCTTCAAACATTTAAAAGCCTGTACAGCAGCTGTTATACTTTTATTTACAGCTCCACGCGTGGTTAAATCTCTTGGCACAAAGTATTGTCTCGTGGGACGTGAGTTCTTGATATTTTTTAGTTTGTAATTTAAAAATGTAATAAGAATCTGAAAATCTAACAACATCACATTAAAGTTCAATAAATTATGAAAAGAATGATACCAAATATACATATGTACATTTTAAAATAAGCCCAATTTAAAGACTGACATAAAAAGTCACATATATGGGTTTGAACACTTCTGTTTAGATATATGCATTAGTTAATACATTTATTATTATTAGATTATGCATATACAGTATATTCATTTAAATAGATTGGTTTGAATTTACCACCTAAGTTCAGCTTCTAAAATTTATTTCATCATTGCTTGAACATTCTGGCTATTATTGTACATATTTTAATATGAGAATTCCATATCTGTTGGATGAATTTTATTTTGAAAGTCATTTCAGCTTGGGATGTTCATTTATAGAAGCATATTTTTCTTTGATTATTTAAGTAATCGTGCAGAATCCTGCTTCATCACTTTATTCTGACGTGCCCTGGCAGGTTCCACTCTCTCATTTTCTCTCTCTCTCTGTCCTCTTCCATTAAATAACTTTTTTTATAAGCCAACTTTTCTTTTACACACAAAACAGAATGGAATCAATATTTCAGAAACGTTGAACGTGGCACAATTGCACTGCATCATCTTTCTTGGGTCAAATATACACTTTCAAAAATTATAATAATTTGCAATGTTGGTTTCACAAACTAAAATTGCTTAAGGTTAATTAAGGCTGAAAATCGTAGATCACTAGAAGAAATGTACATATTTTTAAAGGTAGTCAGGTAGCTCCACATTAGCATCTGGGATGTTAGTTGTTAGTCACGTTTCACAAAAACACAACAAACTGCATTCTCTGTAGGTCCTGACATTTTTCACCAGCGCAGCCAGTTCGTCGATCTTATTTGGTAGTGAGTTCACATTTCCCAGGATCACAGAAGGCACGAAGGTTTGAAACACCACTTTCTCGCAAGCCACTTTGCTTTTAGCTTAGCTCTGGCTCTGCTGCCATGATACCGCCTTCTTACCTCGTCAGGTAAATAGGGAAACACACCGATGCAGGCATTTGTTCTCAGCGCTTGAAGTTGACTATTTGAATAGATGAGTCTCTGAGTGTAAAAATCCATGTCCAAGTAGTAAAAAGTAGTAAAAAGTGTCCTGGGAACAAGTCCAGATAAAAGAGAGTGATAGGAGTGATCAGTAAAATAGAGAAAAAGGTAGAAAAATAAAGTCGGACACGGAGCTGCTGAAAAGGCTGCCACTTGTGGCGGCGCCTGAGTCAACTTTTTAAACTTACACTTTTACTGTAAAACCTAAGTAAAAACAACTTTTTCTATTAAATTTACATCAATATCTCATTGAATTGTGATTCTGTGTTTGGACTTTCATCGTGACAACACCACATATAACTGCACCTGATTGAATTTTGTTTCTTTCTCTCTATTAAATAAAACAAATGTTTGGCTCTGAGATTTGTTAATTATGTTTGCAAAAGTTATTCTAACTGGAAAGACAACTGTTAACATTTTAATACGAATGGCATATCAAGATCTCCTTTGTTGTATAATGTTATCCACAGAAGATGTACTACATTACCTTTTTTGGATACATCCTTCTTTCTACAGTAATTCGTACAGTGAAAGTCTGGACGGTGTTAACGGTTGTACTTATTCTTCGGGATATTGTAAGTTGATGTTTTCATCTTCCGCATGATCACCACCAACTGTTTCAGCATAGTCTATTGCTACTCATTTAAACAATTTGCAATGTAACCAATTGTCATTTTTTGTTTTAATTCGTTTGGACTTTCATCGTGACAACGCCACGTATAACTGCACCTGATTGAATTTTGTTTCTTTCTCTCTATTAAATAAAACGAATGTTTGGCTCTGAGATTTGTTAATTGTCTTTGCAAAAGTTATTCTAACTGGAAAGAAAACTGTTAACATTTTAATACGAATGGCATATCAAGATCTCCTTTGTTGTATAATGTTATCCGCAGAAGATGTACTACATTACCTTTTTTGGATACATCCTTCTTTCTACAGTAATTCGCACAGTGAAAGTCTGGACGGTGTTAACGGTTGTAGTTATTCTTCGGGATATTGTAAGTTGATGTTTTCACCTTCCGCATGATCACCACCAACTGTTTCAGCATAGTCTATTGCTACTAATTTGCAATGTAACCAATTGTCATTTTTTGTTTTAATTCATTTGACTTCATTGTTTCACAGTGCTAGGATTGCCTGTGTACTCATTTTTACTGTTGATAACCCTTCGTGATAAAATGTCTCGTCTTGTCGGAGCAAGAACTGTGTTTGTCAAAAGCATTCACACGAATGAGAAATGAGAGTACCGTGCGCGTGGTTTTCTATGGTTGAGAGGAGATAGTGACTTGAAAACATCTCATGGCCAAAGTCTTGACTTGAAAAAATCTTTCAAAAAGTCTCATCTCATCGCAGGATTTTTTTTATTATAATAGAGACATTGTTTTGCATCATGGGGGTATTGTATTATGAAGCCTATATTACTATACATATTGTAAATGGATTAAGGGTATTGACTCATGCCTAGTAAGGATTTGAGAATAGGGCGGTTAAGTGGCAAAAATGGGCCTTACCTTAACCACCATTATTTAATGCATCGGCACTGTAGAGAACAGCACCAAAGTTTAAACTTTACTGCATTTACATATATAAGCACATATATCAAACAGGCAGAAAAACAGAACTCTTTCAAGGGTGTTATTGTGGTGCAATATTTAGCATGCAACCTCATAGTTCCAGAATCCTGGGTTCAAATCTACAGACTAGACCTAAAATCAAATAAACATTTCTAGTGCAGTCTGACAGCATCCCTGACAACACTGCTTGCTACAGCTGACACATGATCATGTTTTTCATTTAAACAGTGTACTCATTCAAGACCATAAACCATTATTATACTTACATTTGTGTTACAAAGCTTTCTTAAAATAAGACATCTCAAAGCATTATACAGAAAATAAAGAGACAGAATAAACATCAATTTAAAAAAAATCACAATGCAAAGAAAGCACATAAAAAAGCTTCATAAAATGGCTTTATAAATAGATGTGATCAAACCAGTAAAACAATTCAAAAAGACATGAACAGTCTTTAAAATTGGGAAACACTTTGAAAATGCAGTTTCATGTAAAGTAGTGAAAGTGCCCTGTGAAAGCAAATAAAACACAGTGAAAGGTTATGAACTGCAAGAAGCAAACTCTGGAAAGGACATAAAAGTTTACTTTGCTTTAATCTTCTCATCATCCAGTCAATATGCAGAGACAAATTAAAAAGGCAAATAAAATGTTAGGTTAGACTGTTAAAACTGTTGAATCCATGCACAAAGCCTATATAATGCATTAGTGAAGTCATATCTGGGGAGTTGTCTGGATTTGGGGTTCTGGTGCCAGTTCTAGTGTTCCTTCTGCCTGGACATCTTATAACCCACATCCTATCATGAACGAGGTAAAATTTTTTGGTGCCCTTTGCATAAAATATATATCACACACAGAAGCTGAGGATGGTTGTTCCATCAGTCTCTTTAAAATATAATAAAACTGAAGATGAATTATTTCATCAGAGATTGTCCATTATGATATGTTGTTGCATTTTCTTAAGTTTAACTTATGATTATAGTTATTGCTATCACTTCTACTAGCTTTAATGTTTTTTCTTGAATGTGTTCTGATCAGGAACATGTAGCACTCAAAAAAGATAAAAATAGACTAATAATGTGAAGTCCAGACAGACTTTCTTCTAAGCTTAAAAATTTCATAAAGAAAAATCCACCTTTTCCTGCAAACAGTTGTTTGCAGAGACCAAAGACAACATTAGATATTAGACATTAATAATCTGTTTCCTGTGAGAAATTCCATTTTTGTTACTTCCAGTCTGGAATTTACAGTCATAGTGAAAGTAGAAAAACCTACTTCTGCACCACCAAAGTGGTTGTATTAACACTTGAATTACCAAAGCCTATGAAAAAAACTCGTAAATCCATCCCACCTTAAATCCCTTTGCACCTCTCCGTCTTTTGTCTTTTAAATTTTTCGATAAGCAGCAAGCAGCCTGCTCTCACATCCCCCCACCGCAGCACAAGGTTTTCTCAGCTCATGTCTGTTTACCTGCATGCAAATTGCTTAGAGTTGTACAGACTACAGTAAATACTATATCGTTATTTGGAAAACATGCATTTCATGTGTGTTCTGTGTCTACAACAATCTACACATCATTAAAACAGAAACGTTTGTTTTAGTATGTTTTAGTAATAATTGACAAAATATAAAATAAAAGCACACTTGTTTTGTTATACTTGTACCAATTTTGTGAAAGTGTTTATTTGATATTTGAACTTCAGGCTTCACACATTATACACTTCATGTCTACATTTTGTCAATTATTACTAAAACATGAAAAACTTTTTTGTTTTAACAATGTGTTTATATAGATTGTTTGTAGACATGGAACACACATGACATGCATGTGTTCCAAATAACGATATGGTATTTACCCAATACAACTCCAGACAACTCACACGCAAATAAAACAGACTTGTGCTGCATTGGTGGGGGGATGGGATAGCAGGCTGCTTGCTGCTTGTGTTGATCGACACATTTGCAACACAAAAGACGCGAGAGGTGCAAACGGATTTAAGGTGTGCCGGGATTACGAGTTTTTTTTGCAGGCTTTGGTAATTCTAGTATTAACACAGGTATGATGTCTAATTTATGACACACCACCTTAAGGAATTTGCTTAGCTAGGCTATAATGAGCGTTGCCATATACTCATTCTTTGTTATATTGCTGCAAAAAGTAGATAAATTCATTGTTGGTTCATCCTTTTCACTGAGATACAAATCTAAGTTTCTAAAAACACAGAGCAATATATTTCAAACAAAGCATTAATGATACATTTCTTTTTCTTAAATTTGTTAGGGAACCTTCAGTTTAAGTGACAAAGATAAGAAACTTGGGTTCATATATTGCTTTAAGGCAAGATGGCATGAAAAGATATTAATGCATCCTGAAAGTAGCAAACCTTTCTTAAAGGCATTCAAGCTGCAATATGTGCTAAACAGTACTTTTGTTATTATACAGAGCTTGTATTATCCTCATCACATTTGAGTCACTCAATTTATTACTTACAGTGAGTGCATTTCTTTTTACACATAAACGCCATTAACCATGTACACAGAATGCACAGACGCTCCTGGACTTTCAAAATATTCTAAAAGCTCCTGAATATTAAGTACAAAACTATTGTTAGCATATTCATAAAACAGGCTAAGGTGATCTAGCAGCAAGGGCACAAAAAAAAAAAAATGAAGTCAAATTTATACAGATTCCAGAGAAAATAGTATGTGTGTGATACTGCCACTCCAAAAAGGCTGCCCAGCTCCTTCATGGTCATTCTGCAGTGTGTCAGGCTTTATCATTTTTGTTGGCTTAATTTCAGAAAATTATGTCATAAAAAGCAATGTTTAATAATGAGCTGTTTTCCTTTAACAGCTCCGAGTTTGGCAGTTAATAATTAGCCAATGATACGCATATCCTATTAATTTTGTTAAAAAAAATCTACATAGATGTGTTTTCACAGCATTGCTATAGTTTTCCTAAACCTTTTAGATAAGATTAAAAAAAGATTTACTATCGAAAAGCCACTTGATCAAGAGTATGCACAACATATGGTGATGAAACAGTTCCTCCTCTGAAGGTTATGAGTAACATAGGGAGATGCTAACAAGATTGTTAACTGAGTGTATAAAGGCAGGGTGACAGTAGCAGGGCTAGGCGGTCAGATGACATACGCTAATTGGAATCTAGAACCATATTTTTTTTCTTGCTGTTTTTGATGTTATAGGAAACTAATTAGAATGAAAAAACATAGATATATTGCAAGGACATATTGCATACTCTTTGTGTTCTTTATCATGAGTGTGTTTTATTTTATATGTACTATAATTGAAATAGTGTGTAGAACTTGGCTCATAAATAGAAATGTTCTTTATAATCATGAACTGAACTATACTGAACTTGAAACGAACCATTAAGAGAAAAATATTACTGTATTAACACTTTAAAAAACAGATTTGATCAATTTTAGATACAAACAAGCAAGCTATCAATAGTAACTACTACTATTTTTTCTACTATTTTATTTATTTTTTTTTTAATTTTATTTTTTTTCTCCAGCCGTCTGGAGTTTTTTTTCAGTTTTTTCTGTCAACCCTGGCCATCGGACCTTACTCCTTTTCTATGTTAACTAATGTTGTCTTATTTTAATTTCTTATTCTGTCTTTTATTTTTCTTTTCTTCAGTATGTTGTGGCAGTAGGGGGCAGTAGTGCACCCTTGAACCCTCAGGTACAACTCCAGACACCAGGTAAAAGTCCACGACCTTTTTATTTTCTTTTAACACAGTGCACTAAGCACCCTCCACACTACTCGTTCAATAAATCAATAACTAACACAATAACCACTCCTCCTCGCCCAGACACTTTGCTCCTCTACCTCCCAGCACAGCTCAGTGTCTGGACTGAGGCACCGCCCTTTTATAGCCCCTGACCCGGAGGTGTTTCTGTCCCAACAGTCCACAGTTCCTTATTCCTTCCGGGTCAGGGCAATCAGTCCTTTTCTTCAACCCGGGAGCGCGTCGTTCCTTCCCGTCACGTGACCGTGACGTACTCCCGGGTCATAAGGCATCACAGAGCCTATAAGCCCCCCCACAGCGACTCCTGGTGGTCCCCAAGGTATCCAGCAGGGCTGTGTATAAACACTACAAAGTCCATAAGGCCCTGCTGGACCTCGGGGCATGATCCTGCTGTCGGGAGAGCTCCTCCTGGCGGCCTGTGGGTGAGGACCGGCATGGGAAGCCGGCAGTCCTCCACAGTTCCCCCCCCTTAGCGACGACAACAGGGGCGGAGCGTCCGGCCCCGCGAGGGACGTCCTCCTCCAAGAGGACGCGTCAGCCGGCCCCTGGCTGCGTTGTCCATTTCTCCCGGCAAACCTTGGGGGAACGGTGTATCCTCTTTCCGCCCGCTCCCCTGTCCTCCGGGAACAGTCTCGCCACTCGTGGCCCAGCCGACGGCAGTTGTAACACCGACGATGTCCTCCCGGGTGTCTCCCTCTGCGAGACCAGAAACACCTTGGGAATTCTGTCAGCGTCACCTCCACCCCTTTCTCCACCAAGGAGGGGTTTATAGCCGC
Source organism: Polypterus bichir lapradei (assembly GCA_026402145.1). Classification (NCBI taxonomy): domain Eukaryota; kingdom Metazoa; phylum Chordata; class Cladistia; order Polypteriformes; family Polypteridae; genus Polypterus; species Polypterus bichir. The sequence continues at coordinate 76,400,461 of JANRMT010062813.1, read as the reverse complement.
TTCGCTGCCCTTTAGCCCTCTCACTGATATGTCAGGAGTCCCACGCTTTATTTTGGGGATCTCCCGTTTCGTCTGGGGCTTGTGCATAGCTTGAGGCTCTCTATGGAAAAGAGAGAGCCTCTTTGCTGTTTGCACGCCCGTTGTCCTACGATTAGTAGGAGGCGGCGTCACTAGCATCGCTTCGCACCGGGGAACAGCACCATTCAGCTGCCCCGGCACGAGCGGCGCTTCCCCCAGCGCTCCTATCACCGGCGCTACCTCGCACTTGCGACTGGTTGGAAGTTGGAGACGTGTACGGCTCCGGGCGGCCACGTCACACGCATGCCCCGGACCGTTTACTCCTTTTACCAACCGGTCGGTCATTGTGCCACAATCCCTTGTCGGGCACACGGTGCTTTGACACGCGCTACTTATTATTTGCGGTGCCGGTTCGCACTGTGTCCCTTTATGCTCTACGATACGGGAGGGACTCACCTGTGCTCCCGCATCGACCACCTCCGGAGCTTCCCGGCCCAGCTGCTGCACGAAATCCACCAGTGCCTTCAAGGGTGCTGCTGCCGTCGCTCCCAGTTCCTCCACGCGTTCCTTCAGTTCACCTAAATCCTGCAAGAAACGGCGTAGGGGCGCGAGGTATTCCTCGAGCCCCTGTAAGTCCAGAGAGTTAATGTTTACGGCCGGAGTTGTTTGCGCTTCCGTGTTTCGCTTACCCTCCGGCCGGGAACCAATGAGCACGTCCCCTCGTGGCACGTGTTCAGCTGGGTCGCGCAAAGGCTCTTGGGACTTGGAGTCCACAGGGGGACGGCTGGCTATAACAAGCCGGCTGGGATCTGCCTTTTCTTTTGCGACTGCAGACCCTTCAGCCACAACCCGTCCCTCCTTGACAGTTGCAGCTTGTTTCGGCGGCGCTTCGCTCGCCTTCCCCTCCCCTTCCAGGAGGCTCGGACCCGTACCGAGACGACAGGCCTCGTCGGAGGACTCCGGGTTACCTTCAGTATCCCGGCAGGCACCGCGGGTGCGCAGTCTGTTGTCCTCATTCATGGCTGTCTCTAGCCGTCTCGCGTCGCGACTTGCCTTCTGGGAGCCGCGGCCAGTTTGCCAAAGCACAAGGCCGTCATCCGAGACGCCGCTGCGATTCTCCCAGCGGACGTCTGCAAAACAGGACAAAAACAAATTTGAAACATCGGGCGTTTTACCTCCAGCTGCCTTTGTAGCGGATAACGGCACCCCCGGACTGTCTAGGGGGTCCGAAGCGCTCGACAGCTGTCCATGCCCCGAGCTCTTCACTACCCGGGTTTGTTCGGCCCGAATTAGCGTCCTGTCTTCCTCGCTCCCGGTCAGGTAGGTCCAGGTCCTCTCGGCGTCCGTCAGGCCCTGCAGCCCACTGGGACTGACCTTCTTTTTCCCGGTCTTCTTGCCCATGGTCCCTGCAGAACGGGATGGCGCGCACAGTTGCAGTTTTCTTGGTAGCGGGTGGTGTTTGCACCTCCGTGGGTTGATGGGGAATACACCGAGGGTTGTCTGCCCACACAAAATTTGTTTTGAATGCAGGTCCTCTGCCAACAGACGGCCAGAGAATCCTGCCGACTACGCCAGTGTGGCAGTACGGGGCAGTAGTGCACCCTTGAACCCTCAGGTACAACTCCAGACACCAGGTAAAAGTCCACGACCTTTTTATTTTCTTTTAACACAGTGCACTAAGCACCCTCCACACTACTCGTTCAATAAATCAATAACTAACACAATAACCACTCCTCCTCACCCAGACACTTTGCTCCTCTACCTCCCAGCACAGCTCAGTGTCTGGACTGAGGCACCGCCCTTTTATAGCCCCTGACCCGGAGGTGTTTCTGTCCCAACAGTCCACAGTTCCTTATTCCTTCCGGGTCAGGGCAATCAGTCCTTTTCTTCAACCCGGGAGCACGTCGTTCCTTCCTGTCACGTGACCGTGACGTACTCCCGGGTCATAAGGCATCACAGAGCCTATAAGCCCCCCCACAGCGACTCCTGGTGGTCCCCAAGGTATCCAGCAGGGCTGTGTATAAACACTACAAAGTCCATAAGGCCCTGCTGGACCTCGGGGCATGATCCTGCTGTCGGGAGAGCTCCTCCTGGCGGCCTGTGGGTGAGGACCGGCATGGGAAGCCGGCAGTCCTCCACAATGTAAAGCACTTTGAGCTACTTTTTGTATGAAAATCTGCTATATAAATAAATGTTGTTGTTGAAGTAAACACTATCCAAAGAAGATTCAGAGCTCACATTTCTTTTGTATTCCTTTTTTGTAACACTGGCAGGTTAAGAGTTGTACGCAGTGATTCAGAGCTGGAGACTGAAACTGTAACTGTGTGCTTTATTGTCTCAAACCTTACCTTCTGTGGCCCACTGTCTGACACTAGCATGTGTATTTCTTACTTTATATCAACAGGAGAAGCAAGCCTTTTCAAGTATTTCTGTCAATACCACATGCTCTTCAGAACAGGTTTTCCACCTGAAGATAAGCATGTTCAGGCCCTGCCTGTACTTGAATGGGAGACCATCTAGGAAACGCTTGGGTTTCTGCTGGAACAGGTGTTGGTGAGACCAGCAGGGGGTGTGACGATGCGGGTTCGACTCCATGCTCCCATCATTGTTCGGGAGCCCTTGAACCCAACACCGTCGATAGATATAACCGAGGTGAGCTAGACAGTGGAGGCAATAACTGAGCAAGGGGATGGTAAAGATGTGCAAAAGTGCTTTTATTTAAAATCCAACAAATCAAAAACAGTGTTCAATAAATAGTGCAGTGATTCCAAAGTCTTATAAATAAATAATCCATTAAAGAAAAACGTGGCGGTAAAAAAATCAATAGATAGAAAATCTTCTTAAAACAACGAGGTTAAAACGTCCAACAGGAAGCAATCTTTAAAAACAACAAGCTCATGCTGGCGTCTCACCTGCTTCACCCGACTAGGCTTTGCAGCAGGCGAAACACTCTCTGCAGCTGCCCTCTTCAACTCACATCCGCACGAGACTGGAGACCTCCCGATCCCTGGCCTCGGTATGGCACTCATCCCAGCCTCGAGACTTGGTCCAATCCAACGGCCAGGACGCTCACGTTGGATAATTCCCCGACCAAGCCTCCCGACTCCCGCTTGGGCTTTCTGGCCTTCTGTGGCCAGTCGCCTTCCCCTGGTCACCCCCGCTACCTGGTCGCTTAGTGGGAGCAACATTAACTCCAACCCCTGGGTGTAGGCCCAACACCCAGGCTCTCGCAGCTGCCCGTGAGCACTCGTTCGCTCGCCCACACGCTCCATGTGTATCTCTCTCTCTCACTTGCACCGACTTGCTCGCTCGCTCACTCCCTGTAACCTCCGTCCTCTCTTTCTTTTCTCTCTCGTTCTTTCCTTTTCTCTCTGTCCTCTCCCAACCGACTCGCGCTTCTTTAATACAGCGAGGGGCCATAGCAGCTGCAGCACATTAGCCATGGGAACAATCACGGATGTGGGCAGTTCCTCACCTGTACACTCGGTGAGAAACGCCCACACCGCAGATCGCCCCGCGGCTTGCTACGACTACTACGCCCCCTCACGAAGCCGCCGCGAGTGCGGTGATTATTTATTTAAATGAATGGTCTTTACTCAGCAAGCTGTGGACCCATAACACCACAGGGGGCTCTTACCCTGTGGTCTGTGCATGGATCCTAATGCCCCAGTGTCGTTAATGGGATGCTGAGCTGTAAATATGGCGCTGTTCTTTAGAAGAGATGTAAAACCAAGGTCCTGACTCTTTGTGGTCGTTAAAGATTCCTGGGCATCTTTAAAAAAGAGTAGGGTGCTTCCCAATGTCCTGGCTAAATTGCCCTCCATGGCCTAGTCAGTCCAGCCTCCTAATGATCCCCTCTATCTAACTGGCTATCTCTCTCTCACCACTTCATCGCCTAATAGCTAATGTGTGGTGAGCATACTGGCGCAATAATGGCTGCAGTCAGATCCTCTAGGTGGGTGATACACATTGATTGTTGAAGTGGTTCTCCTCTGTCTAAGTGCTTTTAGTAGCGAGAAAAGTCCTATGTAAATGTATTTAATTTATTATTATTATTATTATTATAACAGTCATTTGCTTTTAAGCAATCAGTGTTTAAAGATACAGTCTGAAGTGTATGCTCAAATGATCACCATTGCCAAAATGACAAACTGTCTGTCCCAGTTTTGACATCTTAAGTTTCGTGTCCAGGGTAAACCCTCCCTGGGACACCTAATGTCCTGGTTTCCTTCAATGCATGTCAAAGGAAATGTAACATCCATACTGTTGCTTTAAAATAAAAAAAAATGACACTGAAAGCAGTGGTGTTTTTGGTGTCAAACAGATATGTAGGATAAGTCTCACAATCTGATGGATCTGACAGCTTAACAGTTGCATCTTCAGCATGGGACAGGTACTATATAAATAAAATGTATTATTATTATTAAGAGCATTGTTATGGTGGGCACATGACCAGCAACAGGACGTCTTTGTGTCTACCATAAAGAGTTGAGATCTGTATCAAGATAGTACTAATTTTTATTTATTAATGTTTAACATCGTGAGTCCTGTGACCAAGCTGTGGCCAAGTTTTGCATTTCAGACAATGAGAGTGATAACAATTACAATACCCAGAAAATCCAGACACCGGCAAAAAGAAGGTTAAACATCTGTGTTACTTTAATGAGTTCAGAGACTGCAAGTCAAAGTGAATTTCATGTCTGGCTGTATTCAGTCTTATGACTATACAAAAGAACAGAAAAAAATAAAAGATGTCCTAAACGCTGCAGGGAGGTCAAAGAGTATTATTGGAAAAGGAAAGAGAAAGACTGAATTTATTACTCATCAATGTACACTTTTGTTTTTAATATTTATTTCATTAGTTCTGTATAGCATATAGTTTAAAAACCTTGCACTTCTAGATATTATGTAAAAATAACACTAAGCAAAAATAATCTTAAAATATTTAAATATACAAAAAGTTCTAAGAGTAAAAAAAAAAACTAGCACAAGTAAAATTATCCTTTGTGGAACTTAGTTTAGTTAGGTCTACTTGAAATGGTGCTGAAATATTTTTACAGAATATTTGATTTTTGGACAGCAAATAGGAAATAAAAAGACAGCTCATTGAATGTAATATTAAGATGTATGTGTATGATTTTTACAAAAGGAAAAATAAAACAGAACACCTTGTATATTTATCATTACTGTATTATACAAAACATGGCTTTTCAAAACATTTTCAAGAATTCACGTCCCGCGAGACAAGACTGTGCCAAGAGATTTAACCGGAAATAAAAGACATAGAGTAGATGACAAAGACAGTGTTGCGCGAGATGTAGATCATGTGGCATGGCAGCAGCAGCAGCAACAGCAGCTGATCGAGCAAAGAGGAGGTAAAAAAAAAAAAAACTGTATTTGTTTTCCATTGTGTCACCGTTTAAGAGTGGGTTTCAGAGGAGCAACCTCTTCACAACACGCGGCAGAGATACGAAGTGGCTAGCGTGTAGCATAGGCCGTGGAGGTTGGCGAGCGAAGCGAGCAGGTAGCAAACCCCCTAGCTGAAACAATAAAAATCCAAGGAAATAATCTACCATCCCATGAGTATTGTCAACTGTTCAGCTTGAGTGTAAGATCAGCAAAGATGGAAGCAAGCATTGCTAGTAACGTGATATAGAGGTGCCCTCTGTGTATTGAAGTTAACACTAAATATCCTTAGACAGGGGAAGACATTATGAAGCTTTTAGGAATGTTGCATGGATGCTGATTGTCTTCTTTGGGTCATCAACAGAGGGAGATGGCTGAACTCAGTCAATTGGATCAGACATCTCCAATGACTTGGTTTGGAGTCATAACATTGAGACCATGCTGAAAGAGGCATGATGGCAGTTTCACACCAACATTGTTAAATTAACATGATTTTTTTAACAATATTTATTTTTAGTACCTTCTTCCCCAATTTGCAGAAATTATGTCTTTGTAAAGCTTTGTCTATAACCTTTTTCCCTAATTAAAGTGATTAGTAAGCATTTTTTCATTTTCTTGGTTTTACTCCATGTGCTACTTGGATATTGCATTTCATTCTTTGGTAATGATAATACATATTTCCTACTACTATAGCAAGTATGCTGCCTTTCCAATAGACACCAGTAACTGATGCTTTAGAGATACCTACAATACACTGAAGTCTGCACACATATGTGTACAGTGCACTCGCATGTTTAGAAAGTGGGCAAATGAATGGCGATTACTGACATGACACTTTTTTGACAAGATCACATCAGGAACTCATTGTTAATTTGTGGCATGATGTGTCTTACAGGGCTCTCACCACATTGAATTTGTGTTCATTTTTATCATTATTTTAAATTTTGATATATTTACAGAGTTTTTTTTTGATGTCATCACCACAATTCCATCTGGTTTCCTTGATGTCATCATTTGTTGATTATTTTTCACAGCTGCTGCAATGTTGTTAACTGTTACTAGACTTGTGGGCAATAAGACATATAGGTCATGTGACATATTACATCATTGCAGCCTGCCTAGATAAGATGGTAGCACTAATGTGTTAGCATCCATGCATTGGATCTCGACAATATTTTGCATTTGGGGTTAACAAAAAGAATATTGGACATTTTGTTAAGCACTTTAACTTTTGGATAACATCTTGTTGTTTTGGTGCTTGTTTTTTCATTTTTTTTACCCCTGCCTTTTTCATTGATTGCTTTTTATCAAGCCATTTTTGTTTCCTAGGCAAATTAATTCACTACCTTTTGATCGTCTACTTCTACAGAAATAGCAGTAGACCCTGAAATGTTTAGGATGTTTGCTGACCTTGTACAACTCCAGTCTGACTAGCAGGACATATTCAAGCAGGTTGAGGAGCATTGCATATTAATCCAGCAGGTCTGTGAGGAGGTTACTGGGTTAGCAGTAGCGCTAGTAACACATTCATTAGAGCAAGCTGGGGGGAACAAACAATTTAATGGTAGAACATTCTGGGGAAAACAAGAATGAAGCCAGCTTTAGAATCACCAGAAAAGCAGGATTTGCAAAGAAGAAAAGTAAAAGTCTTACAATGGAAGTGTTGTGCAAGTCTTTCTTAAGACTTGTCCTAAACTGAAGGGCAAAACAAAATCGTTTCACTTTTAGCAGGGATTTGTGGAGCACAAAAAAATTGTTTCAAACTTTCTGTTAAGATCAACAGCCTTTCGGACACGTTGGCACTGACTAATTCTAGCTCTGTAAAAAGCTTTGTAAGCACAGGAATTTTAAATCAATTACAGATTCATGAAAAACAGCTTAAGGTTAAATCTGTGTCTTAGTAAATGTAAAAGGGCATGTATTTTGCCACACCTGAATATGCACAATTTATGTGCAGGATTCAAGACATTTTATGTTTTTGACACCCAAGCACCTAAAGTCTTTTTGGAATTGCCTTCAAAACATTAACCTGTCATTGTTTGGTCCTCGAGGTAAAACTGCTTAGGTGGCGGGCTGTTTTCACACTGGCGTGGGTAACTTCCTGTACTTGCTGTATTATAATTTTTTTTTTTATGGATAATATTAATTTAATGAAGAGATCTTTAGAATTACCCCCACATTGTCTCCATAATTGCCCAATTAACCTATTACCAGAAGCGCTGCAACCTAAGGGGAAAATCAATATTTTATCTCAGCCTCAAATAAAAGCTATGGATGGCTATATTCAAGATTTCATCTTTCAACTTTGGAACAGAGCTTATTAAACTGACTGGCAGTCTGATTGGAGAATGCCTCTTTTTTATGAAAAGAAAAAAGATGATTTTTCTCAGACCTTGTATTGATTACCAGGAGCCTAATACACTCACAATTAAAAGTAACTACCCTCAAGTCACCAGCTCTAACATCTTCATCGAATTGGATTTTAAAAGTGCATATAACCTCATACATGTAAGGGAAGGAGATGATTGGAAAACACCCTATTACTGGCTGTTATGAGTATGTTGTAATGCCACACGGATTGCCCAATGCACCTGTCATTTTTCAATATTATTTAATGTTCTTTTTTATGATATTTATGTATTGGTTTATACTGATGATTTTTCACCCAATTTTGACACATATGTACAACATGTTCCTAAGGTCTTGTCTCATCTGTGTGTCATCTACCTGTTTCTCAGGCTTTAGAAATGTGAGTTCCACAAGCCCTCCATTATATTTTTCAGCTATCAAATTACATGCACAGACTTACATATGGTTCAATCCAAGATTACCACTGTACTTAACTGGAAGGAACTGGCAAGAGTTGGCGAATCCAAAAATCTGTGGAAGTTGCTAATCATTCTTGACATTTTATAGAAAAACTTCAGCTTTGTAACTGCTCCTATTAACACTGATAACAAAAGAGAATTGTTTAAAATTTGAATTACAGTGACAAAACAAGCCTTTGATCACTTTAAAGAAATGTTTATTACAACTAATTTTTTTGGTATCCTGATGTATTTTTACTCTTCAAAATGAAAGCGGAGACATGTAGTTTAAAGTTAGGGGCAATTGCTTCCCAGGTGTTAAACAAACTCCACTCATGTAAATAGTTTTGATGAAGACTAACCCCTGCTGAGCAGAGTTATCACATAGGTAATGGTGAGCTATTTGGTATTAAACTGGCGTGTAGGTACCACTTTGAGATTTTTACTGACCATACAAATGTAACATATCTTCCTTCGGCTAAACTGGTAAATACTCAGCTTCATGGTCAGTGTTCTTCAGCTGACTCAGTTTCATCATTTTATTGGGCTTGAAATCAAAATCTCAAGACTGATGCTTTCTTAAAACAGTATTTGAATACTGAAGGATCGAACTGCAGTTACCTGGGGACTATTTAAAGGCATGCGATGCTAAATATTAATTGTTGTAGCTTTAGTTCTTGTAACTGAGTTGTTTGGCTCCTTTCTATTCTTCCCTTTGAAAGTTTTACTGTCTTCTGACCTTCTAGATTTTTGGATTCTTTTGAATTTTTGATATTGGCCTTGTTATTAGGATTTTGAATTTGTGGACCTTTATGTTTATTAAGTAATTACTTGCTTAGTTCACTCTTTTTCAGTTGTAAAGTTTGAGATTTTAAAATTAAAAAAGCGAGAAGTCAAGCGAAATGACACCTTTTATTGGCTAACTAAAATGATTACAATATGCATGCTTTCGAGGCAACTCAGGCCACTTCTTCAGGCAACATGAAGAAGGGCCCTGAGTTGTCTCGAAAGCTTGAATATTGTAATCTTTTTAGTTAGCCAATAAAAGGTGTCATTTTGCTTAACTTCTCACTACATTCATAATGGCTAACATGGTACAACACCCTTGTACTACAAAAATTAAAAAAGAAAATTCATATTGAAATTACTATTTTTGTATTTTGGTTTGTTCAAACTCTTTATTTAATTTATTAAAATTTAAGTAAATCATTATATTTTTATTCAGGCATGGAATATTGTTAATTTTGGTATTCCTGTTTGGGTCAAATCATAACATACAGGCCCCATGCTTCAGCTTTCACAAATCTTTGGTTTAATCACTAAGAATTTAACATATCTCTGCTTTTAAAATAACTTGCCTGACTGGACTTTATACACTGTCCAATTCAAATAAAACAATTTTTTTATTATTATTACTGTGATCATCAGGAGCTTTGGGTAAAAAGTTCAAATGAACCTAAGTAAAGATTGTATCTGTTCTCTTCCAATTTTACGGTCATCTGGAGATTTTGATGTACACTGTTCATTGTACATTACAGCAATCTATACAGTAAGTACTGTCCTCTGATTTAGCCAAGATTTGGTTTTTCTATCAATAAGAATAACCTTTAGTTTTAATTAATCTAATAAGGACTATTAAAATATTTGAAATAAACTGAAATCGGGAATCAAAGCTAAATGTAGAACACTAAAATAATACAATCAGTAAGAATGAAAATAAATTAACTTGTCTGAAAAAAAGCTCAAAGCACAGGAAGGCTCTCTGCCAATACAATTACTTTCATATGTTAACTATCGAAAGGTAAATCACACAACAGACAGGTATCACCCATCAACTAAGTCTACAGAGAGAGCAACAAAATGACAAAAAGTATCTGCTTTTCAGCTTGTACTTTTCCTCAGATGAAAAAACGCTGAGCTAGAAGCAAAGTGTGTTGCTGGAGCAGATGGAAGGCTGCTCTTAATTACATCAGTGGTTCTAGGACATTGACAGAAGTGCCCTAGTGGCAGTGAGAAAGAGAACTTATAGCTGGGGGAGAAAAAAAAATACTAAACTGAGTAAGAGTGGTCTGGGCCTAGCGTGAGCGCATATGTGCTGATGTGGTAGGTAAGTGGGCAAACCAACCCACGTATCAGACGGGGCTCCAGAAGAGATTTGCAATCGGTACCTTAAGGGTCCTTAAAATCTTGCACTTCATCACACTACTTGGTAGTATATTCCATGTAGTCCTTTGCATGAAGAAAATATTTCTAATATTTGTGTGATGCTCTGCCCTTTGCTCTGTGACCTTTCACATTGTTGGTTGATTTTATGTTATATTAAGTTTAATTTCTTTAACGATTCTTAATCTATGACTGTACATTTATTAGTTATTACTTCTTTTTTACTTATGTGTGAACTTTTCTACCTTTCCTACTACACTTTCTGAAAAACACAGATGCACTTGGGAGCCATCTTCATAGTTCTGAAAAGGTAAGCACAATCACACTGGACCACGATTAAAGAAGCCCAAGGACCAAAAGCAAGTGTTCAGTATGAACTAGGAGACTAGGCCTGGAAAAGTTAGCGCATTTATTTTTGCAATTAATGTGGCCTATTTAACATGTTAAAAAATATTGTCATCTCAGACATCCCAGCCAGTAGAGGGGACGATTCCTTTCCTGGACAGGAAGCCGCAAGTCATGTGCTTAAGACCTTCCCTGGCCGGGATAAAAGAAGAGGACAGGGAAGGTCTATCTGAGTGAGATGTTTAATCCCCCTAGGAGCTAGATGGCAGCAGTCCTCCATATCGGTGTAAATTCAGGAACCAGCAGGGAATGCCGGAAGTTACAGTCCGGCAACACAGCCCAGTCTGTGGGTGCTGCAAGAGGGTGCTGCAGGGAGATGTATTCCTCAGAAAATGGGACTTCTGTATGACCCGGAAGTACTTCTATTGGGCAGTAGCCCTGGTACCAGAAGTCCTCACAGGTCCTCAATAAAGGGGACTGCACTCCCTTATCCATGTGAGTCGAAGCTGGGAGGACGTAGAGAAACACTTGACTTGAGGAGGGCAGTGCAGTGGTGAGAGGAGAGAGTATTGTGGAGAGGGAGAGAAAACCTGTGCTTGTGCTTTTGTCATTTTTGGAGGTACTGTGGTGAATAAACACTCCTTTATTTGAACCTGGGACTCTTTGTGTGATTGTGTTTGGGGGTTTGGAGCTCGCTGATGGCCCAATTCCATCATACTACTTTGAGGTCTTGTATGTTCTTCAATTTAATGACACTGCTTATCGTTTTCCTTTTGCCTTCAATACTTTGAAACATCAGGGGCTTTTTTCGGGAGTCCTAATTTTGCACAATGTGGCCAAATTATCTGAGGTTTTGTTTAAAGTTTGGTTCTTCCAGAGGTGGGATTCCTCAATTACCAACTATCTGGTCATTGTGCAATACTGGAATCTCTGTTTAGTTTTCTGTCAGTATAGGTGTAAAGTTTATTAAGTCAATATGATATTGGGACTCAGTTTGCAACCTGAAGCACATTTTCACACAATTCAATTGTAAGGTATCCCATTCTTTTTAAAAAGGGAAACAACTCTTCATTTCAAGTTTAAAGGGAGCTTTGGCAGAGAACCAGAGATCATGAGGCACAAACTACAACATTGCTCTGCTTTGACAGGGAGGCAAGTGTCAGAGGATCACAGATTGTACATCGTGGCAAAGCAGGCCAACGTTTTGCAGAGGTCCTCCGCACCAACACTGACAGGCAAGACAAGTGAGATTTAGATTAGCCAAGCAAGCCTTCAGCTGAGACTTTGATATGTTTTCTGCACTCAGAATTATGGAAAATAACACAAAGCGTGGAGAAAACAGGCAACGATTTTCATCAAAAAAGCTGTAAGCAGTGAAACATGGAAATGGCACAAATTTAGCATCTAATGAGACAACACCACCCACTCCTAGCACTACAGCCAGGCGCATAGGGCTCATTAGGAAATTGCTTTAAGCATTTCTTCAGAGTTGTTGAGAATGTATTCACAGTGATCCAAAGAGGAAACTATAAGGTTAGCTGGAGGCCGCTGATACTGGCCTGCTGCACACAAAGAGAGAAACACACTGGTGGGGTGGGGGGAAAATAGCAGCCTTTATTTCTGTGAACTCTGCAATGTAGGGGGCACAGACAAGAACTACTGGGATATGAGCATAAGGAAAAGCCAGTAAACATTGTTGTCTTTTACTGACTATGAGAAGGCTTTTTATATAAACAGTAAGTGCCTTTGTATCTTGTATTTCATGCCCACCCTCCCACCTTAAATTAGATTCTGTTGGCTGTATCCTGGAGTAGCAATGTAGAATTACTAAATCAAGATTACTTCCTTCTTGTATAAATCAGAGAACTTTTGCACTCCATTACTTTAAAACTATCATTGTGTGTGAGATTCTGCCATAACTTCACCCACTTATTTTGTGACTGTAAGATGGAGCTCATTGGTTTTAGCATTGGTTTGATATTTTCAATGGAATTGCACTTAACAAAAAAACTATCTGAGTCATGCAGTCTTAACAGCAGTGGCTTCTACAAAATACTGTAGCTTTATCACTTTATGTTCTTCATACTGGAATCCTCTGCTGTTCAGATCAACACTGTAATCATTTAGTTGTTTGCTACCTTCAAAAGAACAGTTTATTATCGTGACCTTTTCAACAGCCATTGCAAAATACATTAAATTTGTAATTTGGAGTGTTGAGTCTGGAAGCAGGTATTCTTGTATTTATTATTTCTGTTTAACACAAATGTGAAACTGCATGTGCATGCAATTGTGATGAAGTATAAGTAAAGAATGGGTACTGTCTATGACCCTGAGTCTCCAGCACAATATTCAAATTACACAATTATTTATCTTCCCTGTTTGCTTGCAGTGTAAAAACATGACTGTCCATGTGTTAGCCCTTTAATTACTAGAAAGACTTTGTCTCATCCTGTGTACAGTACATCATAAACAATGCTTTCAATAGTCTGTAATAGATATTTGGTGGCTAGACAATAATAAAATGATTATGCTAGTTGCTTCCCCAATGAGCTTGTAGCAAGGATCAGCAAGACTTTAATTTAGATGTTGATCATAAAATCAATAGCTTGCTGATCTACGTGCTGCCTCCCTGACATACAGCATTGCATTCAAATGGATAGTTTAAATTTTGAAAGAGCAAAGCGGTATTGCTCTGAGCCCTATGAACCTCTCTTAATAGATGCAATCAGGAATGGAAATGATCATTTTAGTTAACACTTTAGGTCATTCAATTTATTTTAACATATACCTGTGAAATAATATAACAATAAGCATTTTACTATTATGTGTAATTTCAACATTCATTTCTTAGAAAGGTCATGGACATTTCATTGTGGACACACAGGCACAACCTGTATGTGTGCTGCATACCCCAGAAGGACAGTAGATAGGGGCACCAACATTAGAGAAAGAGAGACCTGGAGAGCAGAATGTAATGCTTCTCCAAGACACCAAGAAACAGGCAATCCAACTACTGGCAGTGTTACTGACTCTTTTCATATAGAAGGAGTAAGGCCAAGGAGAAAACTTCAGTTGGCATATGGTCCCAGAGGGAAATGTATGGAAGAATGCAATGCTCTGGGCCTTTAACACTAGAATTACCAGAGCCTATGAAAAAAGTCATAGATCCGTCCCACCTTAAAACGCTTCACACCTCTCTGTCGCGTCTTTTGTCTTCTAAAGTTGTGGCTAAGCAGCAAACAGCAAGCAGCCTACTATCACATCCCCCACCCGGCACAGATGTCTCAGCTCAAGTCTGTTTACCTGCGTGTCAGTTGCTTACAGTTGTATAGAGTGAGACGTCAAGCAAAATGACACCTTTTATAAATACTATATCATTATTTGGATCACTTGCATTTCATGTCTGTTCTGTGTAGACATATGTACACACATCGTTAAAACAGAAACTTTTTCATGTTTTCTTCATAATTGACAAAATGTAGACATGAAGTGTATAATGTGTGAAGCCTGAAGTCCAAATATCAAAGAAACAGTTTCGCAAAAAGTACAAATATAATAGAACAAGTGCGCTTTTATTCAAAAATATAACTACAGAAAAACAACCCGCGTTAGAATGCGATATTGACATGCATTTGCTAAGAGCACTGTGGTGGTGCAATGGTATTAGCTTTTGACTGGTAGTCTGAACTTCACGGGTTCGATTCCAGATGAGTCCATTTTGAAAAGTGAGCTGCAAGTATTCTTACTATTTTAAAATAAAAACATACATTTGATTCCAGTCTGTAACAGCTGGTGTAATTTATGATACTTGTAAAGGTTAACTTTTTTTTTATTCTATTATTCTCTCAGCCGCGTTCACGATCCCAACTCCAACCCCACCGCTGCATTTGACACTGCTGTTTTCACAGATGCGCTATAACAGAGGCAAACTCAACTCATGATGACTGTTCTACATCGGATCAAGAATGCACTTTTGCCATCGCTGTACTTTGTATATGTACATGGGAAGCTCTGCACTCGTGACTTTACGCTGTAGGAAGTAAGTAAATAAATAATATCTATATAGTAATAACAGTAATTTTATTATTATATAGCAGCTTTCCTGTCTGCCTATCATAGAGTGCCTTTCCTTCCTACCTATCATAGAGTGCCTTTCCTTCCTACCTATCTATATATCTGTCCCCTTAGCTGTTTTTTTATGTATCTATTATATGGGATGCCAAACAGGCATAAAGTCCATCCATCTTCCAACCTGCTGAATCCGAACACAGGGGTTTGCTGGAGCCAATCCCAGCCAACACAGGGCACAAGGCAGGAACTAATCCCAGGCAGGGTGCCAACCCACCGCAGGACACACACCCACACACCAAGCACACACTAGGGCCAATTTAGAATCACCAATCCACCTAACCTGCATGTCTTTGTACTGTGGGAGGAAACCCACGCAGACACAGGGAGAACATGCAAACTCCATGCAGGGAAGACCCGGGAAGTGAACCCGGGTCTCCTAACTGCGAGGCAGCAGTGCTACCACTGCGCCACCCCATATATAAAGTCATTCCTGAATATATAAAGTCAAAACTTGAATATATAAAGTCATCATCAGTATATATAAATTCAGAGTTAGAATATATAAAGTCACTCCCGAATATGTAAAGTCAAATCCTGATTATATAAAGTCAGCGTCAGAATATATAAAGTTATTACCGAATATATAAAGTCAGCATCAGAATATATAACCTCATTCCTGAATATATAAATTTAAAGTTAGATTATATTGATATTAATTGAAACGACTCAGGCACATTTTTAGTAAACTCAATGAGTTCCTACTACAACGTAATGAACTAAGTTAACAAAAACATCTTCAGAAAAATATTAAAAAAAACCCCACTGTTCAGTTAATTCATTCAAAATGATGTATGTGCCCAGCATTTTGAACACTATATTTATTTATTCTTTTTGTATGGGCACATTTTCGGATGAACCTCACAAGCCCGATTAACTCTGAGTGGCTTCTGTCGAAGATTACCTTTCACTAGTAGAAGTGAAATGACAAGCACGGAAATTTTATATATTTGGGAATGATTTTATATATTCGGACTCTGACTTTATATATTTAAATTTTGACTTTATATATTCCAATGCTGACTTTATATAATCAGGCTTTGACTTTATATATTCGGGAGTGAATGTATATATTCTAAAGCTGACTTTATATATTCGGTAATGACTTTATATATTCTAATTCTGACTTTATATATTCAGTAATGTTTTATATATTCTGACGCCGACTTTATATATTCAGGAATTATATTCCGAAAATCATTGTAATTGTCTGTTCGGCACTCCATAGGGCATTGTATAATAGATATATAAAAAAACAGCTAAGGGGACAGATATATAGATAGATAGGAAGGAAAGGCACTATATGATAGGCAGACAGGAAAGCTGCTATATAATAATAAAATTACTGTTATTACTATATAGATAGATAGGGAGTTCAGGCAGGCAAAACGGCGAAGGTTAAAAAAAAAAAAAAAAAACATTTTGTCCCCAGCAGGCAGGGTATCGAACTCAGGTCTCTGAGGTACAGCAAATCAACTGCACTCTGAGTGATGAAACCTTACCGGTACACCACAAAAGCTGTGGTGACATTCTTGAACCTTTTGTGAAAGTGTTTATTTGATCTTTGGCTGTCAGGCTTCACACATTTTATAGTTTATGCCTACATTTTGTAACATTTATTACTAAAATATGAAAAAGTTTCTGTTTTAACAATGTGTGTGTTCCAAATAACAATCTATTATTTCCACTCTAAAACTCCACTGTACTTCCAGATAATCAATCAAGGCATGAGCTGGTAGACGTTTGTGCACGTTATAAGTTGGTGGGGGGGATGGAATAGCCGGCTGCTTGCAGCTTGTGTTTATCAGCACATTTAGATGAACAAAAGACACTGGCGGAGAGGTGAGAACAGTTTTAAGAAGCAATTTAAGGTGGGATGGATCTATGAGTTTTTTCGTAGGCTCTGGTAATTCTAGTGTTAAAGCTAACAGAAGGCTCTGGGTTGCAGGCACACCGGGACATTCTGAAAGGATTTTAGGCTGGTATTCCTACAGCAAAGAAGTGATTTTAAAACATGGATGGAAGTGCCCCAGAGGCAGAGAGAAAGACAGCTTAAAGCTGGAAGGCGACAACAATAAATTCTAAAGTGGTGGGAATTAGAGAGACCAGGGTCTGGAAAGAAAGAGAAACAGAAAGAGAGAAAAAGAGATACAGCTTCATTATACTTTGGGTTTTTCCTAGAGTCATCCCTCTCTGCAGTTATGTTTAGAAAATTAGAACAATTGTGACAAGAACAGGCTATTCATCCCCACAAGCTCATCCATTCTATTCACCTAGAATCTCGAAAATAAAATCAAGTTGAGATTTGAAGGTCCCGAAAGTCATTCTGTCTACCATATTACTTGGTAATAAATTCAATGTTCATTGCATGTGGAATTGGGTGGAGATGGTAAAGAGGGCTGCTATGACAGCGCCTTTCCATCCCACTGAATCCAAACACAGGGTCATGGGGGTCTGCTGGAGCCACTCCCAGTCAACACAGGGCACAAGGCAGGAACCAATCCCAGGCAGGGTGCCAACCCACCACAGGACACACACAAAACACACTAGGGCCAATTTAGAATCGCCAATCCACCTAACCTGCATGTCTTTGGACTGTGGGAGGAAACCGGAGCGCCTGGAGGAAACCCACACAGACACGGGGAGAACATGCAAACTCCACGCAGGGAGGACCCAGGAAGCGAACCTGGGTCTCCTAACTGCGAGGCAGCAGCGCTACCACTGCGCCACCATCAGCACCTTTCCTGTCGTTTTATATATATATATATATATATATAAAGTCACAAAAGTAGACCATAGACATAAAAGCCACCCGTATATTGTGCCTTGGCTGCAAATGGGTTTTAAATTGATCGAGATGTTTGAGTCCACAACAGAAATAAATATAACAGGAAAAGATGGTGGCTTTAACCGGAAGTGACATTATCATTGGTGTCAGAAACCAAAAGTGATGCATTTTGTCCCGGAAGTGCTGTCATCCATGGTGCCGGGACCTGGCAAGATTTCCCGTGGATGCTCTGCAGAAGATTGAGAAAGAGAGTTAGTGCAGCTCGCCACCCCCTGGTCTGGCATGGTAGTACTATTTTTAAGGCCTTTCAGATGTCATGTAATCGCATGTGTGTGACTATATATATTTATTCATAAATTATGGCTGTCAAAGTTAAGTCAACACATTCATTTCATTTTGAAAGGTATACAGTAATCACTCGCTATATCGCGCTTCCACTTTCGCGGATTCACTCTATCGCGGATTTTAAATGTAAGCATATCTAAATATATATCACGGATTTTTCGCTGGTTCGCGGATTTCTGCGGACAATGGGTCTTTTAATTTATGGTACATGCTTCCTCAGTTTGTTTGCCCAGTTGATTTCATACAAGGGACGCTATTGGCGGATGGCTTAGAAGCTACCTAATCAGAGCATGTATTACATATTAACTAAAACTCCTCAACGATATAAGATATGCTTCCCGCGCGGTGCTTGATTGTTTGCTTTTCTATGTCTCTCGCACTCTCTCTGCCTGATGCAGGGGGTGTGAGCAGAGGGGCTGTTTGCACAGAGGATAGGGACGCTCCTCTTCGGCATACTTAAAAACCCAAAAGTACGTATTGATTTTCTGATTGTTTGCTTTAATCTCGCTCTCTCTCTCTCTCTGACGTTCTCTGCGCCTGAGAGAGGGGGTGTGAGCAGAGGGGCTGTTTGCACAGAGGCTGTTTACTTAGAAGATAAAGATACGGAGGCTCCTCTAAAAAATGCCGCTTTATCTCGGTGCGGCATACTTAAAAGCACAGAAGCACGTATTGATTTTTTGATTGTTTGCTTTTCTTAGCGAGCGCTCTCTCTCTCTCTCTGAAATTCTCTGCTCCTGATGCGCGCACTCTTTGGAAGAGAAGATATGTTTGCATTCTTTTAATTGTGAGAAAGAACTGTCATCTCTGTCTTGTCATGGAGCACAGTTTAAACTTTTGACTAAAGGGTGTTATTTCATGTCTAGAGGGCTCGAATAATGTTAACAGTGTGGGAGAGTTTATAAGGGCTTAAAATATATAAAAATAACCATACAAACATATGGTTTCTACTTCGCGGATTTTCATCTATCGCGGGGGGTTCTGGAACGCAACCCCCGCGATCGAGGAGGGATTACTGTAATACGTTATTTTTCCATAATTGCATTTAACACGTGTTGTTCAACACCCCTCGCTGTCTAAGCCAATGGATTTTAAACTGGGTGCCCCAGCGAGGCTGACAATCAATTCCAATGTTAAAGATTATCTTTAAATTGCCTAGTTTATAAATAAACCAGTACTTGAAATGGCCTGGTATGCACATTGTTAATGTATGCATACTGGTGCATTCTAGCACTTCTTATGACAGGTGTTCCAATTTGACAAACTCAGAGTGCACAAATCACCATGGCAGCCCCAACTCTGTCCAAACCCTTAAGGTCTCTAAATAAGTTTCTGTATATCAGTGCGCTGAGGGTGAGGGTGACCCTAGTCTCTGAAATTGTGCTTGGATCTCAAAGTGTGACTCTCACACCAAGATTAATGATTATGCGACACAGAGGGTCTCAGGTAAATGCTCTTTTTCTCACGCTTGCTCAGTCCTCCCAACCTGCATGAGCAGGCTGCACAGTGTGCCTGTCTCTTTCTCTCAGGTCGGGTCTGCTAACTTTACAAAATTTAAAGTTTGGTGAGCTTCTTTTTTGTGCCATAATTTTTAAAACAGTTTTGGAAATTGTCAGACTAAAGTAGAAGAATATATAATGACGAACAAAGACAAATTTTACCAATTGTTCATAATAAAAATCCATCCATCCATCCATTATCCAGCTCGCTATATCCTAACTACAGGGCCACGGGGGTCTGCAGGAGCCAATCCCAGCCAACACAGGGCGCAAGGCAGGAAACAAACCCTGGGCAGGGTGCCAGCTCACTGCAGCATAATAAAAATGAATTTAGTATTTTATTTTACTTTTACTAATATTAATTATCAGCAAAACCCTATTTTTTCAGACAGTGTTGCCATTGTCTGGTAACTTTCATCCTTACTTACAAGAATAGGCAGAAGTTAGAAGCAGACATGTGCTTAAACTTATCAAAACTGGAACAAGACATTGACAATAATGAGATTATAAAACATAAAGATACACAATCTCCACAATTGATTTTGAGTTATTTTCCTCTTTTTTGACATGTATTTATTTATATGTAACTTGAGCAATATTTCTGCTTTTTTTGTCTTGATTCGTACAGTATGTAACTGTATAATTTGTTTAAAAAGGGAAATAAAAAAATGGAAATTTTAGACTTTCAAAATCTATTGTTCTGCTTTTTTATCTTGATTCATCCAGTGTGTAACTGTATATTAAAAAAAAATAGAAATTAAAAAATGGAAATTTTAGGCTTTCTAATTTTTATTCCTTATCAAATCATGCTACTATTCCTACATTTAAATAACTTATTAAAAAGCATTTGATGTCCATACGAAAAACTAAAAGATATACACAACCACACAAAAATCTCTCTATAATCACTTATTAAAAAATCTCAAAGTGCAATATTAGGGGAGGAGTGGGAATTAGGAAATGTCATTTTTAGTTGTAGTTTGTTCAATACTTAAGAATTTAAGACTGAAAGAAAATAAGGATACTTTAAAGTATTTCAATTCCTGTAGGCCCAGAGATACTGTGTGATATTTAATCACATATTTGCCAATATTTAAGAATAGTTAAGAATTTGCTATGATTGATAGGTCTAAACTCTTAAAAATAATGGTTCTTTAATGGCTCCTTATACTTCTTTACTGGGTTATGTGGTTCCTTGTAGAACCATTGCTTGACAAAGCACCATTTAATTCTGGGAAGGGTTATTTGCATATGAAGTTGGTTCTTTGTAGTCTGATAAACTTCCTAATATGTAGAAAAGACCTAATCTTAAATGTATGGTAGGTTTCCTAGCAGGACACTAACCAATTCAGAAAACCTGGACTTAGCCTCTGTTATTCTATGCAGCTGGAGTCCTTTTAAATTCATAAGTCATTGGTATTTATCAAATCTATTACATCTTTCCATTGTTATGTTCTACATGGAGCCTGTTAATAGGACTAAATAAATGAAGGTTCTTTCTGGAATCTTTATGTGGATGGGTCTTTTTGAAAAGCAAAAATAGTTCTCTTATGGCATCACTCTGAAGAACCACTCTGGCATCTTTATTTTTAAGAGTGTACTATTATTCAAAATCATATAGTGCGACTACTGTTAGCAGTAACCAAGACCCAAGATCAGCTCCGCTTCACAGCTTTTGTTTTAGATTAGTGGGGGCCTTAAGTTTAAAGTTTGGGAACTATTTGCTTTTGGTTTAAAACTCTCCCAACTGGTTCAAAGGACAAATCTCTTGATAAATATCACAGAAGTACAACATCCATGGCTTATGTTTTTTTTTTTTTACTTTGGCTATATTCTTTAATTAAAGCACATGTGTTTATTTGATATTTGGACTAAAGTCTTCACACATTATACACTTCACGTCATTATTAGTATAACATGGAAAACGTTTCTGCTTTAGGTATTTTTCCCATAGTTGGTCTGCCGATGAAAAAGAGAAGAGGATCAGTGCACCCTGCCATCCCCTATTCTACCATAGAATTACCTTCATTTGAGCCCTTTAGCTGCCTCCCATGAGCTTGTGTGTGACAGCAATCAAACCAAAACTATTTGCAGCTGCTTGTAGAAGAAAATCCTTAGAAAAGTCTGGGTTCTGAAACGCTGAGTAACCCTCATTTAGGTGAATAGTTGAGATGTAAAGTGCTTGTCCTAGCCTTTCCTCATGAACAAGTGGAATTGGTATTTTTCAAGTTTATAAACTTTATTCAATCTTCAGAAGTTTAAACAAAAACATGTATTTCCATCTGTTTTAGGAATCTTACCAATTAGACTACACTACTCGATAGGGCTTTCGCTGTTTACCATTTTTTTTCGCTTAACATCCTGATGATTACAGTTTTTCCAAGACTCTGAAATTATATAAGAATGCATTTGGATTTTAAAACCAGGCTCCATTATTATTTAATGTCAGGCTCCATTATTATTTAATGTTTGCTGACACTGGTTTTTCCTGCTTGAGCCAATAATATATCCTGATTCCTGATTTTACCTCGTGTATCATTTGAAACCTCCCCTATAGCAGCTGAAGGCTTATCACAAATAACAGCTATTAGACGAAAATGTCCTTTGGGAATATGGCACTCTTTTAAAAAATGAATAGATTTATGACACCAAGGGAATTCTAGCTTTGTAATTCACAGGGCTCACTCTATCAATAATGGAAAGATCCTGCCACTGAACCAAAAAATTAGTGAGGACAGGAAGGAACAGGTATGAGCACATGGTCCAACTTGCAGAATTCATGAAGTTCACTTTTTCTATCATACAAATGCCGCTTTGTTCATGTTGCACATTTCCTCATAATAAAGGGTAATTTAGATCAAATTTCCCACACATTAAAAACTGTACAAAGATATGGAACAACTTAACTGCTCTATTTAACATGTAGCAATGTAGTCTGACACGACACAATGGTGAAAAATATGTAATACTACCAAGTACAAGACTTAGGCTTCTGTTTTGAACAATTCTCCATGGCCCATAACTGGAAATAAAAGCAGTCTTTCCCTCAGGTCCTTAAGCTATGTCAAAAACAACCATTGTCTAAGCTTACCCTGTGCTTGGGTGGACTCTGGAGGCTACTGAGGAGGTCTTGCAGCTATTGAGAAATGTTCCACTAACAGCACAGAGGTACAATCTGATCTAACTAGTGAATCTGGAGAGGAACACTATCTTGGAGAATTGAGAGATTCCACAACCTTCTAATTAAATAGATGTGTTCAGGAAAAGGATGGGTGTGTATATCTCTTTTGTACTTAAAAGTTTAACAAAATACACTTTTAAAGGTTAATGAGCTTTTTAATATCTATTTACTAATACTACAACCAAACATCACTCAGGTTCAGATGGGGTAGGCTGTTACTCTTATTCACACCATTGCAAGTTTCACTGTCGTTGCCCATGTGAGTGTTAAAGTCCCCCTGTGGAACAATAAAGTCCTCAGAGGGATCACCTTCAGGCACTCCCTCCAAGGTCTCCAAGAAGACTGAATATTTTGACCCAATTGCTGGTGCATAAGTATAGACAAAAGTCAGAACCCTTTCCCCCCAACTAAAAATTACAGAGAGGAAACCCTCTTGCCCATTGGGGTAAACTCCAACATACATACGCAGAACCAGGGGGCTATGAGTACGCTCACACTTACCTGACGCCTCTCATCCTGGGCAAGTGTACAGTATTATAAAGTCCAATCCGTCTCTAGGAGTTTGTTTCCAGACCCTTGTTGTGCACTGAGGTGAGCCTAACTATATCTAGATAGTGACTCTCCACCTCCCATTCCATGCCCCTGGACTCATTTTCAGGTCATTTGGGCTGTGCCTGGCTGGACCCCGTGGCAAAAGGCTTGACCACCAAATGCTCACAAGATGAAGGGCCTTGATAAAACATCAATATAAACCACACTCAGTCTGATCTTTGACACTTCTGGAGCTCTCCAGGATGAGGAGTATTGTGTGCATGTTGGAATTTACATAGATGGATGAGAGGGCCACCTTCCTGTGACTTTGAGTTGGCTGGAATAGCTCTGACCATTGTTTATGGTTATGCACCTGAGTCCACCCATGTCATATAGTTGGATGGTGGAAGGAGCACTTCGAGGACTGCCTAAATTTACTGACACTCCTTCCTTTCAGGAGGCTCAGATGGGGACTCGCATATCACTGGAGCTGAGGTTGCTGAATTAGTTAAAAGCTCCTTAGTGGCAGGGCCCTGGGGGTGGATTATATTTGTCCTGAATTCCTGAAGGCTCTGTATGTCGATGGACTGTTTAGCTGACATACCTCTTCATTACTGCATGGACTTCAGGGACAGTGCCTCTGTATTGGGAAATTGGAGTAGTGTTTCCCATCTTTAAGAAAGTTTAGGGGGATCACCCTCCTCAGCCTCCCTGGCAAGGCTTATGCTGGGGTTCTAGAAAGGAGGGTTTGGCTTTTGGTGGAGACGTGGATCCAGAAGAAACAATATGGAATTTGTCACAGTCCTGGAACACTGGACTAGCTTTTTACCCCTACAAGGATTCTGGAGGGTTCAAGAGAGAGTGCCTAACCAGTCTACATGTGTTTTCTGGACTTGGAAAAGGCATACAATCATATCCCTCAAGGTGTCCTGTGAGAGGTGCTTCAGGGGTATGAGGTACTGGGCCCAATGTTGTGGGTTATTCAGTTCCTGTACAGCAAGAGTAAAAGTTTGGTTTGCATTGCTGGCAATAAGTCAATGATTCCCAGTGGGTGGAGGACTTTGCCAGGGCTGCCCTCTGTCACTGACTGTGTTCATAATTATTATGGACAGAATTTCTAGGCACAGCCAAGGAGAGGAGGGTGTCCAGTTCAGTGACATTAGGATCGTATCTCTGCTTTTTGCAGATGATATGGTCCTGTTGGCTTATCAGGCCTTGACCTCAGACCCTCACTGGGGAGGTTTGGAGCTGAGTGTAAAATGGCCAGGATAAGAATCAACACCACCATGTCTGTCTGTCTGTCATTGTTCAAGGTCAAAGATGTTGGAGTGCCCTCTCCAGATTGGGGATGAGATGCCGCCTCATTGGGGGAGGGTTTAAGTATCTTAAGGTCTTATTCATTAGTACAGGAAGAATGGCGCAAGTCAATGACAGGTAGATTGGAGCAACATCCACAGTCATACGGACGTTGTATGGGTTAGTTGCGTTGAAGAGAGACCTGAGTGGAAAGGCAAAACTCTCAATTTACTGGATGATCAATGTCTCTATCCTTACTTATGGTCACAAGCTTTGTGTAGTCACTGAAAGAACTAGATTGTGGACAAAAGCAGCAAAAATGAGCGTCCTTCACAGGGTGTCTAGGCTCAGCCTTAAGGATAAGGAGCACCTGCATGCTGGAGGAGCTAAAAATATTTAGGTGACCCATTTAGGTGGTTTACGCATCTAATCAGGGTACCTCCTGGACATTTCATTTGGGAGATGTTTTATACATGTCCAACTAAGAGGAGACTCAAAGGCAGACCCAAGAAATGCCGGAGAGATGATTATATCTCTCAGCTGGCCTAAGAATACCCCAGTATCCCCCAGAGGATTTGGAGGAACTAGGAGAAAAGGGACATCAGGAAATCTTTGCTTAGACTGCTGTTCCTGCAACCAAGACCCGGCTAAGCAGCAGAAAATAGATGGATGGATAGAGGTAGGTTTACATTACATTTACAAACTCTGGACAGTGGGTCAATCTGATTGTACAGAACTAATTAATACTATGCAAACTGTGCATTTTTTAACCTTTTTTTGTTGCTATATTATATTTCATAACTTTATTTTCTCCATTTTTACTTATCTTCCATTTTAATTGATTGTGCTATGCTAATAAAATTGGAGTAAGAATTAATCTACTGGTATCTATAGCAATAAAACTCAAACAATTTCAAAGTTTTTGCATAAATTCAGATTTGCAGGGGGATTAAAAATACACCATGCAATTTTCTCTTTTGCTGACTTAACGGAGTCTCAATAATGCAATATGTGGGTTTCCCTTGTAGCTGACATCAGCTATCTGTTATGTTATCATTTGCAGAATGTGGGTTTAGAATATTTAATTAGAAAAAAATTCCAGATTTGCATAAGCTTCGAGTTATTGAAGCCATTAGTGCCTGCAGACAAATGTACCCTTAATCTCATCCAAAAAGGCCATGATATATAAATATTTATACATAAAACAGCATTGTAATGACATTTTTTAGATCAGTTGATGTTATTGTCAAATACAATATGATGTTTGCAAAACCAATAATTTCCTCAATGAATGGAGGTAACCTTGCCAATTTCATTGCTATTCACTGTGCAGGCCAGTACTGAGATCTGATAAGTCTCCACCACAGAAAAAGTAAATAAAAAATCAGATTAACAATAAAGGGACTGGGTTGAAATAAATAAGGTTCATCATTTTGAATGTGACCCTAATACTACAGTGCAGAAGAGATGTGTTTAGACCAACAGTTGCAATTTTTAAATCTCAATTATAATCTTTTAATTAAGTAATGTAAATATTTAAAATGAGTATGTGATAACACTTCGTAATTAGGATCATAAATAACTCTGCCTTGATAAATTCTCTTCAGTTAAGAGAGGACTGTTTTGGATGAGTACAATATACTACACTGTGACTAGATTGCTGGGAAGCTGTATAACATTAACTCATCCCGTCTCCTTACATTAAATGCCACAGAATGATATATGCATTATGCCATTTGATATGCAATTAAGTTGTTACCATTTACTATGTTAATACAAAAATATTCAACCAACACAGTACAAACACTTTATACAATTTGTATTATTATGTAGAGTATTCCATCCATCCACCCATCCATTATCCAACCCGCTATATCCTAACTACAGGGTCACGGGGGTCTGCTGGAGCCAATCCCAGCCAACACAGGGCGCAAGGCAGGAAACAAACCCTGGGAAGGGCACCAGCCCCTCGCAGTATGTAGACTATTTTCAAGAAGAATTTACTATACTTGAGTAATGATTGTGTCATGGTGTGAACACAGTAGCATCCATTATAATATAATAATATAATTATTTGATTCAATCCCTATTACTTGCCTAATAAAGGTTAAACACCTGTAAAATTATACCACCAACTTTCTTCTTGATTTTTTATCATGGAAAATTGGAGCTTGGGCTGAGATTGAAGCTTTGCTGACGTGCAAAGTGTGTTTACCGTGCCGATGTCATCCTTACTGGTGGATTGTACTGGGAGTGTGATGCTTTGTGTTGATTGTGTGTGAAACGATTAAAATACAGCATTTGCTTATAAAACTTGATTTTTGGTTGCCACTAAGGGGACTTATTTTTTGCATGTTCATGGATGTTCCAAAAGTTTAATGACGGGTCAGGTTTAAGCAAAAATAACATAATAAAATAACAACAACATGTGTTAGTCCACACTTTTCTGTCTGACAGTACAACAGCAAGTTTAGTGGACAGAAGACATGCAATGTTTCTAGTAACTCATACAAAGCAGAAAGGGATAAAAACACTCTATTCCCCATTAGTAAGCCATGTACTGGTTTGGCATTCACTGGATTGTTTTTATTGAAACAAAATGCCAGGTGTTGTGAAGAAATTAACCATTTACCGATAATTCTTTGCATGTCAAGTCGGATATGTAAGGAGGCTTTGTCATCATTATTGAAACAGAAAAATCACAGGTCTTAGAAAAGTGCTTATGATAGACACAAAATGGATGCCCAATGGACATATGCAAGTAAAATGAATGTTGTTTTTAAGCTTGTTCTAGCTGCAGTTAACTTAAATATATTTCTTCTTTTACTGTACCATCTTATCTAATATCAGCCTAGTGCTCTCTTTCACAGAATAATGCACATGTCAAATGGCATGGACAATCTCAAACTTAAAACAATCACATATATATATTTTTTTTTAACGCTGTGACTGAAATATAAAAAGATTTTGATATTTTTTGATTTGATATGCTTTATTTACCCCTGAGAGGAAACTGTTTTTTCACATGTTCTTTCGGGGTCAGAGCACAGATGACCACAGAGAAAGGAAACAATTAATTTGGAAATAAAATTTCATAGTTTATTGTAAAAAATATACACAGAAAACTAAAGAAAGCCAAGTTGGGAGGCATTGT
Source organism: Polypterus bichir lapradei (assembly GCA_026402145.1). Taxonomy (NCBI): domain Eukaryota; kingdom Metazoa; phylum Chordata; class Cladistia; order Polypteriformes; family Polypteridae; genus Polypterus; species Polypterus bichir. The sequence goes on along the minus strand of JANRMT010062813.1, from coordinate 76,372,803 downwards.
GCAAAACCTGATGTGGTCAGTACATAACTTTCTCCACATTTACATGATAGTGTGAATTTACTATGCAATGCATCTCCTACTTTTTTAAGGTTTTAAGGTTTAAAAGCTCATGCTTTGCATGAAATTCAAAATTCAAAAGTCTTTTATTCTCATAAATACACTTTTAAAAATTTTTAAACTCATAAATACATATACCAACTTTGTGATCATCTGAGCAGTAGCTTAGTATATGTTTGTATTGGCTTTAAAAATGCAAAACATTAAACACTTCAGGTTAAATAGTTGGAATGCCCCCAAACCCTAATTAGGATTTAAGACTAATAAGAGCAGGTTATACACAAAATGGTTTTGGTAGCCTAGTATATTGTGAAATGCAGTGTTTTTCCCTTTTTGAGCTTTAATTTGAGCTTCCTCTCCAATGTGGCTACTGTCCCTCCAATCTTTCCTTCCATTTAGCTCTAGTCAACTTTTGTTCTGCCCTGTCCTTTGCCTGCACAATCTTGCCACCTGATCCTCTACCTCCATCTGTGGTCACTCTCCCTAACTCTGCTGAGCCATTCCAAGCCAGGATCCCCCTTTGAGATCACTGGCAGCCATGTACCCAGGAGCAGTGGAGTAGGGGGTCTCATATGTTCTCCTCTTAAAGTGCTTGATCATCTCTTTCTCTCACTTACTCTGTCATTCATTCACACACACACACACACACACACACAGACACACTGGAATACTCCAGCCCTTCTGACAGTATGCCTCTCCCAAGTCTGTGTCATCCCATCAGAATTTTCATGCCAAAAAGCATCACAGGGTAAGTAATTGTTTTAGTTTTACTTCACTCCAATAGAAAATATCTCTACATAGCAAAATCAGCAGTGTTAAATTTACCTTTTAAGATTACACTCTTTCTATTCCTTACATTTTAAAGGATTAAAGTAGCACTATAAGAATTATAATGCTGGTGATTTTACTGTATTGTTCATTTCCATTTTATACCTTCCATGGGTAGGGTTATTCCAGCCAATACAATATATGTGTTTATACTCTAAAAATCTAAAGAGGTTTGTCCGTTTCAAGTGAGTATGTGCACTCAGCAACAATGAAGCAAACAGTCTCAAAAACTTTAAAGTATCTGTCATTAAATATCACTTTTATTAAAGGGTTACAGTGACCCAGAGCTGATCATAGTTAGCATCATGAGCAAAGCAGGAATAAATAAGACATCTGGAACATGATACCAGTCAGGCTCATTCATTCCAGGCCAATTTAAAATATTTGCATTTTGAGGATTGTGACAGGAAACAGAAGTACCGTGTGTACCCGCAGATAAGTTCTCCCATGGGTAAGTTGGGACTTGATTTCACTGTACAATTTCTGGTATTTTATAATGTCGGTCGTATAAGTCAAATGCGGAAAACTCATGCTATTGGTCCAAGAGATTATGATATGCTAACAACCACCTGAGAGAGTAACCACGGAGCACACTGCCTTTTTTTTCTATGTGGGTGCAGCAATACGCTGTATCAGCATGTGCTCCTAACCCTCTCTCTCTCTCTCTATTGTTCCTAAATGGTACTATCCAAACTATTCCGAAGCAACGTTTGCACTGATTTGTTTTTGTATCTCACACCCTCATACACCTTAATTGTAAGAGCATCCCTTATCTACGATGGAGCATTCGATCAGAAGAAAATATGAAGCTGGTTTTAAATTAAGCGTCGTTGAAGTAGAGAAAGAAATTGGTAACTGTGCTGCTGTAAAAAAACTCGATGCATCTGAGAAACTAATGTAAGATTGGAGGAGGCAAGAAGATGTAAAAAAAAAAAATAAGTGTCGCATTTTTGAACGGGCATATAAGTCAGGGTCTGATTTTATGATCGATTTTTTTTGTTTCAAGACCTGACTTATACCTTAATATTTGCGGCACCTACAGTAAATAGCAAACTCAGCAGAAAGAATGACCAGAGAGGATTATTGAAACAAGTGCCTTATAAACATTAAAAATTGCCTTTTTAAATATTGTTGCTCTCTTTCTAAACCATCCTTCAGTTAGTTTTATCAATTTGTTTCTACTTGTTAGATGCAAAACTATTAGAATGAATTAATACAATGATCTTACTTCAATAAAAATTCACTACTAACACATCATATGCATTCATCTGTCACATAATTCGGGGTCTAGCATGAGAAAGGACCTTCTTCTGCCTCCAGAGTAGCCTGAATACTTTGAGAGGCATTAAGTCATTTCCACAGAGCTACAGATCCATTCTGACTTAATAACTTAACTCAGACTTTTCAGCCTTAGGTGAATCCAAAGATGCTCTCTTCCATTGTAATCTGGTAACTGTACAGGTCTTTGGAGTGAAGACACTTGCATTTGTAGAACCAGCTGGAAATGACATGTGTGTTTTGAAATTTGGTGGATTATCCTGCCAGATGTACCCATTTGAAAAAAAGCATTGAGTGGGGCCGTAAAGCACACATATGGTCAGTGACAATGCTTAGGTAAACTGTGGAATTTAAATGATGTTCAGTTGGTATTAAGAAGCCAAATGTGTGCCAAAAACACATTCCCCACATCCTTGCACTACCACCAACGGCCTGTACTGTTGACAAAAAGGATGGATTCATACAATTTAAGCCAGAGGTGGCGAACTCCAGGCCTGGAGTGCCGCAGTGGCTACAGGTTTTCATTCTAACCCTTTTCCTAATCAGTGACCAGTTTTCACTGCTAATTAACTTTTTCAACATCACTTTAATAGCCCTGTTAGAAATGTTCAGCCCTCTGAATTGATTCCTTTCCTCATTAAATTACAGCAAAGCATAAATGAGATGTGAAACGAGCTAACAGAAGACCACCTAAACTGGGGCTTTCACTTTCTTACTGAGAAGCCAATTCTTGCTGTTAATTAAACTCGTTATTTAATTCTATGGCTTGTTGCTGCTCTCATTCTGCCACAGCACACATTTCGAAAACTTTTGTTTTTCTGTTCTTTCTAAGAGCACCGTCAAAATGTTTTGGTGACCTGAGAGATCAACTTTACCAAGACCATCACCTCTCTTTAATTTCAGATATTGTGTAATGGGCACAGGGGAGCTGGTCATGTGGTGGTTTGTTTTGTGTCTCATTATTTTTTGGCTGCTAATTAAAGAAAAAGTAAACAACTATGGGGCCTGAGTCAAGTTAATTAAAAGAAGTAATCAGCAGCAAAAACTGGTCACTAATTAAGAAGATGGTAAGAATGAAAACCTGCAGCCACTGTGGCATTCTAGGCCTGGAGTTCGCCACCCCTGATTTAAGCCAAAGTCTTAACATGACCAGATCTACCATCAGGCTGACTTGGGTGCACCCTCTGAGGCCCTGCTCACAAAGTAGCCTTAGCACATGCAAGAAAAAAAATGCCTGACAGGAAAAGTATAAGTTTTCACCTACAGTATAGGCACTCACAGCAATTCAATATCCAGCACACAACCCAACCCCACTTTGATCCTCATGATTATAAACCTATTTAATTACACCTAAATAAAAAGCTTTTAAAATAATAAAGTCAAAATGGATGATGATGATTCAAAACAAAAGTATGGCAGTGCAGCAAAAATAAAAAAAAATAAAAAAAAACAAAATATGTTGTTTTGGTGAAAACTATAACTGACATTTTCAATAAATAAACCAGTATGATTTGAACAAGCCATAAATACTGCATTTGAGACTAATGATGCTATTTACTGCTGGATGGGTAATGTGATCAGACGGAGTAGAAAAAGCAGGAGTGGGTCTGAAGACTTATGTAAATAAGATCTACAAAAAAGTGAACACATTACGATTAAAGCTTAAATGGGTGATCCACATTTTGAAACAGTCTGAATTCAGCACAGTTGACAAAACTGACTATGTAATATGGAACTCGATGGCAAAATCTATTTTCATTTTGCTGGCACCGAGAAGTTCCCATTTTTAAATTGCTTTACTTACATAAGCGACATCCCGCGGGGTGCATAGCATGCAGTCAGTATTATTAGACTGAAGTTCTGGTGGGGGGGAGGGGGGTTAGGGTCCCCCTTTGTGTTCAGAGCTTATGCCACTTGAGTTACATAAATGGCACCCCTCAGTGTCCAGAGCGTATGTCCCTTATCGTTCAAAAATGCTGTACCTCCATTGACGTTGACAGGCTCTTTCTGGCTGCTGTCTGCTCTTTTGTGAGTCCCCATCTTTTTTAAGCTGGAAAAATTTTACATAAAAACAGGTAGGTTGTGTGGTATAGTGGTTTAGGCTCTTGACTTCAGAAACTGAGGTTGTGGGTTCAAATCCTGCTACTGACACTGTGTGACGATAAGCAAGTCACTTGACCTCCCTGTGTTCCAATTGGAAATCCAAAAGAAATGTAACCAATTTTTTAAAAAAATGTTGCCTTGGATAAATGTGTTAGCCAAATCAGTAAATGTAAACATAAAAATATCATGATATGAAGTTTGAGGAAGTGAAGGTCACATTTGTAAATAAGAATTGTTAGATGCATAAATTTGCAAGCAAACGATTCAAAGATGCATTCAAATGCAAAAATATATTGCAGTTGTCATTCCAATAGATGGGGCATTACAAACATTAACACTGCTTTTATGAATCCCATATTACATGGCATGTAAGAGAGACATATGCTATTAACACAAATGTGCTGTTGTGATGTGAAATTATGCATACAAGTTGATAAATATTTTTTATGTCTTTATTTGTAACTTAGACTAACATTAGTGTTATATTATTGACAATAACAACAATGGTTTGATGGATTAAGAACCCATTCCCCCCTTTTAGGACTGCCTCTTTGTAATTTTACGACAGGGTTGGGGGAATTGCCTCAAACTAGTTTGGCCAATATTTCTCTGCTAAAGTCTCTTAGTCAACCCCCACAGGAAAGCCAGGCTGCCTAACTGCCAAGCTTCACCTTAACACATGGTTTGAAGGGCAGGTGTGAAGGTGTTCTATCCCCCCATTGGTCTGAAGTATGGCTGTTTAGAACTGGCTTGTATCAGAAGCCTTTATGTACCATGACGTCCTATTGGCTCTAGGCGTTGGACAGAAAATCTATACGTTTGCTTGCTTTACCTCACCCTCTCTCTCTTACCAAATTGACAAAAGTCCATCTCACACCATGAAGTGAAAAAGAAACCCAATGAAGAGCACATAGCAGCCATATTGAGACAGGCATGTGGCCTGTTCTGAAGAAAGCTGACCAAAAGTGAGGACTTAACTAGAGACATTTTAAGTAACTAAGAAGTCTGTGTGCCGCCTGAAACTACACATCACCATTGATCAGGTTGTATGGTTGCCAATATTAAAATGTACTTTGCATATTGTTATTATTTATCAATATTATCAATAATACATTATTTAAAGTGTACAGTCATATGAAAAAGTTTGGGAACCCCTCTTATTTCTTTGCATTTTTGTTTATCATTAGCTGAGCTTTCAAAGTAGCAACTTCATTTTAATAGATGACATACCTTATGGAAACAGTAGTATTTCATTGACATTACGTTTATTGGATTATCAAAAAATATGCAATATGCATCATAACAAAACTAGGCAGGTGCATAAATTTGGGCACCCCAACAGAAATATTACATCAATACTTAGTTGAGCCTCCTTTTGCAAATATAACGGCCTCTAGACGCCTCCTATAGCCTTTGATGAGTGTCTGGATTCCGGATGGAGGTATTTTTGATCATTCTTCCATACAAAATCTCTCCAGTTCAGTTAAATTTGATGGCTGCCGAGCATGGACAGCATGCTTCAAATCATCCCATAGATTTTCGATGATATTCAAGTCAGGGGACTGTGACAGCCATTCCAGAACATTGTACTTCTCCCTCTGCATGAATGCCATTGTAGATTTCAAACTGTTTTTTGGTTCATTGTCTTGTTGGAATATCCAACACCTGCGTAACTTCAACTTTATGACTGATGCTTGAACATTATCCTAAAGAATTTGTTGATATTGGGTTTAAATTATCCAACCCTCAACTTTAACAAGGGCCCCAGTCCCTGAACTAGCCATACAGCCCCACAGCATGATGGAACCTCCACCAAATTTGACAGTAGGTAGCAGGTGTTTTTCTTGGAATGCGGTGTTCTTCCTCCATGCAAAGCGCTTTTTGTTATGACCAAATAACTCAATTTTTGTCTCATCAGTCCAAAGAACTTTGTTCCAAAATGAATCTGGTTGTCTAAATGAGCATTTGCATACAACAAGCGACTCTGTTTGTGGTGCGAGTGCAGAAAGGGCTTCTTTCTCATCACCCTGACATACAGATGTTCTTTGTGCAAATTGCGCTGAATTGTAGAACGATATACAGATACACCATCTGTAGCAAGATGTTCTTGCAGGTCTTTGAAGGTGATCTATTGGTTGTCTATAACCATTCTCACAATCCTGCACATATGCCGCTCCTGTATTTTTCTTGGCCTACCAGACCTGGGTTTAACTGTGCCTGTGACCTTCCATTTCCTGATTACATTCCTTACAGTTGAAACTGTTAGTTTAAACAACTGAGATAGCTTTTTGTAGCCTATCCCTAAACCATGATACTGAAAAATCTTTGTTTTCAGATCTTTTGAGAGTTGGTTTGAGGATCCCATGCTGTCACTCTTCAGAAGAGAGTCAAAGGGAAGCACAACTTACAATTGACCACCTTGTGATGATGCAGGTTCTCTCCATGCTCCCAATGTCCTTATGAGAGCCTTAAACCCAACACCGTTGGTAATGTCACTGAGATGAGCTGACAAATGAGGACAAATCTCATATGAAGCCAGGGGATATATCCAAAAAGTGCATAAGTGCTTTTATTAAAACAATAATCAGTGTCTAAAGTGCAGTACATCAGGTTTCAATAAATAATCCATAAAACAAGTGTCCAATGGGGATTAAAATCAAATAAATAAATCCTTTAAAATACGAGGTTAAAATGCAGTCTCTATCATCCCGATCTTGGCACACCCTTCTTTCTCCCTGGCTTACCCATTACTTCCGCAGCCGGCAGAGATCTCTACAGCCACGAGTACCTACAGCCAACCTCCGTCTTGGCCTCCTTGCGTATGTCACTGCCAGACTGTCTTAGGTCGGCTCTCCTCCCTTCATCCTTCGCGCACCAGTAGTCGCTCCTCGGATCCCTCGGAAGGACACCTGCCTTGCTCACCCCACTCACCCGAACATTCAGTGGGACGAACTAGCCCCCAGAACACAACAGCTTAACGCTCCTTAGTGGGGCCCCAGCTCGTTCTGTCTCCTCTTTTCAGGTGGCCAGATCCTCCTGCTTAGACAGCCTTTCTCACGTCCTTTAACCTCTTCTTTTCTTCACCTCGTTCGATCTCTCCATTCATATCTCTCCTTTCCTTCCATTTCTATTGCTTCCCCCTTTTCTGGTGTCGACCCGTATATATACACATATCTCCATGCGCCTCCAGCACGGCTATACAGATTTAAAACCCGGCTTTTTTTTATTGGAAGCTGTGGACCCGGTATACCACACACCTTAAATACCTTTTCTCATGATTGGACACACATGTCTATGAAGTTCAAGGCTTAACGAGCTAATCTAACCAATTTTGTGTTGCACGTAATCAGTATTGAGCAGTTACATGCATTCAAATCAGCAAAATTACAAGGGGACCCATATTTTTGCACAGCCAGTTTTTTACATTTGATTTAATTTCATACAACTAAATACTGCTTCACTAAAAATCTTTGTTCAGAAAACACCCCAGTACTCAGATGTTCCTAGGAAATGAAAGACATACCACTGTTATCTTTTTTGTTGAAAGTAAATTATTATGCAGGGTGAGAGGGGTTCCCAAACATTTTCATATGACTGTAATTTAACTTCTGCTTGTTTTTTACTACACCTAATTGCCTGAGGTTGTAGATGCAGAAGGGAAGGTGGGGAGAAGTTATATGGTAGGCCTTATAAACAGTGGTATGCCTGTGAGATTTGAGGCATTCTGACAAAGGCTACATATAATACAAAAGGGGAAAGTAGAGTAAAATATTACTCTACCAAGACAAAACATGTGCCATCTGTTGGAATGACAAATGCAATACATTTTATTACTATATGTATTACAAAATACATTCCAATAGATGGTGCACTGCACCTGGGAACAAATTACATACATCTGTCTATCTATCTCTCTGTCTATCTAACTAGCTACCTAATTAAATGCTAAGATTCACTTGGAAGCCCAAGTATTTGCATGGAATGTGCCTGATCACCCAGGAATAAAAATGTAAACCCAACTAAAATGACACAAACACATTTTAATATATGGACAAGCAGTATTAACTTTAATTTAGTAAACATAAACGGAAAGGGGAGATGTGAAATGAAGCCTAATATTTTGAATGAAAACAAAAACAATACATCTCTGTTGTAATAAATACGTAGCCAAGTAAAACCTTGCAATAGTGGACACTTGCCTGAAGTCGTAAAGCTGTAGTGCTAATGCCTCATTCATGATATTGCGTGGACAGTAAAACATACATTATCCAGATGACATGAACAGATATATTGTTTTATGATTATCTTTTGCCACACTTCAGTGTGTTCAGTGTATTTTGAATTCTTGGCTGAAAAGACACTATGGAGTTCACAAACTGCTCCTTGTTTGCTGTTTTTTCTGATCCTTATGTTCTAACCCATTGAAAATCATTTGTTTTTTTGTCCAATGACTGATTCAGTATGACAAACTGTACTGAACAAACAATACCATCTGGTAGAGCTCCTAATATGATCATTTGTTTCACCATTATTCACTTATTAGGCACACTGCCAATTCTGCCATGCACTGACTGTTGTTATTCAAGTGAGTTGACTGGGATTAGTTTGAGTCCCACAGATTTAAATCTCTCTTTCAAATTGCATCCATAATTTTAACTATAATTCTTATGCACTTGCCACAAAAGATTCCTGATTATCTAACAGTGTGAATTACACAAACATATTATAGTCTGTGGCTCTTACAAAGCACAAATGTTTGCAATATGAATAGACCATCTTGTACGTAACACAAAATGTCATGGAGAAGCTCTGTCTAAAGGGCATGACACCTACTAAACATGAAGCTAAAAGACACTTCACAGAACATTTACAGTATATAGCCACTTAAGCTTCTTTTTACTATCAGGTAAATTAATCAACATATATGGTGAGCCAGATATATACAGCATATAATTTTAATATGTTTAACATATTAATTGTGTAAATATAATGAGTTTAGAGAGTTAATCATTAATTTTCAGGACTAACTTGGTGGTGCAATTATGTCAAACTTAGTATAAAACAGTCTCCAATTGGCTCATTCTCACCAGAATGAAAATTCCAGTAGGTGGTGAAATAAGAATTAGTGGGCTGTTTGAACTGTTAGAAGAGGGTAACAAGTGAACAGATTTATAAGATAAACTGAAAACTTAAAACATGATTAAAAGGACACTTGGGAGCAGCCTCGTTTTGATTCTGAACAGTTCACTCAGATTTTAATGACAAAAAGAGAGTCAAAACATTGATTTAATGTCTCTGCCAAAAGCCAGCAATACAACAGCCAGTGTCCCTTCTCACCGCAATGAGCTCTTGTTATGGAAAATGTCATCTTGAGGAAAGAGTGCCTCTTACTGATCCAATACAGCAACACAGTGCTTCTTGAATCATAGTAGTGTTAAGGAGAAGTTAAGTAAAATTGGACCAAACAAAACCTGAGTCGGATAGAGCTACACTTTATCACAAAAAGTTTTTGTTAGCTAGTTCTCAAAGTTCGTTTTACAAGAATTGAAAAGTAACTGAAAAACTCTTTTTACTATTTAATGTTGTGTTTTATAGACTCAAGAGAGTCATGTAAATCAGGGTGAAATCCTGCTTTTATCAAACAATGTTTATTTATACAGCATATTTTCAATTAAATTTTTAACTCTGAGTGCTTTACAAATTGCAAAAAAAAGAAAGAAAAAGCCTCTAAGGGTTGTAGTGGCAAAAGTTGGTGGCTGATCTGAAAATATACACGATGATTAAATGACCAAGGAAGAGAGGAAAACAAAAACCCCAACCAGCACAGACTCCTGAGATAATAAAACTGTGACCTGGTAAATGGACTTAAAACCCTCCATCCAAAGAAACCTTAAATTAGCCTTTAAAATAATTCTTAACTAAGGAGTGAGAGGTTGGACTGATACAAATTCCACAGATCTATCCGGGTTCAGTCTGGTCCATTTCCTGTCCCACCTCTTCTTGCAGGCTGTTGCCAGCACCTCCAATCTGTGCCTGTTGATACATAACACTTATTTGAAGGGAGATGCATTATAGAAGGCAAAAAATAAAAAGGGGGGGCTCAGCAAATAGTTTTGTTTGAGCACTGTGTGCTGTGAGTGCCTTTCATATTTATCTAATGCCTTTTTTTTGTATATTGTGAACTTTAATGATACAATAATTGTTTTCGCATGTCCAATATGCCTCTCTATTTTTTGGCTAGGCCTGATCTATTCCCCCAAAATGGTGCCGAGTTCAAAACGATGCCATCTTACTCACTGCTCTCACAAGTTGGCTTCCTGTTATGGAAAGCTACGACTGGAAGAGTGAGATAAAAAGAGCGACTGAAAATAAAGTTGGACAATGCACCCATGACACAATGCTCAAGCTGATAGTTCTTCACTATGAAATCTAAAATCAGTTTATCAATTCTGTATCATTTGCAAAAATTGCCAAGAAGTACATTTTTTTGCACTTGAGAAAGACTGTGTTTTGCATTGGTTGCACTCCAATGAGTCCTACTGGTGTATCAGAAATGTTCACCTTGGGACTATCAACCAACAAGGCAATCCGGTTCTATTAAAACAAATTCTGCATGGTTTGTAAGTTTTCCTGTCAACATATTTTGTAAAAATTTTGTGCAGAAAGGAAAACATAGTTATTTCTTCCAGACAGGTGTTTTAAGGAGTCTCCTCTTTATTTTTCAAATAAAGCATCATCAGCACTCTCCCCTCCTCTTTCATTGTGAATGAAACGCTCATGATGGATTGTCTTCCAGACATTCAGACACAAAGGTGCTGGTGTTTGATTCTGATCAAACAGTAACAAAAAAAGATCACAACAGACCATAGTCATGGGTTCATAAAAGAAAAATGAATATTAAAAGCCATTGGTGCTTCATATGTAAAATCTAATCTATCACAAAAGATGAGCAGAGCTAATAACAGTTCACTCTGACTGAAAATACAGTAGCAGATTATCTTGTTGATGCCGTTTCATCCTCTAAAGAAACTTACGACAATATGCTGTAACACTCTGTGCTTACACCAAACCATACAGTTTGGTTTATCTGAGGAGGGAGAAAAATTTAGGGGGGAAAAAAGACAACTTTCTTATATTTCAAGCTATTCACCTGATGTGTTTCTGCTCCGCCAAACATTACTTTATACCAGTTTAATGTTCAGCTTTTGCACATTTACTTTTTTCTGAGAGCTGCAGAGATCTACTTTATGCACAAAGTAAGCAGTCCTTGCAATGATTCAAACAAAAGGTGGACTGGATGACTCCCTGTGACTCTTCTCCATTTTATATTGGATCTCAGCTCCTAAAATTGAAGTTAGGCAGCATCCAAAATAGCAACAAGTGGCAACACTGCTGAACAATAAATGAACTGGTGACCAAAGCACAAAATGTGCTTAGAGACAATATTAAGTTTACACAATGCAAAGCAAATATAACTTAAAATGTGCATAAATTAAACTATTTAATTATGTAAAAAGCATAATCTGCAATAGACTTGGATTCCATTTTTCACAAGTTAAATTAAAGTCAAACATACTTCTTGACCTCTAATTATACATATGATGTTTGTGCATGTATTTTGATATACACAACACTGAATAGTAACAGTAAGATTTCACTACTATAAATTGCTTTTTATCGAGCAGCTATTAATCGTGAATGATCCTATTTTAAGAGAGATGTATGAAACTATTATTCAAGATATAATGAAATATAATCTGATTATAGACAGATGGGGTGATGGACAGGGCATCACAATGCTGCACTTGTCTTAAAAGCACAGCAGTTTATTAATAAGGCTTTGTCAAAGACAATAATCACATGCTTTAACGTAATTTTGCTGCATATGTTTTTCAGAAAGGGCAGGCATTTTTGGATTAATATCATCATTTGAGAAGCAACCTCAATGAAACCAGTGCTACAGTAAAATAAGTTAAAATATTTTTCATAACATAAATGCTCTCATTTCTAATTAATTCCAATAAACAAATAATCTTATTTAAATGAACACAGGACATCAATGAGTCAGATTCAGTTATCTCTGCATGTATTTCTATGAAAATGCACGTATTACAAAAAAATGTTAAGAAATTAACCGAACAATAAACCCTGTGTATTAACTGAATTAAAAAAAATGTTACATGAGAAATATTGCTTTTGTTTCTCGGACCAGCATGGAGGAAAAGAAAATCGTGAAGTGGATGATTAAGAAGAACATTAAGGAACACATAGCAAGACAAACTAGAATTAAAAAAATGATTCAAAGAAACACTGGAAGGAATTACCATATCAATGAACATGGTATGACTGCTGAAAATGAGCTGCTTTTTTGCAAATTATATGAATAATTTTGGCTTTATGTTTGATACTAATGATTTCATTTCAAACCAGAGAAAAACATAGCATCAAAGTAAAGGATATTCCAGCTCCATTAGATATTCAAAAAACTACTCATCATGTTAGATCACATTTGGGAAAAATTAAGCATTACTAAGTCTAAATTTTCCTGAAACAGATAGTTATGGGCATGCAATTAGGCTGCCTACAATGAAATGGGTAGACTTTGACTCCCCACAACCTTATATTGGACAGAATAGATTTAAAAAAAATAAATGAATGGACAATTAATATTAGATAATGCTACACAGTAATCTGTTATATATATATATATGACATCTGTAATTCCTTCCCAAGTTATTGTAATTTTAATGATCTTTCGCATAGCAATACCAAAATGGCCAAAAATATAAACAAATGTTTTTTGAATCAACATAAAATCAACTCTGTTCCACTTTATACTGCAAAAATGGTCTTAAGAGATTACAAATTTCCTGATAAAATTGGGTTTTATTGGCGACCAGCTTGAAAAAAGGGAGACAATATCAAAAATTGCATAAATAATTTGTGTACTGCAACCAAATTTCAGGTATCCAGTCATATGATAGTCATACTACAAACAGAAGTATTTTGATTAAATGATCCACTTCCTGAAAAATATTCTTTAAACACAAGCTAGAAGCGTTTTCAGTCAGGATCAGGCTTTTGAATTGAAACCTCACCTATCTCCTTATTTTAAGACTAGGATTACCACAGCCAACGAAAAAACTTGTAAATCTGGCCCACCTTAAATCCCTTCGCACTTCTACGTCAGCATCTTTTGTCTTCTAAATGTGTCGATAAGCCCAAGCAGCAAGCTATAAGCTGGATTTACGAGCTTTCTCGTAGGCTCTGGTAATTCTAGTGTTAACAAACAATTCCCATTCGCTGCTCCCATCTCCTTATCTCCTGCACATATACACATCACCCTTACCACTGCCTCTCTCTATTGAGCCTTGACTGCAATCTCTCCTACTGATTTTACATTTGTGTGGCTCCTTAATCAAATTAAAGGCAAAAACACACTTACAGAATAAGTAAAGAAAATATATTTACCGTTAAGTATAAATAAATCCACATGAAACTGTCTTGACTTGAAAAAATTGCCAAATGCATTTAAGTTCTAATACCCTGGTACCCATTAGCTGCATTATAAAATCCAAGAGCAGGATATTTTTTATTTATAAAATGTGCTTCACTTTAGAATGCAATTTAATAAAGCAACTTAAAACACAGAATGTCATTATTGTGAACATATTTAAAAAAAAATACTAAAATTATCCATTAACTCCAAAAGTACAAAATTTAAATTCTAAATTAACAAAAAATGAAAAAAAAAATACACACACACACACACACATATACTATACAGTATATATACACACACATATATGTATATAATACCAATATTAATATATAATAACAAAACCAAAATCCATATCCCAAAAAAAAAAGCAAAGCCATAACTTCAGAGCCAAAAACCAGAAGATTAAAAGACCATGACTCTTAACAAAGAAAAGGAATGGTAGAAAAACTCTCAAAAACTGACTATATGTTTATAGGCCTAATGCCAGTCTAAGACAGCACTGGTTGGCTACAGTTTTTGTAGTTCTCAGGTGCTATAATCAGGACTAAATGTAGAACCTGAGGTCTGTTACCTAATTATGAGTTTGTCTCCACAGTCTAATTAACTTAAATACACAACTGGCAAAACATGGGGAGGAATCTTTATGGCTGTAATAATTAGTTTTGTGTGATTTTATTTTGTAAATTGATCGCTATTTTCAGGTCCTTCTGTCACCACCAATTTGAGAACCTTCGTTAGTACCGCATCCTACACAACTAGAGGTGTGCCTTTATGGATTGTGACCCACGGGTAATTGGCACAATGGGATAAAAGTTCAGCTTGAGGTCTTCTTTGCCTGATCTGCAGGTTCAATATCTTAAAATAAGAAAATACTGTAATTCTTTACTTTTATGTTTCTCTCGAGTTTCATTCAGTTTGATCTCTTTGCCCGTTTTCTCAAACACGATTCTTATCTATAATTAGGATTTGTTAGCTAGGTTTATTTTTATTTGTTTTTGGTGTAATTTTTTTTTATTATATTCCTCCAGGTTAGCTTAGTACAAAAGTCACCTGTCTGTTCCTCAGTATTACAATGACTAACAAAAAATGACTGAAACAATTACAAAATTATTAACAGAAAGAAAACAAAAACAAAATATACTAGAAAAAATAACTATAGAAGGCTATACAAAACAAAATATCTGGGTGAGATTCACAACAGACCATACAGGGTCACTACAGGAATACCAGAGTACAACAGAACTCTCTCCAGCAGCTCTTGGTGTCCCCGCACTGCCATAGCTTTTCATAGCCCATTAAGTGCTTTGATTATTAGGCAACTTCCATGCCACTCATTTTCTTAAAGGAGCAACATACCTTCTCCTCTAAATATGAGACTGTGTGCTGCCCTCTGTTGGTTTGACAGGAAAATGCTGGTTTCCACTGGTAGTGGCCATATGCAGTTAGTTGTTATCCAAGACTGGATGGAGAGTAAGGCTCCCGTTTCTTCATAGAAAACAAAACAGTTCATACCCAAGTGGTGTAGAACACAGTTAGACTTTTAGGATCAAGTCTTAACTTGCTGATATTTTGACAACTTTACTAGCTATACGTTATTAAGCTATTCTGGGCAGAATGGCCTATTCTCATCAAAACTTTTTACATATTCTTGTTTCTATGTGCTAATGAAATATTTGTGATAACAAGTAAAACTCTTTACTTAAAATTGGTAATACAGAAAATGATTTTAAACAAGCAGAAAGACAAGTGAACAGCAAGATAATTATATAGGTACAAACCCAAAACATGGGAGATTCAAAGATACATTTTTATGCAGCTAGAATTTATTATGTTCCTGATAAGCACAGAAAAAAGAGACTTTATTTACCAAATAAATCCCATAAATATACAAGTGATTGATGCACTATAGCAAATATCTGAGAGCACGTCTCTAGTTTAGTATTTAGTTTTTAAATCACTTAAATTAGTACATTTTATTTTTATCCATAACCTGTTAGTTATTCGTTTTTATAAAATGTCTGGCAACAACTATGAAACATTTCTTATTTAGATTGTCACTGTCTATACCATCTACCGAAGCACTTAAATATGTTTTATTTTTTAAGAGTTTATACATAAGGGAACCTCTCTTTAGACATACATGTGTGTGTTAAAAACTTTTAACATGTTAACTGTTTTGGGACCTTTAAATTACAATAGAGACGCAGGTAAGACGTTAGGACATACCATTTATCTGTGTGCTGATTGATATAAATTGAAAATGATTTTATTATGTTATGTAAATGAACATACTGTATCTAGACCCTTGTTATTTTTGGTCATTTGGTACAGTGGATTCCTTCAAGCTTCTTGTAATAAAGCCAATTGTTTTGAGGCTTCATTTGTAACAGTGACTGAAAGCATTTCTTTATTTACTGAATATTTTCTCTGACACCGTCTTAAAAATTTATAAAATAAATATAATAACTCTTTGTTACAGCAGTTTATTTTCCACCATGCCTACATTAGGCAGTTGCACATAAAATTATATTACTCATCTTTTTTCAAACTTGTTTTCAATTTTTGAACAGGGTATAGCCTTATTACCATTTATATTTTAATATTAATACTTGAAGGAACAACATACTGGGCAAATTTTACAGAAAAACCTGTGCCTGACAGATGTCCCATCACAGAGTAGTTCCTGATGTCTGACTGGACTTCACTCACTTTATACTCACTTTTTACCGAAACAAAAGTGAAGCTTACTCTAAAATGTTATTGATTAGATCCCTCTGTATTTTAAAAATGTTTTGAACAGATTCTTTAAGTAAGAATATGATTTTTTCCAATTTCAAGTAGTATAGAACATTGGTTACCCACTGACTTGATTGGTGGGGTGGGATTCTTCCAGTTGAGCAAGATACGTCTATGTGCTAGTAGTGTAGTAAAGGAAATTACAGTTTGTTTGCCCTTCTCCACTTAAAGACCATCTGGGAGTACACAAAACACAACTGTTAATGGGTTCAGAATGATTGTGACACCAAGGCTGTCTGATAGGCACGCAAGAATTTTAGTCCAAAATGTTGTTAATTTGGTGCACGCAAAGAGCATGTGGCCCAGTGAGTCTGTAGCTAGATTGCAACGTTCACAGGTTGAATCTAAATTCACTCAATAAAAGATTTTAAGTTGAATAACTGAATGTTTTGTACACGCAGAGCTTGAGTGTTTTCTGTGCAAGGCTACCTTCCAGTCCTTTTCTGAGATATTGTGTGACAGATCTTTTCCCCTATGTACTCTGGGGTCTTTAAAAGGAAGAGACTTTAAAATAATTTAACAAACTGTAGAGATGCTATCTGAGTCTTCAAGACTGATCAATCATTTTTCTGGAGTAGAACAAGGTGGAAGGTGAGGAAAACTGGGCTGGTTCTGTTTAGCAAAGTTTCTAGCTTGAATATAGTGTAGGAATTGTGTTGATAAAAAGTTGTATTTGAAGCATAATTGTTCGTAGGATGCAAAGAGAAAACCTACGTACTAGTTTCTAAGTGTTTTAATCCCAGACACTTTCCAAACATTGAATAGTATACATGTATGAGGGAGTGGAAAATGGTGGTTATTGTGTAGAAGTGCAACAGATAAAAGCTTTTCTGTCTTAAAGTGCTTCCTACATACCATATTCTGAGAGAATGGTGGGTAATTTGGATTTTTTTGTGCAATGACAGTAGTTTGTATCAACTGGGGCACAGAGCAGGCAATATAAAGAATTACTGCAAAATTTTGTTTTTATTGCAGACCAGGCTTGTGGATATTCTGGTGATGTCCATTTCTTTAGAGCTTGTATATTTGCTGTCCAGTAATAAAATTGAAAGTTGAGTAGTGCCATGCCCCTTCTTCTTTAGATTGTTATAGAGCCCCCCTTTGGATGCGTGGATGTTTTGAATTTCAAATAAATGAAGTTACGATTGAGTCTAATTTCTTAAAAAATGACTTGTTGATGTATATTGAGTTGCTTTGAAATAGGAAGAGCAACTTGGGAAGGATGGTCATCTTAACAATGTTCATTCTCCCTGCTAAAGTAAGATGGAGGATAGACCATCTAGTCACATTTTTTTCCATGCAGACAACAAAATTTTGTTGAAAAAGAGCTTTAAATTTACTTGTAATTTTTACCCCAGGATATTTAAACTGATAAATGGGAAAGTGTCCAGTCCAATATTACGTGCTAGAGAACCCACTGGAAAGAACACAATTTTTTTCAAATTGATTTCAAGTCCAGATATCCTTTTGAAAATCTGCTAATGCTTTTAGGACTGCTGGCACATAATTTTGTGGGTCCAATATATACAGTACCGTATCATCTGCATATAGTGATATTTTCTATTCAAGTCCTTCTCTAAAAATCACCTTAATCTCTGATGCATTTTGAAAGTATACAGCCAGTGATTCTATGGCGATTGCAAAGAGCAAAGGTAATAAGATGAGATGCAAATTTCTTTTTGAAAACAGCTCTGTCATCCAAGTTAGGTGCATAGATATTAATCAAAATTATTTTAATAATAGATAAATTGCCTTTCACTGTGACATATTGCCCTTCAGAATCAGATATTGCATCTGACACTACAAATGGGATAGTTCTATGTATAAGAATTCCCATGCCCCTGGTTTTCTTTGTATAGCTAGAGTGAAAAATTTGGCCCGACCACTCTCTTAGCAACTGAAACTGGTCCTTGCTTAATAAGTGAGTCTCCTGTAAAAATACTGTCTCGGCATTTAGATGTGTTAAATACTTTCTTTTTTCTTTAATTCATGATTGAGACCCTTGACATTCCAGTTCACAGAGTTCACTATTTGGTCATGGAAATATTTCTTCTGAACTTTTGTTGACGTTTTGTAGTCTTAGGTTAAGGTAGTACATTGTACATACGATAACTTTGACTTAGATTTCATATTATCGCCAAGTGATACAACTATGAAGCATATTGTTATGTTGTTAGTAATGGTTATTGGGATAGAAGGGATAAAATAGAAATAGCATTGTTCTCATTCTCACCACCCCTTACCCCAACCGTTTTGCCTCTGTAAGGGAGGCAAGCCACACTTTGCGAAGTCCCGGTCCACTGACATGCCTAGAGTAAAATGAACCCCCAGCAGCGGTGTAAAGAAAACTGAGATATCTTGTGAAGATACAGTCCAAATATAATAGACCAAGGGTATCATATTAAAGAAAAAAACTGTAAAACACTAATTAAATAAAGTTTAACAATAAACAACAAAAGCTTGTTACTTCGTGGTAGCCAAAGTGTGCAAAAAGTTAATGAAAGAAATTCCAATATAATAACTGAAGCTTAAACAATAACTGTTTTCTTTTTAGTAACCAATTGACCAAAAAGGAGCCAACACATGGCCCATATGTGCATATATTAATTAAAGAAATATCAATAAAAAAAGAGGAAAGGGATGGCAAAAAAAATGTAAAGGTAAAATAAAGTAAATTTTGATTCACAAACGGTCCAAGATGCAAGTTGCAAGTAGTGTCTTCTTTGCTTAGCCAGAACACGTTGTGACTCATGATCGTGTGTTTCAAAAGAAAGTGGGGATCAGTTTTCTCAGTTCTTTATCTGTTTTGTCTGGAGAACTAAAAATGTTATACTGATCTTCAATAACCATTTTCAGTTTGGCAGGGTAGAAAAGGCTGTATTTGATTTCAGCTCTACGTAGGCGCTGTTTAATACTGTAGAATGTGATATGTTTAGCAGCTGTAGCAGGTGAGAAAAATTGGAAAATACAAATGTGGGTATTCAAAAATAATCTCGTCTTTCTGTCTGAGAAGGGACATGAGATTTTGTTTGGCCTTTAGTTTCTCAAAACAGACAGTTAGGCTTTTTGGTTTGAAGGCATATACATATATGGTATACTGCAGAGATCTTAATGTCTGATTTAAAGTCCTCTCCAGGGGCCTCATACATAAACGGTGCATACGCACAGAAATGTTGCGTAAGAACGTTTCCACGCTCAAATCGCGATGTATTAAACCTACACTTGGTGTAAAGCCACGCACATTTCCACGGTACCTCATACCCTGTCGTATGTAAGTTCTCCGCTCAGTTTTGCAGACTGGCGGCACCCAGTGTCAAAGCAGTGCTACTGTTCCTGTGTGGTTACTCTTTATTTTCCTGATGTGCTTTTATAAATACATTGAAACTAACCACATATTGTTTATTAGTGTAATACATCTGATTGTAATTAACTTGTAACAATATAATGGTCCAGGGAATAGCCATAGTATTCCAAATACCATAACTGCTTTAGCATTGTTATTCTCACTGCACCTTTTTTTTTCTTCTTTCACCTGCTCCCATTAGGTGTTGCCACAGCGGATCATCTTTTTCCATATTACTCTCGCTGCACCACTCGGAGTATTTATATCAATGTATCTGAGTGGGGAATTACAGCAGCAGCTGATCGGAAAGAGAATTATCGTTATACAGCATCAAGCATAGCCACGGCAAAACGCTTTAGAGACTTTCCTGTACGGACCTCGCGGTTCAGAAACAGTTTCATCCCAAGAACTTTAAACAATCAATCAGTTACATCAAGTGCTCCTTGTAGAACTGTTTGTACTTATAAGTACAATCACCTCACTGTAAACTTGCACTACAGTTATAATATTGCACAACCTGCGCCACTTTATAAAGCCGTTTATTTACATATGATGACGATATCATTTTTAAGATGAAATGCAGCAAAATATGTTGATTATATTATATAGATAAAACTTTAACTTCATTTAAATAATCTATATTGTTAATAATTAAACATGTGAGGACACGGTTCCGCAGCGCTAGCTAGTTCACGGATTGATCCTACTTTGTGCTGTATTCTTTCTGGGGCTGACGCAACACTGGAATGGATAGAATAATTAAACATGTACTACAAAGATATTTCAATGTTCCTTAAAAGCTTTGAAGATTCGTCATTGTAAGCTTACAGATGACTTAACATCTATTACAGAGCTGATTGCGTGGCACTTGGGTGTTTGGAGAAAGAAAAGTAAGGACAGGAATTGGAGATTAGTACGTTTGAAAGAGACAGTACTGCTACAATAATTTCATCGAAGGTCGCACACAATCACGCACAGTGTTCCCCTGTTTAATGACATGCTTTAACTCCTATCATCATGAAAAATATATCATGTATACATCTCAGTATTTTAATTATTCAGAGAGCTGTAATATGACGAATGTAATGGATTCTGTGTCCTGTCGGGTGATTTACACACATAGAGCAAAAGATCAAATACAAAACAAAGCATTTAACGTGCTACTTTAGTTATGATGAGATTTGAGAAACTAGTAAATTAAATGATTTTAAGATGAAGTTTATGATGTTCTACTTTAATGACAAAGTAAACTGTGATTAAAGTGCAAATTTTGAGATTGAAGTTAACATTTCGTGCTTTTTTCCTACTTTGTGCCTTTTTTTTTCTCTGTACCCTAATAAGTTTTCATATGACACTCAGATGGTGGGCTACGTCTCGCCTTTTCACGGTGACTTTGATATGTGACAACTTCTTTTTTATGTCGGGCACTGTGCGACTTTGTGAACTTGAGCTTTCAAGTTTCTCCAACACGCTATGTCACTCCATCAACTTCCTTTTGTTGATTATACCACAGTTTACACCAACAAATAGAACGTTTTTCTTTGCCTCCACTTGGTATTCGCTGAAATTCTTATATTTTCCCTCTTGCTTTTGCCATTGCCTTTTCACAGAACACTGAGCTTAAGAGCTATTTATATTGATTTGCATATTCAAAAAGTCGTAATTCTGGGAGGAGACGGGGTGGGACAGAAGGCGCATGCACGTGCGTTATTTTTCACGCTGATTGGGATTTATGGAGCAGAAGAATGCGGAAGTGGGCAAACGCATAGATTTATGCATCTGGATTTTTCTGTGCATAAGCACATTTTGGCTTTTGTGCTTACGTCATGTTATAGTGCAAATTCTACACACGGTGTTATGTATGAGGCCCCAGGTATGCTAGAGAATAGTTCAGCCATGAATTTCACTGGGTTTGGACTCTCCCTTTTTGCAGGAAGTCCTTCAGTTCTGATGTCCCTTCTATATCTGTCTTCCAGTGTTGACAGTTTGTCCGTGTGCGCTGCATTCTGATTTTGAAGCTGTTGTTTTTTTATCCGTGGCGGAAGCTGCTTGTTCAACTATTTTAATATGGATTGTGAATGTTTGCTTAGCATGTTCAAACTGAGCAGCAAGTACTCTAATTTTACTCTGAAATTTACTTGGTATGTTCCTGTATTTTTTCATCAATTTTTGTAGAATTTCTGTAAAGTTTATAGTAAACGTAGTACTTAAACATTGCTCCAAGTCTTTCATATCCTGATGCAGTTTCTCATTTTTCTCGCTTAGGACCTTTATTTCATTCTTTATTTTGTTCTTTATTTCATTCATTATTTAATTTATTTCATTCTTTATTTCACTCTTTATTTCTCTATTGTTCTTCTTTGCATCTCGCCTTATATCATTTATGTTCCCCCTGAACACAGCGATCATTACCTTTAGCTTGAAGAGTATGTTTTGATCTTTCCCGATCTCCTTAGGCAGAGTTGCACGTTCAGTAGGAGATGATGTTGCAGACTCGCGGGGGGAATTAGCTGAAGTTAATAGTGGGGATGACAATGTCATGCCTGGCTCCAATGATCCTCCTGGAGTCAGTAAATGCTCCTTGCCTGCCTTACTCGCAGTTTCACTCCCACTAATGCTTTTGGCTGGAGCTGATGCTGCTGATACTTTTGTGTCAGGTCCTGGCAGGTCTGTACCTTCGCCCGTCTTCTGTGCATTTTTACTGCTCATCCTTGGTGCTTTTCACTTTGGTTGCACTCTTTTGTGTCAGCTGACTGGCACTTTTCTTTCTTCGTCTCTTTTAGTACATTGGAAGCTAAAACTCAGTTTTTATGGAGATTTTAGTGTGGGGCTTAATTGCACTTCCAAGTAACAATGCTTATCTTGATTATTCTAAGATCAGAACAATACTATTCACAATGTAAAACCAATCATTTTGTAACCAAAAGTAAATCTGTTGGAAGAAATTTTATAAAAATACCAGAAATGTTAACATGAAACGGTTCACAATAGTTGAAGTGGAAAAATCTCTGAGTCAAAGCCAACTGAACAGTGGAGCCAGATGGCACATCAGGATGGCTCCTGAAGTCCTGTTTTTTTGTCAGTTGTCTGCAGCCTTTCATTTAGTCTTCAACTGGTCTCTGCAGAGTAGGAATTGTGCCTGATTTGTGGAAGCAGTCAAACTTAATAGGAAAGCCTGCTCCATCACAGGGTGAACCCTGGACACACTGGAAGCTGTTGTGGAAAAGAGGGTGTTTTTTTTTTAAATACTGTCATTCCCTGGATGTCCAGGATCTCTGCTGCAGGGTGGAAGTGATTTTGCACATTTTTCTGGCTTTGCCTCCCTCAACTGAGGTAAGAAAAGAAAAGGCAGTTAATGAATACAGCTCCCCCTTTCATTTACAGGTGGAATCATTAACCTTGCAGGAGTCATGTAGGTCCAGTTTAAGCATACTTGTGTGAAAGGTCTAACAAAGCAATCTCAACAGCTTATCAGACTGGTAGCTAGAATTACTGGTGCTGATATGAAAGACATGATATCTGAAGACAATATCTGAAGTCAGATATTGATGATGAAGAAACTTAAAAACATCACTTTTGAAGACTGCTATTTATTATATTCAGTGCTAAAATTCAGTATGTTGAGGAGGTTTGTCACTTAAAGATATACACAAGCTGCTCCAGTAATTCTTTTTTTTCCCAATTTAATTCAGCATTTCTCATAAAACGTTTCTGGAATTCAGACATTTTCACCTGTCCCTGTTTTGTGCGAAATGTAATTGCATTGCGTTATTTTTCTACTGCTCCTTGCCAGCCATGCACTCTTTTATGGAACATATGGTGGAGGATTCATAGGAAGTCTTTCTGGCCACTTTTACACTGCCAGGACCCAAACTGGAATTGTGCTGAAATGACACATATAAGGCATATAAATGAATCCTACATGTTTTTTGTTTTTTTGCAGTAGCTCTTCAGTTTTTTGCACCTTAGAAGTAGAGCTCATTTTATAAATATGATGAGTCAGCACCAAAGGGCTACTGCATTACATGCTTTGGCATTCCCTGCCGTGATTTTCTTTACCACTATTCAGAGGTCAAGCCACATCCTTCAGTGAAAATCCAATCTGATTTAATCTCAGTCTTGACTCTGTTTTAACTCACATTGGATACATATTGGAATCAGAACTGAACTGGAATTTAGTACCATATACAAGCTTATCCTTTGTGCAATCTTGAAAATTGGATATCAAGACTTGTTTGGTCAGATATGTGGAGAAATTAGGTCACATCAGAGTGATTGTATAAATGTGGCTGTTGGGATTAGTTTGAAGTCAGGAAGGCATCATAGCAGAGTTGCACCATTGACTCAATAAAATTGAGGCATTTGACCAAAGTTTTATAATTTAATAATGTGGTCATTTAAAAGGCAATAAATACATAAGACACTACATGCTAATATGTATATGGTAAAACTACAAGACAGCTGGGGAGTCTTTAAGAAATTATTAATTTTAATCTATAATGGCCTTCCTTACAGTAAAATGTTACCTTACACGTGATTTTGAATGTCAGATTTGAACTTGCTATTTAAATAAGGTGTTGATATCATGTTGATGTATGGTTGGAGTAGTCTTAAGGTCATGTGCGGTAAACACTATGAAAAGTGTGCTAAAAGGCAATACTGAAAAATGGAGGCAGAACAACAAGCCAATGTACTACCAGAATTTTGGTGTATGTGCTTTGCTGCATTCTTTTATCATCTTGTTAAGCCTTGCATTCACATTGTGTGTGCTTTTTAAAGTGCTTTGTGAACGCACTGAACATTAACAGCACCTAGTAAGAAAACTGCATGATTAATTAAGTGAGTATGGAAATACAGGAACACTCTTGTCATGCCTTAAAAAGCTAAAGCATTGTTCTGACTGCAAGACATTTGTCTTTGATGTTTGCTTTTCTATTCAGTACTGTGCTTCCCCAGTGGATTTTCTGCTGGCTGAAGAAGATGAAGGCAGAAACAAACCCATCAAGAAAGCCGAGGAGTACAGGAAAGAGTGCTATGCTGTGCTATGCTAGCGTGAAAACTCTCAAGTATCCTGTCTGTAATTAAAAAAAAAAGATTTATTAGATTGCAATGAAAGGAGTCAAAAGTTCATCATGTTTTGTCTTTCCAATTAATCCAGCTGCTATTCTTAAGTGTTTTGAAATCACAAAAATTATCTTAATTGTAATTATTCTATTTCCCCTTTTAATACTTCGAAAGTGAATGAAACTGTGGCTGGAAAGCCTGCTTCTTCTGACGTATGTGACATAATTTAGCCTCCAGTTCAGCTTAGTGGTAGTCATAAACCAAAAAATTAAGATATGTTTATAGAGACCAACAGAACTAATAATAAAGAGAACAAAACTTAAGAAGTATATTTCATTGATACAGGGGGTCCTCGGGTTATGACACAGTTCCGTTCCTACAACAGCGATGTAACCCGAATTTTGGTGTAAATCGAAACACACCCCAGCCTAAGTCACTTACCTATCTTAACGCATTTGCAAAATCATAATCTAGAACATAAAAACATAACTAAGCCACAGAAAAAGGAAAAGGACATAAATATACTGTACTGTACACTGTACTGTAGGAACAGAAAAAATGAGTGTAAAAAAAAATCCTTACCATCATTCCTTCTCATGTCTCAATTTTTTTTAAGTTTTAATGGGAGTGAGCGTTGTAAACTCGAAACGTTGTATGTCGAGACGTTGTAACCTGAGGACCCCCTGTATTTAAATAGAAATATTAGAAAATACTCCCTCAAGTTACTTTTAATTTCTTGAATTTAAAATGCACTTTTTGGATACCATGCATTTTAAAGATACCAAGCATTTCACTTACTTATATATACTAATAGATGGATAAAGTCCAACATTGTGAAGTTGAACAGAAAAGACTATTACTGTATAAGAGAGTTATACCACTGTTGCTTGAACAGCAGCTGTAGTTGGCATTCATTTTGTCTGAATTTATTAATAACTTTGATATTTTATTCTTATACTCAAGAATTCTGAAGGAGAAAGGAATAGAGGAAGCAATATCAATTCATGAAAAATTGGACATGCTTCAAAACTGTGTGATCACTTGGAAAATGCAGTTTAATGTAGAAAAGTGCTACATGTGGGCAAAAGGAATGTCAATTGTAAAGGCCAAATGGGAGACGCTGTCATATAGCAAACAACCACTGAAAAGGATTTAGGAGTTTATGTTGACACAAAATTTTCATAATCTAAGCAGTGTGCTGAAGTGATTGAAAAGGCAAATAAGATGTTAGGCAATATCATAAAAACTGTTGAATATTCATCCAGGAACAATATGCTCAGACGATGTAATGCACTAGTTAGATCAAATCTGATATATTATATATAGTTCTGGTCACCATGTTACAAGAACAACATACTACACTTGAAGCTGTGCAGAGGAGAGCAACCAAGTGCGTCCAAGGACTTAAGGATATGTCAACCTAAAACAGACTAAGATTATTAAACCTGCTTAGTCCAAATCAGAGTAGACTTGGTCGGGACCTAATCCAGGTCTTCAAAATTCTCAATAGCATTGATAAAGTTGATCCAGCTGAATTTTTTTCAACTTAACGGTGGATTGCGTACTTGAGGACACCAGTGGAAATTAAGGAGAAGTGCATTTAGGATTGAATCACATCTCTCTTTATGCTAAAAGACTTTTACCCTCTGCAAACTGATACATGTGATGTTATAGCAAGAAGAATGGTTTCTTGAATACCAAGAAAAAGAGCAGTGTACTTCAGCAAGTCAACAGTCTGTCATTTACATGTCATAAAGTGGTTAAAAATGACTGAGGACTGTAGATGCTGTATGTCATTTTACTGGGATTAACTTTGGGAAAGTTTGGCAACCATGCTAATAATAATACATTCACACACACACAGAGAAGGAGGAAGCTGCTGCACCTTTCAGCCCCTTCTACAAATATTAATGTTGACACATTGTCAGGTTAACTTTTGTAGCAGTGCTAACAGATGCCCCCTTTCACAGTTGCTGCCCATTGTAGCATCAAATCAACATTTTCAACCTTTTGACTCACATTTGATGTTTCTGGAAAATTATCTGTGAATAAAACTACATGTTTGAAATGAGTCTTACCAAACTAAATCTATTTTGAGCAGAAACCTATATTCTAATATTTTAATTTGGAAAAATAATAATGTGCCCCAGCATGTCCAAAGTCTGTTTAACAGTTACCCCGATACTACTGTGATAGATAGATAGATAGATAGATAGATACTTTATTAATCCCAAGGGGAAATTCAAATACTCAAGCAGCAGCATACTGATAAAAAAAAATATATTAAATTAAAGAGTGATAAACATGCAGGTAAAACAGACAATAACTTTGTATAATGTTAACGTTTACCCTCCCGGGTGGAACTGAAGAGTCACATAGTGTGGGGCAGGAACGATCTCCTCAGTCTGTCAGTGCAGCAGGACAGTGACAGCAGTCTGTCACTGAAGCTGCTCCTCTGTCTGGAGATGATACAGTGGCATACTTATTCTAATTTTTGTTCAGGTATCTAAAACAGATTGCACTGTATGAAGTTTTAAAATTTAAAAATTCCTCATTGAAAAGCATTGGCAAATTTGTGAACTTGTTTCTCTGTTTTAAGATGGACGTTCTGTGCAAGTTCAACTACAAATGAGTTTACTGTTTCAATTTTATCTTGAGAGTGGTTGCTTGAACTTGTAAAATGTTTATATTTTCCTCTTTTAGTTGTCTGACAGCCACTTGGATACCCAATGCAAGTGAGTCAAACACTGGGCAGAGTGTGTGCGAGCCAATAGCTTACACAGCAGCTCTATTCTTCTGCTGCTTTAGGTAAGTTAACTAACAGAGTACGAAAAAGTCACGTCTCTGGAAATAAATGTAGTGGGAAAGCAAATATATAAGCACCAGTAACAGCACACTGCACGATAACATGCAGTGAATACACTTAACTTGAGCATTCATAGTTTTCATACTTTTTCACTGTACGTTTAACATTAATTTGCTCAGAGGTTGATGCACTTGCTGTTTCCTGAGAAGCCCTTCTTTTCTCAGCCCTAGCGGCCCACTTTTCTTCGTTCATCGGCATCTTTTCGCGTTAAAACTGATTAAGTCAGTGTTTGTGTTGCAATTACTTAGTATGTTTTCTTTAATTTTTCACTTAAGCTGGCACTTAAGTCTTCAATCTGCCTCAAGAATGATTTAAGATATGAAGAGGTAGGGGAAGTGACGGTGAAGGTGGTAGGGATGTGAACGGCACCCATACACATGCGCCGCATGGCCGCACTGCTGCCTGCTGGCGAGAGTTGATTCTACAATAAAATAAAAAGAGGAATGACCTTGGAGGTCAATCATCACCCCAAAAGCGGATAGTAGACATCATATCTTGATATATAATACACTGCCGTGGCTGTTTGATTGTCTGTCCAGGATTTTAAATCACCTGTAGCTTGCAAACCGTTTGAACTATTGACCTGAAATTTTGTGCTACAGGTGATTTAAAATCCTGGACAGACAATCGAACAGCCACGATAGTGTATTATATATAAAGATATATAAGGCTGAATTGATTGAGCAATGTTATCTGTAGAATATTATTGTAAAGAACCAATGTTATTAACCTGCAGCTAAATGGTGTTTGAAATAATTAATAACACGGAAAAGAAGCAGCTGCCCTGACAGATATAGATGGGTTTAAATATGGACAGTGGTGTTGGGAGTTGGGGAGCATCAATGCCCTAAGCCTCTGATCTTTCAGTCCCATTTATACATAAACAATTACTTTCCAAGTTCTACTGTTTTGAACTAATATTAATAGCTAAATGGGGAACCTATTCCACTTTCTTTTTTACTTTCATATAGTATTATTGATATTGATTTTATTCTAGTATTGGTCATTTTGTATTAATCAATATTTTTCAGTTGCTAATTTTTGAAAAGTACTCTATTGAGTATACTTTCAGAAATGCTATGTTTAGGAAAACTGAATGACAATTAGTCACAGACCCTCCACCACTAACACACATCAATCAAATGTCATTTTCACATCACAAGAATTACAGTCTTCTGTGTATGAAAGCTAATGAGCACCCACAAGCCAATTTGTACTCTGTTTTTGAAATTCCATTATAAAGTGCTGTTGAAAAGCACATATTTAATATAGACTACTAACACCTGTATTTATATTATATTATCGCTAGTACTTTTGAATGTCACTCATTATTACAAAACTGTTTAATAAACAAAAATGTGATAACTGACGCTTGGGTGAAGTAAATAAAAAATATAAGATGCTTCAATTTTCATGTCAGTTAACTTTGTCACCGAACACACCTGCCATGTTATTCTTTGTTTTTTTTTTTTTTTTGTATTTTAGTTTATTTTTTCTTTATAAGTTTGTTTTATTTATTCTATTAAAGAACGTTGAATGTTTTGCATGAAAATGTGCCATAGAAATAAATGTTATTGCTGTATATAGCAGTAGTTTATTCAATTTTTTTTAACTGTTGTGGATGAGTGAGGAATTGCAAGTCCCAACCAAAAGAATGTTGAGGTGCCAAATTGGTGGTCCCTGTTTACTACTTCCAAAGATAACAAATATACAGGCACTCCCAGGAGCAAAGGCAATAAAATAATACCAAAATATCTGCAGATGGGTTTATGTCAGGGTCGAGGTCAGGTCATTGGAACGCTGATGTGGTTTTCTCACAGTGAGTTGTCACTTTTTTTTTAAATTTCCAATTTATTACGGAAATACTGGATGGGGCGGAGTTAGGTGCCCTCTGGGGGGTATCTTCATGGTGTTAAAGGAAAAATTAGAGGACATGGTTAGTGACTGCGCCCCCTCTCACCTCAAGATGGAACTACAGCCCTTAGGGTGACGCACATGTGTGACACTGCAGACTCAACTGATCCTCTATAATGTCTACTAACACTAAAAAAGTAATGTAATGGCATATGCTTAATTACAACCCCAAATCAGAAAAAGTTGGGACAGTGTGGAAAATGTGAATAAAAAAAGAAAAAAGCAAGTTATAAATTCTCCTCAAATTTTATTTCATTGCAGACTGTATGAACACAAGATAATTCATGTTTTTTTTGGTCAACATCATTTGATTTGTAAATAAACATCCATTCTTGCCATTCAGGCTTGCAACACATTTCAAAAAAAGTTGGGACAGTACAGCATTTACCACTTTGTGCAGTTCCCCTGTCTTTTAACAACACTTAAAAGACGTTTAGGCATTGAAGAAATCAAGTGACTAAGTGTTGTAGGTGTTAGTTTGTCCCATTCTTCCTGCAAACAACGTTTTAGGTGCGCAACAGTACGGGGTCTTCGTTGACGCATTTTTCGTTTCAAAATGCGCCAAACATTCTCTATAGGAGAGAAATCAGGGCTACAGGCAGGCCAGTCAAGCATCCGCACCCTCTTCTTACGCAGCCATGCCTTTGTTATGCGCGCAGTATGCGGTTTGGCATTGTCTTGCTGAAATAAGCATGGGCGTCCCTGGAAAAGACATTGTCTTGAAGGCAGCATTTGTTCCTCCAAAACTGAGATATACTGCTCAGCATTGATGGTGCCATCGCAGAAGTGCAAGTTACCTTTGCCGAAGGCACTGACACAACCCCATACCATGACAGACCCTGGCTTTTGGACTTGTATCTGGTAACAGTCTGGATGGTCCTTTTCCTCTTTGGTCCGCAACACACGGCGTTCATTTCTTCCAAAAAAGATGTGAAAAACCGATTCGTCTGACCACAATACACGTTTCTTCTGCACAATGGACTATCCCAGATGCCTCCGAGCCCAGAGAAGTCGACGGCGCTTCTGGACACTATTTATGTAGGGCTTCCTTTTGGCACAGTACAGTTTTAGCTGGCATTTCCTAATGTAACTACGTACTGTAGTGCTTGAGAGTGACTTCCTGAAGTAGTCCTGATCCCACGCAGTTATATCATTTATTGATGAATGACGGTTTTTAATGCAGTGCCGTCTGAGGGCTCTGAGATCACGGCCATTCAGTTTAGGCTTGCACCCTTGGCCTTTGCGCACGGTAATTTCTCCAGATTCCCTGATTCTTTTCACTATGTTATGCACTGTAGAGAGAGAAATGCCCAAATCTCTTCCTATCTGTCTTTGAGAAAAGTTTTTCTTCATCATTTCAAAGATTTTTGCCCGCACTTGGTGGCAAACTGGTGATCCTCTGCCCATCTTTGCTCCTAAAGGAGTAGGCCTTTCCTCGATGCTGCTTTTGTACTGAATCATGATTGCAATCACCTGTTAACATCACCAGTTTCAAATCACATCATTATTTAGTTATTATACCTCATTACTACCCCTGAATTGCCCCCATCCCAACTTTTTTTGGAATGTGTTGCAAGCCTGAATGGCAAGAATGGATGTTTATTTACAAATCAAATGATGTTGACCAAAAAAAACATGAATTATCTTGTGTTCATACTGTCTGCAATGAAATAAAAGTTAAGGGAAATTTGTAAATTACTGCTTTATTTTTTTATTCACATTTTCCACACTGTCCCAACTTTTTCTGATTTGGGGTTGTACTAAATCACAAAATAAATAAGTTTAAAAACAAAACAGAAAATGGCAACTCACCAAAAATGGATTAGGGAATCAATGGAATATGTTTTCTCTTCTATATTCAATTCAATTCAGGTTACTTTTGTATAGCACTTTTCACTGAGTGCAGGTGCAGAATGGAGGGACACGTTCTCAGATAAAAGTATAGACTTTACAAAATACTAATTACAGAATTAGTACACATGAAGACAGATTTGTTTAAACCCACAGGAAAAAAGTACTTTGAAACTGGCTAACGTAAATCGAGTCCAGCACTATCTGTCCATTAGTTAATATTTGAACTATGGGCAGTTGACAGCGGAGGAGAGGAAAACAAAACTTTTTGTCAGCAGTGTCCCTGGAGAAAATAAATCTCTGGGGACTCCTCAGCTATAAGAAAAAAAGTCAAAGACTAAGTAAGACATATTCCTTAAGTCATGCTAGCTCCTTGATTTTTTTTGTTTTTCTGTCATTGCTGATTATTTGGCTTCACAGAAATAGGATACAGGAAAAGGTAACAGTCAGAAATCCATATTTCTAAATTAGAAAGCAAAATTTCAATATTGTCTTCTAGTTAATCTGCCACTTTTTATGAATGACAGTCTACCAACAAAAATGTGTCTGCCTTGTAATGCAATTTTACAGCTAATAGCCATTTTGCATATAACCAAAAACTTTCTCTTTCCTGATACTTTGAAACTTTTTTAATGTATATAAAAATCTAATTGCTAGCAGTGAGTCTAAAGGTTGAATGTTGTGTTTGTTCAGCATATCCTATTATCACTTTCAGGGTGAAGGGACACCAATTTAATTATAAATCTGTGGTATTTACGAACCACTGACACTCTCTTAGTGAAGTCTGCTTTCTGTCTCTGTGTCTTTTAGCTAATGCTAATTTTTCTGCGCACTACTCCTCTGACTCAAGCTTTTTCATTGACCTCCTGCTCAGGACAATCCATTTTTTTGTGAAAGTAATCCCCTTTATTTGCACATCAATGTCACCCTATGATGCTAGGTGACAGATAAGCTGAAGGACTAGATGAAGAATGTGCCTAAATGCCAATCCACCTCTTATCATAGGATTCCCCAGTAGCAGATTTTTCTTCTGTATACATTATTGCAGTCCACACAGCCTGTACACAATATATTTGTGAACCTCTGTTTCAAATCCTCTCCCATAGAAATTCCAAAGACAACAGCAGTACATGTACGCTATTTAAAGTTTTCTTAAGAAAAAGATGTTCAAGTGAAGTACAGTATGATATGTTAAGTGTCTTCTTTAGGCAATCATCTGGAGCCTTCTCAAGTAATTCACTTAATGATTTCTATATTTTCTATTTCTCATTAGATTATACTGCTTTTCAGTAATTTTTGAAGATGAAAGCACAGTAAAAACAAGTTCAAATCCAGCAAATTATTTTAATAACAGTGATCATTCAAAGTGAGTATCTGGAATGATTACAAATTAGCAGGACTATCAGTAATGCCACAGGAAACTTGTCATAAAACACTGACCAGTGAAGATAGTGGATACTCCCTTAGAATGGAGCGAATAGCAAACAAACTCTGCCATATGTTTGATGCCAGAATTAAAAGTAATTAAATTAGTGACACACTGTATTTGAACTCTGTAACGTTTTGAAAAAATAAGTTATTGATAAATACAGCATCTTGAAAATGTACTGTATATTGCATTGTAAGATCATTTGCAATGGAAATGGTACCTTATGTATTAAATGTATGAAACATTCTGCATTACTTCAAAGCAGCAAATTGTGAACTCATCCATATATGTCAAAAATTTAAATATGTCAGACATTAAAAGTACAGTATTTAGTAATTCGAATATTTAATAAACACTTTCCCAAAATTAATTAAATACAGTTTATCTAGTTACCTTTACTGCTATCTTGAACAGAACATTTTTTGTCATCCCTCTTTCTAATAAAATATATGTATATGCGGCTTCTTTTTAATTCTGATGCTTAAAAAAAATCTATCCCTATTTCATTTTAGACCTCATTGTTCTGTCAATATTGCTAGCAGCTATGGACACTGTTGTAGATTAGCACCTGAATTAAAGTTTATGCCCAACACTATCCCAGAGCAAAGCTCATCCGGGCCCGTATTTATCAAACATCTCAGAATTACTCGTTGGAATTGTTCTAAAAGTCACACTAGGATAAGAATGTGTCTTACCACAGAGTAGGAGATAAGAAGTATTTACAAAGTGTCCAAGACCCAGTCCCAGCTAAGAGTAGAAATTCATGTCTGAGAATGTAAGACGTCACTCCTTGCTGAAAATTGCTACCCATGATGATGTTTTGTAATTTTCTGATACTAATGCTGAGGCTTCAACACAAAGATAATAATAGTAAAAATATTCAAAGTAGTAGGAGAACAAGATGGAAAACATAGCAAGGTAGTATATTGCACTAAGCTGTATATAATCATTGCCGCTTGATCACAATGATATAAAGAAGAATACAGTAATGAGCACCAAGATGGAAAGACCAAGAAATACACACCAAATGAGAGTAAAGACCCATAAGAGGTATGCTTTTTTAACATTGAATGATTCACAGCCTTACTTTCAGAAGAACCACCTTTCCTCTTATGGAAACATGTACAGCAGGGGTCTCCAACCTTTTTTCCCCCCTGAGAGCTACTTTTACAAAATGAAAATGGCCGAGAGCTACTCATGTTTTCTAACGTTTACTCTCATAGCTTATTTCAACCCAAACAAACTGAATAAGCTTGATTTGCCAGAATATTTACAAAATGTTGGTGTCCACAAATCACATTTTGCATTAAAACATCACAAAAAATATTTAGTTCACCTGCAAGTGCATTTTGTATGTCTGTATGCATTTTCTAGTGTATCTCACACTATTGAATTAAAACATGAATGCTGTCAAAACAAAACAATGCAATTAAAAATACACAGATATTACTTAAGCATTTGTCATTTTGTTACATGTCACTGTTTCACTTCACAAGAGTATTCACATGTCCAGCTGCATGTGAGATGTGATGACTGGCACTGCATGGTGTCAACAAGAGAGGTGTATGGTGGAGTGTAGCCACTTAGGTTCACTCTTATGGAGTCATTTAAATGTTCATCTGTCTTGTTCCGAACTTTGATTTCATGACTTCATGTCTCACAGAGGTATGCAGACCCAAACAAAGCAGACATTTTCAGAGCTGCTTGGTGAAGATTCTTATAGTTATCTGGCTCTACTAAGCACCAGAAATGCTGAGAATGCTGTTGAGACTTTAACTGCACATTATTTTGAAGGTTTACTAATATATAATATATAAAATTCAATGTCTCTCTGTCTGTATGTCTGTCTGCTTTTCACGAGAGAACTACTTAATGGATTTAGATCAGGTTTTTTTCTACAATTTGCTTGAACATTCTGGTTGATTTTGTGACTTCTCTCATTTTGCTATGTATCATAGTTTGCTTGCGGTTCCAATTTATTTGCGCGACTCCAAGATCCATTCAACAGGCTGAGGGGAGGGGCCTTGCTCACTCATTCACCAGCTTCAGGGCGTGTTACTTAACTCCGCTTAGCTAGCGAATGAGAGAACAATTGAATTCAACTTTGTTTGATATTTAAAATAAAGTGTTACTTAGGTCTTGATGAGTTTGAGTGTGGATATTCTCTTAAGTGTATGCCACATTGAAAAGACAGATTGCAATTCAGATTGTGGATCGTGATTTTGTGTTAAAAGGATCATGATATGATTTTTTGGAAAGATCGCCCACCTTTAATTCGAATAAACAAGTTTTCAAATTTATGTAGGTTTCATTAAGCCTTGGCGAGCTACTTGGAAAGGGGTTGCGAGCTACCGGTAGCTCACGAGCAACATGTTGGAGACCCCTGATATAGAGCCTCATAAAAGTTACAGTATCTGAAACTGGCCGTAGCTATAAATCATGGTCATTCTTCAAGTGTGCCATTCATCTTTAAGAGTTGCATGCTGTGCCCCTCTCCCAGATTTCCCCTTCTGCGATTCTCAATTTATCTAACTCCACTGGAGTCTTCATCTGCCTTCTTGAACCTTCCTGGATCGTATTGTGTAACACGTTCGTGGGATGCAAAGCTTAGAGTACCTTTGTGATATTTCCCTTTCACTCAACCATCCATCCCTGTTTATCTTCAGGGTGATATGCTGGCTACTATAATACAGTTTGCATCCATGACCACTTGTGTGTTGATACTGTGATATCGCTTGTGATTGACATATGCATGCTCATCCTCACTTGGAGCAATAATCTTTATGTGCATGTCAATGTACATGAGTGAAACTTACTTAAATATTATCCATCCATCCATTTTTCAACCCGCTGAATCCAAACACAGGATCACGGGGGTCTGCTGGAGCCAATCCCAGCCAACACAGGGCACAAGGCAGGAACCAATCCCGGGCAGGGTGCCAACCCACCACAGGACACGCACAAACACACAAAGGCCAATTTAGAATCGCCAATCCACCTAACCTGCATGTCTTTGGACTGTGGGAGGAAACCGGCACACCCAGAGGAATCCCACGCAGACACAGGGAGAACATGCAAACTACACGCAGGGAGGACCCGGGAAGTGAACCTGGGTCTCCTAACTGCGAGGCAGCAGTGCTACCACTGCACCGCCCTACTTAAATATTATTTCCTGTTAAATCATGGGCAAAGGAATAATTTGCCTATTACCTAATGTGTTTTAAGGGTGTTCAAAGTTTGGTGCAAAATTTCAGAAATAGTAGGTTGTGACATACACATATCGTCACTATTGCACTATTTTTTGCCCAAAATGTTACCAAAACTTTCAGTTCAACTGGCAGAGCATGGCTTCTCCACGTAGATGGACCGATCAAGTAACAGTCAAGATTTTTAACAAATATTATTCCATCTTTGCCAGACAGATATATTTTTACAAGTTCATTGATGGTGTTTTCAAAACATTCCATGTTGTGTGTGCTGACCTCTGCCTGAATGCTATCTTCTGGCAGCTTTTAGCAAGTTGGGATGACTCACAAAATTTTTTCTAAATCCTACTGAGGTTAATACTTTGCTAAATTAGAAAAACTTGAGCCAGTTAGACCATTTTCCTACTCTGAGATGCCTGATAAATACAGGCACTGCTTATTTCTGTTCATTAACTCAATTGATTCTTAACCTTTACTCTAAAAGCTCCCAGCTCAGGCTGCATTTAGTTTAACATAGCTTTGTCCAAGTATAATGCTTTTAATGATGGTGTATATTTGAATGCTATGTTAAAAACATACATTAGAACTTACATCATTAAGGTGAGGGCAGCCCAATATGCCTCCGGGACACTTGTTTTGTAGTGCTCAAGTTTAAGTCAGGATCAGCTAGTAAGAAGGAAGCAAATGCTGCATCACAAATAAGCACTGGCAGCAGAAACATCTTCAATTTTATTAGGATAACGGCTGAAACAACACTTTTTTTAAAACTTCCATTCTGACCTAAAGCATTTATATTCATCATCTTTTAATAAATTCTTATTTTCCAAAAGAATACATAAAAAACACCAAAGCACCTACACTCCAGTCCTGGGGCCTCATGTATAAACGGTGCGTACGCACAAAAATGTTGTGTAAGAACGTTTCCACATTAAAATTGCGATGTATAAAACCTAAACTTGGCGTAAAGCCATGCACATTTCCACGGTAGCTCATAGCCTGTCGTACGCAAGTTCTGCGCTCGGTTTTGCAGACTGGCGGCACCTAGTGTCAAAGCAGTGCTACTGTTCCTGTGTGGTTTTCCTTTCTTTTTTTATATCCATATCCCTGACGTGGCTTTATAAATACACTGAAATTAAGCACATATTGTTTATTAGTTTAATGCTTCTGATTGTAATTAACCTGTAACAATATAATGGTCCACAGAATGGTCAAACTATTCCAAATACAAACTGCTTTAGCATTGTTATTCTAACACTTCACCTTTTTCTTCTTCTTCATTAAGCTGCTCCTGTTAGGGGTTGCCATATCGGAACATCTTTCCCCATATTACTCTCACTGCACCACTCAGAGTATTTATATCACTGTATCTGAGTGTGAATCACAAGTGTACAACAGCTGATCAGAAAGAGAATTATCGGTATACAGCATCAAGCACACGCTGCCTCAGCCATGCTGTCTATTGAACTGTTGTCATACGGCAAACGCTTCAGAACCTTTCTTCGCGGTTCAGAAACATTTCCATCCCAAGGACTCTAAATGCACTCAATCAGTACATCAAATGCTCCTTGTAGAACTGTTTATACTTATAAGTACAATTACCTCACTGTAAACTTGCGATACAGTTATAATATTGCACAAGCTGAGCCACTTTATAAAGTGCGTATTTACATAAGGTTGATGATATCATTTTTAAGATGAAATGCAGCAAAATATGTTTATTATATTATACAGATAAAGCTTTAAATTCATTTAAATAATCTATATCTATACTAATAAAAGGCAAAGCCCTCACTGACTGACTGACTGACTGACTCACTCACTCACTCACTCACTCACTCACTCACTCACTCATCACTAATTCTCCAACTTCCCGTGTAGGTAGAAGGCTGAAATTTGTCAGGCTCATTCCTTACAGCTTACTTACAAAAGTTAGGCAGGTTTCATTTCAAAATTCTATGCGTAACGGTCATAACTGGAACCTACTTATGTACATATATACCGCCCATAGCCTGCAGCTCGGTCGCCGTGTGAGGCGGAGTTGCGTCCCTCATCGTCACGCCTCCCACGTAATTGAGTGCCTGCCCATATAAGGCCATCCGTCAGCGGCAATCCAATAGAAACACTCTGCCGCTAAATATTCGCAGGTGAAGGACTGTGCTTATGCAGATGAGATGGTCAGGGTGCTGTTTGGCACAAACTCAGCGAAACTGCGAGAGAAACTTTTAAGTGCCGGGTCTTAGCTAACATTAAATAAAGCCGTGGACATCGCACGAGATAGCACAAGCACAGCTGAGAACCTTCGATGCATGTACTCCGAGCGGCTCACGTGAACTGACTGTGAACGCAGTACGCAGAGAAAAAGCAACAGCTCCAAAGAGCGTTGAACAAAAAGGCATTACACAATTGAGAAGGCAGCAAAAGAATATGAAGCGAGTGATGCATACAAGCATATTCAAAAGTGCAGCTACTGCGGAAACAAAGCACACGGTGGAAAAAGTCAATGTCCAGCTAAAGGAAGACAGTGTAAAAAAAGCCCGTGCATGCAGTGTGTAATGTCTCAAATAAAGAGGAAGACGAGCTGTTTATTGATGCAGTAAGAAAGGAATCGATGAATGAAACCTGTTATCTTTACAACGGTTGACAAACACGGAATGTAACTTGAACACAACACATCCTCCAAATACGAACCTGATTGAAAGAAATAATGATAATCAAATCCTTGATGACAGCAACACTCATAACAGTCAAAAAACAATTACATTGACAATCATGTTACGTTATTTTTAAAATGTTCCCTTTTGTTTTTCATAACTTCTTTAACACACTACTTCTCCGCTGCGAAGCGTGGGTATTTTGCTATATATATATACCCGATCTACATACCGTCAAATAAACGAACCACATGCCGTGGCGCAATGCAAGAGGCTTCGCCTCTAGCGCTGACATCTGAGGTTCGATTCCCAAGAGGGGATGCAGTGAGTGTGTATGCCTGATGAGCCCAGAATTAGGGCAAAACATGTGTCGTGTGCTCTTTGCATTATTTGACAGTAAAACTATTTATATATACAGTACAGGCCAAAAGTTTGGACACACCTCCTCATTCAATGTGTTTTCTTTATTTTCATGACTGAAGGCATCAAAACTATGAATGAACACGTGGAGTTATGTACTTAACAAAAAAAGGTGAAATACTTGAAAACATGTTTTATATTCTAGTTTCTTCAAAATAGCCAACCTTTGCTCTGATTACTGCTTTGCACACTCTTGGCATTCTCTCGATG
>JANRMT010062813.1:76314691-76328285 GCA_026402145.1 Polypterus bichir lapradei | reverse complement strand
ATATCACGTATACATTTCAGTATTTTAATTATTCTGAGAGCTGTAATATCACGAATGTAATGGATTCTGTGTCTTGTCGGAGGAAGAGAAAGCCCAGAAGCACGTAGTGATTCACACCCATAGAGCACATAGAAGATCAAATACAAAACAAAGCATTTAATGTGCTACTTTAGTTACAATGGGATTTGAGAAACTAATAAACAATTTTAAGATGAAGTTTATGATGTTCTACTTTAATGACAAAATATACTACGTGATTAAAGTGGAAATTTCGAGATTAAAATTTTTTACTTGAGCTTTCCTGTTTCTCCGACACGCATCACTTGATCAACTTCCTTTTGTTGTTTATACCACTGTTTAAACCAACAAATAGTACCGTTTTCCTTGCCTCCACTTGGTATTTGCTGAAATTCTATTTTCCCTCGTGCTTTTGCCATTGCCTTTTCACAGAAAACTGAGCTTAAGGGCTATTTATATTGATTTGCATATTCAAAGAGGCGTAATTCTGGGAGGAGATGGGGTGGGCGAGCAGGCGCATGCACGTGCATTAATTTTCACGCTGACCAGGATTTATTTAGCGGAACAACGTGGAAGTTGGCGAACGCACAGATTTATGCATCTGGATTTTTTTGTTCGTAAGCACATTTCAGTTTTTCTGCTTACGTCATGTTATAGTACGAATTCTACGCACGACGTTATGCATGAGGCCCCTGGGTACCAACACTTTACCTAAGCTTGAACATTTTTGCTTGGAAACATACTGTACTTTCTAGGATTTTCACATGGTGTTATATATTGTACGTAGACATTACTAAAGTAAATGCAGTTAACAGCACATTTTTACATACATCAGCAGCGAATAATAATTGATATACTATCACAAAACACAAATATATAAAACAATCTGCACTCATCTACCGTATTATACAGAGTAAGTGTTCATAAATTAAACATAATTTAGGATGGATGGAGGAGTTTTGAGATTGGAAAAAAAATGAATAAAGAAATCTGAGGATGTGTTAGAAAAGGCTAACTGCTGTAGAAAAGAAACCACCATGTGCTGAGTAATTCTTGCTTTTAATGACTGGCAAAAAGAACTAAAAGAGATGGTTACCCAAGTGAGTGCACCCTTTGATTAAAATTTTGGCACTTTTCCTGACCCATGA
This sequence comes from Polypterus bichir lapradei, assembly GCA_026402145.1. NCBI lineage: Eukaryota > Metazoa > Chordata > Cladistia > Polypteriformes > Polypteridae > Polypterus > Polypterus bichir. Next base: position 76,327,119 of record JANRMT010062813.1, on the reverse strand, counting down.
TGTATAAAGATACTCATAGAGACCTACAATCCTTTAAGCTGTCAGAATGACATTCTGCACTTTATGTTTTGAATGAGCAGATGCATTGTTTTACCAGACAGTTATGAAGAAAATGAAGAATCATTCAGTAACACCTCTCTAAAACTCAATGAGCATTAATTCAAACTGGTAAACTTTTTAAGATGGCAGAGAAAAAATTATATTCTTCTGAGCTTCTTTTTGATAAGGGCAGTTATGCTTTCATCCCAGTTCAGACTATAACTGGTAGGTCTGCCAAGAAATTTAAATGATTTCTCCCTTCTCGCCTAAATGCACAGGTGGGAAACTGTCCGTATCCATGATTGTTCCCGGGGCTGCTGATTTGCCACAGCTGCCATGCCCCCTTGATATATAGAAGCACGAGTCGGCTAAGGGGGAGAGAAAGAGAAAAAAAGAGATAGAAGGAAATGGAGGTTGCTGGAGACCAGGAAGCAGTGTGGCGACAGAGCCAGTGTGAGCGAGCGAGCGAGTGCAGGCTCGCAGGTAGGCAGCTGGGAGGTGAGCCCACGAGGGGAGTGTTTGGCCAACACTCAGTGGGGCTGAAGGAAGTGGTTGCACCAGCTGAGCGATTAAGGAGCTGGAGTGACCAGTTGAAGGACGACATGGCCGCGTAAGGCCGTGAAGGCAGCAGGAGTCGGGAGGCTTGGTTGGTGAAGTTATTGATGTGAGCGTCCAGGTCGTCAAGGAAACCAAGTCTCGTTCTGGGGTGAGTGCACGACCGAAGCCAGGGATCGGGAGGCCTCCAGACCAGTCGAGTGGAGAAAAGGTCAGCTGCTGAGAGGGCAACGGGAGAAAAAGGAAAGATGCCAAGTAAAAGATACCGGGCTTTGGATTGTGTTTTAAAAGACTGCTTCTGCATTGTGTTATTTTAACCTCGTTGTGTTTAGAAGATTTTTCTATTTGTTTTTAACCTCCACGATTTCACAACTGTTTGATGGATTATTTATTTGATGATTTTGAAAGACGCTGCACTTTATTAATTTGAACTTCGTTTGTGATTGTTGTTGGTTTTTAAATAAAAGCACTGTACACTTTTGCACCATCCCCTTGCTATTTTGTTGCCTCACTGCTTAGCTCATCAGTAACATTACTGATGGTGATGGGTTCAAGGGCTCCCAGACAGAAGATGGGAGCATGCAACGAACCTGCATTGTCACATTGCCACTATATATATATATAAAGATATATATAAATAGATATATATATTGTGATGGATGGCCGGGGCCCATGCCCACTTGGGACGTCCCTTCTGTGTATATGCCAGGGGAGCAAGCATGGGCTGCACAGTACCTCCCCTGGACCACTTGGTGGCAGTCCCCCTGGGTGACTGGGGTGCCTCAGATACCCACAGGGCTCCATGAGAGAAAGAGATCTCCACAGCCCTGTTGGGATCTGGGGTGGCCACTAGGAGGCGCTGCAGGGGTTCCTGGGCCTGTCTGGGCCATTGTTCAGCCACAGCCGGAGGTGCAATCGGAGGCAGGTGGTCAAGCACTTGAAACACTTGCGGTTGAACTATAAAAGGGGCCATCAGCCACCACTCCAGGAGCCTGAGTCGGGAGGAGGAGGACAACACTTGCCGGGAGGAGTGGTGGTGTGAAGAGTAGTGTGTGTTTTGTTTTGGTTGGTGCTTTTAGGACTGTGTACTGCCTGTGGGACATGAGGGAGACGTGCCCCACAGGTGAAGAAAAATAAAAGTTTATTTACTTTTATATGTGCCTCCGTTGTCACTCTTCTTGCTTTACCTTGCAAGTACAATGACATTACAAGTGGCTTCAGGAAGATCATTTATGTACCTGTTATGAATTCTGACAATATTTAACCACACTAGGCACAGCACAGAAACCCTCCCAAGGCTGGATTTCTGCCAACTGATCAGTTTTCCTGAATTGCATATTTTATATTATATACTGTTAATTATGCTTTTATTATGTTATTAAAATAATGTATTATTCTATAGTTTCATATTATTTATGAAATTAGTTATATAATTATAGAAAAAACAATAATAGAACCAGTCACATGTCTTTTATATTGTGTATCAATGTAGAGTGAACTTTTCCAAACAATGTATTTAAAAGAAAACGTTTCTAAGTTTTGGCAGCACGGTGGCACTGCTGCCTTGCAATAAGGAGACCCGGGTTCGCTTCCTGGGTCCTCCCTGCGTGGAGTTTGCATGTTCTCCCCGTGTCTGCGTAGGTTTCCTCCGGGTGCTCCAGTTTCCTCCCACAGTCCAAAGACATGCAGGTTAAATGCACTAGCAATCCTAAATTGTCCCTAGTTTGTGCTTGGGGTATGTGTGCCCTGCGGTTTGCTGGCGTCCTGCCTTGCGCCCTGTGCTGGCTGGGATTGGCTCCAGCTGACCCCCGTGACCCTGTGTTAGGATATAGCGGGTTGGAAAATGACTGACTGTTTCTAAGTTTCCAAAAAATGAAGGTAACAAAAAAACAGTTTTTAATTTTAGAGATTTCTGTATTTATAATTGTAAAGACGTTTAATTAAACATTACTATTATATGTTACTTACTTGCTAAAACAAGCGTTCTGTTTGGAAAATTGAGCTACCATCAAGCAAATAACCTGCATATTATATTATATTTATGTATGATTTGCATATACACACTTTGTAAATAAAAAAAAATACTCAGTTCTAAAATACTAAGTCAAATATACATTTATTTACCTGATATCTGTAGTAAACTATTTTTGTATCATTTTCCAAAAACTGAGAAATTCATTAAAAGGAATACATATCTATAGTCCACATAAAATGCAAACAGTACAAGAATGTAAATATTTAAATCCTTTCATAATTCATTTAAATTTCTAAATTCCAAACAAAGTGTTGTGCAGGTACAGTAATACCATATCAAAGGGTAAAACATCAATAATTCTGAATTCCATGGCATAAAGATTCAATAAAGGGTGATAAGATTGGCATGGAGGGCGCTAGAACCAGCACTGGCACAGATGTCATTTTTTCCACTTTTTCAGTTCCATGGCTAGTGGTATTTTTCCTAAACCAAGACAACGTCCAAGACAAAATAAAGACATTTTCAAGTGAGACACAAAGTCAAACATATAAATGTGATGAGCAGAGAGGCATCTATATGTTTCATTAGTAAAGTAAAAGTGATGACAGTTGGTATATTATTGTTATATTGTTTGTTGATATATTCAGCCCCTTCTTCCTCCTCTTCATCTTTTCCCACTTCCATGTAGATTCAATGTGCTTAAGCAATCTTCTCCAAACAGCTTACTGTAGTCCTGCACCTCCTTACCAGTCAAGCCCTTTTTTTTCAGACTATCTTTTACTTTATCCAGCCATCTCCAATTTGGTCTCCCTTGTTTTCTCTTCATTTTTACTTCCATCCCCATCACTCTTTTGCCTACATATTCATTGTCTCTCCTCATCACATGTCTATACTGCTTCATCCTGCTTTCCTGTACTTTCTTAACTATTTCTCGCACTTTTGTTTTACCTCTGCTTGTCTCATTTCTTATTCTTCATTTGTAACTCTACACATCCATCTCAACACTCTCATTTCTGCCACATCTAACTTCTTCTTTTGAGCTCCCTTTACTGCCCTTGTCTCAGCTCCATACTTCATTGCTAAGACAGTGCTGGGCAAGCCAATCCGATGAAAGGACCCCTCTTCCTAATTGCAGGAATCGTCAGGTAGAGGGGTTCTTTCATCGGATTGGCTTGCCCAGCACTGTCTCAGCTGTAGAATGGCCAATAGGGGGTGGAAGCTTGATGGCTGAGGTTTCCAGGACTAATATTTTTATTTTACTATTATATTGCATTGATGATTACTTGTGTTCTGTGTTTTGTATTGTATTTACCCCCTTCTTTTTGACACCCACTGCACACACAACCTACCTGGAAAGGGATCTCTCTTTGAACTGCCTTTCCCAAGGTTTCTTCCATTTTTTCCCTGCTGGGGATTTTTTTGGGAGTTTTTCCTTGTCTTCTTAGAGAGTCAAGGCTGGGGGGCTGTCAAGAGGAAGGGCATTTTAAAGCCCATTGTGGCACTTCTTGTGTGATTTTGAGCTTTATAAAAATAAACTGTATTTTTTGTATTGTATGTAATCCTTTCTGTTTTTCTCAATGTCTTACTATGTGCTGTCTCAGTGCAAAGACTGCATTAGTAGTTCATCTCTGACATGAAACCAAACTGCTCCTCCACTATGCTGATCTCTTCCATAAAATGTCTTTCTATAATTCTTTAACAAATTTTCAGTGTGTGTAACATCAGCTTTAGTATTTTAAAGTTTTCACAATCCTGAATACCACCCTTCTCCTTATAAATGGGTACAATCACATTGTTCATCCAAAACTCTCTCTCTCCTGTTCATAGATATCCTGCATTAGATTCCACAACACATTTATCCTCTTTTCACCTAAACTCTTCTACACTTATGGTATTTCTTCTGGTGCTGATGCCTTTCCAGTTGGTCTTTATTAGGTCTTTAAAGTGTTATTTTTGACCCTCAATAAAATTGAGTTTGACACCTCTGTTGAAGATTATTATTGTTAATGTCTTTTTTTCAGCAGAATGCAACTCTGTTATATTTTCCATATAAAGTTTAAATATTAAGTTTGCTTTAAAAAAGTCTTTGTTGTTCTAGTATTGCTATATTAGATGCAGTAGCTGTTAAACTCTAGTCAGCCTAGAGTTAAAAGGCCAGAGGCTTATCAGCTGCCTGCCATAGAAATCAAACAAGGTGACATTGAAGTAAAAGCCAGTATATTATAATGTGTAGTTTTAAATAAGCCAGAAAGGAATAAAGTTGCTTCAGTGAAAAGATTTGACAAGGAAGATCAAATTAAAATAAGTGAAGCAGACGAACTATGACATACAAATGTTTTGTATCTCATAAACCTAACTTTATAATATTTAACAATACTACTTTGAGAGCCTCACACAATATCAGCACAGTGCTATACACTGTAAGCTACAGAAAATTAAAAATAATGGGAAGTGCTAATATTGCCATTCAGATTGATGAAGGTTCATAGATATAATGAGATTGTGCATAAGAACCAGCACATTCTTTCACGGGTAATTGACTGCACTGGGTATTGTGAACACTGCGATTTACCTCAAAGAGGTTATAATGAAATAAAGGTTTTTTTCTTCAATTCGGAAGTAGGAAGATGTTATGATTGTTGAAGTTTATCACAAGACAAGATAGAAAAATAAAGCTTTACCAATAGTCTTAGCATTCAGTGGTACATCTACCAATAAGTGACAATTTAAAAGCACTCTTAGCACATTGTTAAGCATATCAGTGAAATATTACATTTCAACACATCTACTCATTTATCAAACCTGTCCTTTTTCTCAAATTTTTCAGTATTTCAATCTGTGAGGAAAAATAAAAATTATTTCTACTTTGAAAGAATGGTAAACATATTCCTAGAAAAATAAAAATAAAAAATACAGAGGTGAACGCTTTGAGAAAATGAATTCATAATTTGAATTGCAGCTTGAGAGAACAGTTCATCAATCATATGGATTGGCAAAATTACTGCAAGGATTTTCCACTTCAGGCTGCTTCATTTCACCATTTCACAAATCTACAAAACAGTTCACAAAAATGAAACTTGAATAAAATAAAAAAAGGTGCTGACTGAGACTGTGAATATGCAGCTACTGTGGCATGTTTGTTGTTTCACTCATATTTATTTTATTGTTATGTGTTACTGCTTTAAAAGTTGATTCAATGGAGAAAAATGAAGAAGTCAATATTAAAAATTTGTAGGAATAATCATTAAAAGTGAGCAAGCAATTAACATCTTTCTCCTTTATGCCTGGTGCAGCTGCATTTTTCTTATGTGTGAGTGGACGTTTCTTGCGGGGAGGGCTTCTGTTCTCTTTTTCCGATGTAGAACTCTCATCCTCATCTGAGTTCACATCTATTTTAGAACTTCTTTATTTGAAAACAGCAGTGTCAGATTGGGGGGAGCTTGAAAGTGACTGAGAGAATAAAACACAATTTTAAAAAATGCTTTTATTCTATAATAGTAACAATAAGAGTAGCTCACAGCTGAAAACAGTAAATCTAGGAAGCACCCGGAATCAAACCAGGAACCTCTTGATTATGAGTCAGCAGTTCTTATGGCTGTGTTTTACCCTAACCCGATTTCTTATTCTTCGGTTATATTTTTAAATAACAGGGCACTTGTTTTGTTATACTTGTACTTTTTGTGAAAGTATTTATTTGATATTTGGACTTCAGTCTTCACACATTATACACTTCATGTCAAAATTTTGTCATTAGTACTATAAAAAATGTCTGTTTTAGTTATGTGTTCAACATTTCTTCCCTCACATTTCCTGTCATCTCACATTTACACAGATCATTGCAGACACGGAACACACATGAAATTAATGTGTTCCAAATAACAATATATTATTTACACTATACAACTCCAGGCAACTCACACCCAGATAAACAGACTTGAGCTAGGAGAACTTTTTGACAAACTTGAGCAGCAGCGGTGGGTTTTGGGTGGGATAGCAGGCTGCTTGTTGCTTGTGGTGATTGACACATTTGCAAAACAAAAGACGCTAATGGAGAGGTCAGAAGGAATTTAAAATGGCTCAGTATTACAAGGTTTTTCGTATTCTTCAGGGATTCTAGTGTTAAACTGGCCATTGACTATTGGATCAAGGCCAATGACAATTTTGAAGATATCACCATCATTAACCTTGCAATCTTTGAACACTCCAAGTGTAACCATAGAGTCATTAGGTGAACAAGGTGAAACACTGAATCAACTGTCTGTAAAAATTAAAATATTTTAAATAGGTTTAAAAATGCAAACTTAGTACGAAACTTAGTCACTTAGTAAACTCCAGCTCTATGGCACCCAGTCAAGTGTTTGTGAGTATCATCACACCCATCTACAGCCTCCTGTGTGATAACGGCAGAATAGGAGTGTGACCCTTCAGTGATTGTTCCCAGCCTACAAAACAAGCTGTTAGTTGTAGGACAATATTAAGTTTTAAAATCCAGAAGCCCGTTTTTCTACATGATATATATTTTAATTATGTTTTTGGAGTGTGATTTGGAGCATTAGATCATTCCTTAATGTTCCACAAATCACAAGGATAGGTTTACTGACCAGTACATGAACATATATTCTGTAAAACAAATCTAGATATAAAAAATAGGAATTAAAAACAGAAGAACACCCAAACTCTGTATCAGTAACATGCTGAAGCCAAAAAACAAGCACTGGTTACCTAATACATCATTAGCGGTTTTACAGCCATTTTCAAGGTTCAGTTGGCCCTCCAGTTTTTTTTTTTTCGTCCACTCTCCATGGTCCTCAAAATCCATTTAGGGGGACACTTATTTTTTCATATCATCTAACACCACTTCCAACAACATTTTCTTTGGGCTCCCTCTGAGTGTCATCTATTCCAATGGATTCCCCTTTTCATCAAAGAATTCTCTGCCTTTCATTCTACATTTCCAAACCACCTCTTGCCTACATACCAAGTTTTCCTCATAACTCAGCATTTATCTCTATGACACTACAGATATACACCTGATAAATGTTATCTCTATTCTTACCTGCTTTTTTTGAGTGTTCAACCCTTTTTGGCCACATCTCACTCGCACAGGGCATAATAGTCCTCAGTTTCACAGGAATCTCCTTTATAAATCAGAATTGCAGATAACTCCTGCAATTTCTTCCATGCTCCTTAACTCTTGGTATTACTGTTGTTCCAACACCTCTATCTGCACTTAACATGTCACCTAAATAGCATCTCTTCCCAACTTTCTCCAAAATAGCTCCACTGCTTTTATCTAAATCTATACTTATTGCATCAGCATTATGCACCCCTCCCTGACACCTTCTATAAGCAGAGATCACATTCGACACCTGCAAACTACACTTCACTACACAACTGTTGGCACTGTGGTTCAGGATCTGCAGTGGTATCTGGAAGGTTGCCTTTTCAAATCCAGTTACTGCCAGAAGGGGTCCTACTCCATTGGAACCTTAAGTAAGGCCTTTAACCTGAAAATTGCTCCATGGGTTCTGTGCAATGGCTGATGCTGCTCTCTGACCTCCAAAGGTCATGCAAAAAGTCAATTTCCCCTCGAGGATTAATAAGTATATATAAGAAAAATATTTTATTTAATCATTTCTGATAGCCTGCAATTTAAATTGAGTTTTCCCTAACACTTCTACCACATGGCCATGTACCCATCTCTTTGATGCTTCCGGAACCTTTGAGTCCAACCATCATTTTGGTCTTTCCTGCATTTACTTAGAGGCTTTTTGCTTCTAAACTAGCTTTCCATTTTAGTATGTTCCCCATCAATGCCACATCAATTCTTTCCATCAATATGCCATCGTTTTCTCTAGCAGTTCCTAAACCACCCTTATTACCTGCTCCAAAAGCTTATTAGCACAATATGATCCACATTCCAATTTATCACACTTTCTTTACATACTGGAATAGACGCACTTCTTTTACAGTCTTCAAGAAACTCCCTTCATACTATAATGTTGCATAAGACTGTCGACCATTCAACTCCAAGACTTTTACTTAAACATTTCCAACACCACTCCATTTGGGCCTGATGCTTTACCTATCCTCATCTTTTTCAGTGCTTTTACAATTTCCTCTTTCAAAAATACAGCTTATTCCATCAGTTTTCTAATGATAAACATCATAATCTAACCAATTCTCCTCATTCAGCGACTTTCTCGTATACTTCTTCTTATCTTTAATCTCATTGCTATCATTGTGTTCCCTTCAGAACTTTTCTACTAATTCAAACTTACTTCATCCTGTCTTTCTTTTGCCGCATACTTAATGATCCTGAACATATTTCTCTTTCCTGACTAATTCTGTAGCACATTTCAAAGCTTTGGTCTTTTGGCTACTTCCACAGGTGTTTTTCTAATATTTTGTTTTCTGCCACTCCTTATAGCATCTCCTCTTTCCCTCAGTTATTATCATGTGTCATGCGTCAGTGCTTTACCTTCATGGCTCTTCCAAGTATGTGATACTATGCCAGGACAGGTGGGAGCGCTGTCACTAACTTTCTTGTCTCTTCCCTCCTAAAAGATAGCCATTTGAGGGCATTTAACCTACTTCCAATGCCCAGTGAAGGCCCCACTCCTTCAAGTCGGAGCCCTGTAACTGCAAGTGAACTTTCAGAATGACGGAGCTCCTCAACTGACCTGCGCAATATGACCATGCTAAAGAAGAAGCTAATTAAGATCTTATACAAGGCCAGCAAGCATGAATTCTTTTCATTTTTGTTCATCATAAAATTAACATCCTGTGACCTTCTGCCTTTGTTTTTTGACACTCCTTATAGCATCTCTTCTTTTCCTCAGTTGCTAAGTATTTTTTGGAATCCCGACACTCCACATCAACATTCCAACATGTCCTTTTATGTCTCAGTGACCCCTTTTGACAATGAGATATGTTTTATAGCTTCCAAATTGCCACGTACACCAGATACTTCTGAAACCTCATTTGCTCTTCATATCAATGTTTCAGCAAATTTATTTATCACTCATTTCATCTCTCAGACCTTCAGGCTTGTTACATACAATACTTTCTGTGACTTTTTTAATGCCTATGAGTGAAAGGTCTTTTACAACAATCCTTATCCTGGAATCACCTTCACATTCATTAGCATACCCCACCAGTTTTCCTCACCATTAAAATGTTGTAGTCTATTGTGATTTTTGCAACAAATGATTCAGATGTCACCCTGAGGGATCCCAGGTGTCACTTCCATCAACCTGTCCCAACTTTCAACCTCACTATCATTATTCCTGCCAGCCTTTGAGGCCTACATTGAGACTATGCTCATCAGTCACTTACAAATAGTCGTCTTAAACTTGCTCACTCGCTCACTCTCCCTTCACCACTTTGTCTTCCCTTTTTTGACAACTCTGGTTTAGAATAAGGTCGCCGTTCCTCTTGCACCTTGAAAAGGGAGACTAAAGGAGTTTGGAGTAAGAAATGGTATCTGGCCTTCACATTTTCTGCAAATGACCCCCTGTTAATGTTATACACAACACCTAATATCCAAAAGTAAAGCTAATTTGCTTTATTAAATTATCTCTGAAACCCAGGGAGTGTTCCCAATTATAGGAACCCACTTCTGAATGCTGTAAATTTAATCTAACAGCAATTTCTATCCTCTATCTTGTGATTGAAAATCAACTTAGTTTTCTTTTGCTTTAATAAAAATCTGATGCATAGTGTATGTTCTAACTGATATCTACTTAATATGATTTATCATCACTTACTGAGATAGCAACATCAACATCCAATTCTGCAATGACCAAGACATAAAGGCAAAAACAAAAAAGGAAAAAAAACATTTTCCAGAAAACTGGGTGATGAAATGTCCAGAAATTGTCTTTACAGGGAAACATATTCTTTTGCAGAAAAGAACTGAGCTTTCTAATTTACAGAGTTAAAATCAATCTTTCAAAAAGGTTTCCAAGATTCCACTCAGTGGAAGACAGATAGACATGATATTTGAAAAACAGAATAGTCAAACATAGGATGCAAGACATATATGTGGAAGAATGTAATGTCCTCTTGAATAGGCTCAAGCATATTAGAGCACAGACTTATGATTTAGCATATACTGTGATAAAATGGACTAGCAGACCATACTTCAATTCTTTGGATGCTACCCACAGATATTGCTAGATTTGATAAACTGAAGTAATTAAAAAATACAGTATAAACTGGATTTTAAAGAGCGCTACAGCTTTTTAAAGTCTTTTAAATCTCTCAAGAGCGCCTAGAGAAACTAGTTTCAATATAAGTCTACTGGGATTTACCTTAGCACAATGTATTGAACATACATTAGAAAAATCCAGTCTGTATTGCCAGGGTTATATTAGAGAGATGATATTATCTGGCATTGCATATAATCTCCTGTTAACATTTCTGCCATCGAGCTACTTGACATTAGTGAAGCATTTCATCCTGTAATGTAGAATGCAGTTTTACCTCACAGGTTTTAAAATGTGGAAGGTCTATTGGGGCCTGTTCTCAGTTGGTTTGCATTTTGCTTAACAAACAGATTTTACTGTCTTTAGATAAAAGACAAATGCAATCTATCATTCTTACTGCAGGTTAAATATGTCAGTGCTGGGACCAAAACTATTCTCTTTATACTGCACATGCTCCCAGCAAGAGACATAAAAGGAGATATGTATACCATAGAGTTTCACCCCTGCTACAATGAAAAACAACTTTATGTGTTAGTAAAACCTAACAACTCCTTTCTTACAAAAACTTTACAATTATCTTAGTGAGGCTAAAATAATTTGTTATAAAACCTAAATGAGGTGTTAATATATGTAAAAGCCGAGTAATGAGAGTATGTTAGTAAATGATGTATTGTAGATTCCATATGTTTAATTTATTCCAACAATCTCAAGATGTTACTGTACATATTTATTTTTTAAACAGCTCTGTGCTTTAAGACTCACACTTGGTTATTAAAAATGGGAATCTGATGGGCACTGAAGATGTATTTTATACTTTTTCATTAACTTTTTATTTTAATAAAATGTTTACATCAGTAAAATAAATAACCAAATCAAAGTTCTGCTATTGCTTAACGATTAGGATTGCGAATCCAAGCAGTATCAGGTACAAGGAGTCAACCATTCTTATACACATAGTCATACTGGACCAATTTAGTGCAACCAGTTAGCACAGGATGCATGTTTTTGGGATGTAAGAAGAAAACTGGAGTACCTGGACATAAACTATGCAGAGATAGATACATCATGCAAACTCTACACTGAAACTAACAGTTTGAACTCTGCTTGACCTGGATATTACATAAGCCAAATAATCTAAAACCAAAAATACAATACAATACAATAAAATACAGTTTATTTTTGTATAGCCCAAAATCACACAGGAAGTGCCGCAATGGGCTTTAACAGGCCCTGCCTCTTGACAGCCCCCCAGCCTTGACTCTCTGAGAAGACAAGGAAAAACTCCCAAAAAACCTTGTAGGGAAAAATGGAAGAAACCTTGGGAAAGGCAATTCAAAGAGAGACCCCTTTCCAGGTAGGTTGGGGTTGCAGTGGGTGTCAAAAGAAGGGGGTCAATACAATACAATACACAGAGCAGAACAAATCCTTAATACAGCATAATAATACAAATTTTAGATGCACGGAGCAGAATTTAACTGTAGATGATATCCCATAATAAGATTTGGATATTTTTAGAGTCCTGGAGACCTCATCCATCAAGCTGCCTCCCCATTTGGCCATTCCACGGCTGAAACGTTGCTCGGCCAGCCAATCCGATGAAAGGACCCCTTTTTCCCATGATTCCTGTGATCCTCCATCAGGGATGACTT